>CM029022.1:106671174-107271174 GCA_016801055.1 Panax notoginseng | reverse complement strand
ATAATAATAATATAATTCTGAAACTTCTTACTCATGTCCATTGCATAAAGGAAATGCAAAGGTAAGATACTTGCCTGATATGCTGCTTACAGTTCGTAATTTAGTTCTATCTTTATATAACACCTATCAGTAATAAGATCATTTGATCGATTAGAATAACATACTATAACACATAGCACCGCTTATTGCAGTCAGCACATAACCTAATCACATTGTCACATATGTTCCACAACCATTAAATCACAAATAAACACATATCTAATCAAATTATCTAAGTTCAAATCAATTTCTGAAACATGTCGATGTACCGACGGCTTTATCGGGTAATTATCGAGTCTAAGACTCTATCCTATAGTTCAATATCTGTAAGTATCAGTCATATTATTTTTAAATGACTTATAATAATTTTAAAATATTTATTATAATGTATCATGAATTTTCAAACACAGAATCATTATTAAATGATTTAAATATTAATCAATTCTATTATCATTAATATTTACTTAATATTAAACTATTAATGAAACCATTGCTAAAAGGTTAAAGTTATTTATAATAACACAAAATACTTTTAAAGTATTAATATTATCCTTAAATGATTTTTCAAAACACTTAAAAATCATTTTTAAATAATTACCATTAATATTAAAGTATTAATGTATCATTTATCGAAATATTGAAAGTCATTATTTATAACTGAAAATATTTTTAATTCATTTATATCCTTATTAAATGATTTTTAAATAAATAAAACTATTTTAAAACTATTTATTTAATATAATTATTAAATAAACTTAATATCATTTATTATTAAATTAATATCATTAATATTAAATTATTAATGAAATTATCCTTTAAATATCAAAAGTTATAATTTATAACTTAAAATATCTTTAAACACTTTATTTTCATTTTAAATGATTTTTATAATATTAAAATCATTATTAAACTAATTTATTTAATATAATTATTAAATAATTATAATATCATTAATAGTAAATAATTAATGAAATCTACCTTTAAATATTGAAAGTTATATTTTATAACTTAAAATATTTTTAAACTATTTATTTTCATTTAAAATAATTTTTCTAATATTAAAATCATTTTTATTTTATATAATTATTAAATAAATCTAATATCATTAATATTAAAATATTAATATTCTTCATGAAAAAATATCAAAAATTATATTTTATAAATTAAAATACTTTTATAACCTTTAAATCATTTTTCTATAATTTCTAAATCATTAATTCTATTTTTCATAATTTATTTAATATATTCAATAAATAACTTAATTATCATTAATATTAATTAATTAATGAAATTCATCACAAAATATTAAAAGTTGCATTTATAACTCAAAAATATTTTTAAACACTTTATTCTTATTTAAAATAATTTTTATAACATTAAAATCATTTTTCTCCAATTTATCTAATACACTAATTAAATAAATTAAATATCATTAATATTCAAATAATTATAAATATTAATGAAAAATATCCCAAATAATTAAAAGTTATTTTTTCATAATTTAAAATAATTTTTAAAACCATTTTTGTAATTTTTAGAATTTAATTTCTATTTTTAATCATTTTTCAGAAATTTAGAAAATTAAAAAAAATTAAAACCGTCGCTGTAGCCTTTAGCGACGCTTTCTGTCGCTGTTGGTGTTCTTGAGGCTCAAGAACACTGACAGTCAGTGATAAAGGTACCTTCTTTGACCATGGATTACTTTTAATCTATGAGGTTTCTGTGCTTGATCTTGGTCAGATCTTGTAGTACACGAACAAGGCTACACGATTTGATAACAAACATGGCCAAACATCTTAACATAAGTGAGATCCAAGCCCTGGAAAACTTGTCAGACACTGTTCTTCAATTTCTGGGTTTTCCAGAATTGAAGAACAGTTCATGCTAACACTTTTGGGCTTCCACAACTTTCTATCCGTATGACATTTTTGTGATTTAAAAGTTCTAGATTGTAGAAAACATGTACTACAACAGATCCATTACACAAATACACTTTAACAACATAACAATCATTAGATCCGGTCCGATCAAACCATGTCAGAAGACATGGTCATCAGTTTTCTGGGTTACCTAGAAAACCGATCCCATGATCTTCTGCTTGGTTTGACCAATCCACTACTTATTTTCTGGTTATCATTTAAGTGGTTTACGGGCATGCATATGTAGTCCATATAACATATTATGATTCCATTACAACAACAACAACAACAACAAAACCCTTAGGTTTAGCACAAATATCTTGTAGGATTTCCAATTAGGTTTTGTACAAAATAAATAAATAAATTTTAGTTTCTAAATTTGTAATTAAGGTTTCTTGAAATAGTTTAGGTTTCTAATTATATAAACTTACATATTAGGTTTAAAAACTTACTAATTAGCATTAAATGACTAAATTAGCAATTAACTTTTCTATTTAGCAATTAGGGTTTTTCATTTGAAAATTAGGGTTTCAAAAATAGGAATTAGGGTTTATAAATATTAATTAGGGTTTTCAAAAAAAAATTAGAGTTTCCCTAATTTGAGTTAATATCTATAACTCCGATCGTTAATCACATTATCACGATTACATAACGACTTAACAAATTCATAGAGTCGTACATGGCCTTCGAATTAGAGTTTCAAATCAAATAGGGTTTAATTATAATTTAAATATTAGGGTTTCTAATATAAATATTAGGATTTCTAGAAATTTAATATTTCTAACTATTAATTAGGGTTTATCTAATTAATCAAAGAATTATATAATACACACATAAATCGCATAACATTGTTATATAACAGTCTCGAATTTTCCATTTGAATTTCTCAATAGGGTGAAACAAATTAATGCTAGGGTTTGGTCATGATACCACATAACTGAATAACCATTATCAGTCCATACATATACAGTACATATCTATAGCACTGAAAAATTAAAATATAATTAATATTATATTATTATTCTCATTCTTTGATCAAAATCCAAAATTAGGGTTTGGATTCCATATCTGATTTATCTGGCTTATATACCTTTATTAATTAAGTTAAAATAATTAACTTAATTAATATAAATTAAATTCATATAATAAATAAAAAAAATAATTATTATAATAATTCTAATAACCATTTCATATATTATTTAAATAATATAATAATCATGTTCTCATGGAAAATAATTAATAAAAATATTTTTATTATAAAATTAATTATTATAAGAATATAATTTATAATGATCAATAATTCTAAAATAAAATTATTTGCAAACATTCATGTAATAAATATATTTTTATTTATTACAATAATTACATAAGCTTTATCTTGTACAAATCCTCATCCTTAAAATTTTAAAAAAAATTATACGTAAAATTTCTGATTTAATTATATAGAAAATATCGGGTTATTACAATTATCCCGCTCAACAACAGCTGCATCCCTAGATGATCGAGCCTTATCCCGCTCAACAACAGTGGTATCCCTGTGAGCTAGAGCATCATCTCTCTCAGTCATAGCGGCATCTCTATCAAACAGAGTTGTCAACATCAAGGCCTTAGCCTAATCCCTCTCAAACGTCATCAGATGTAAACTCTGCTCTAAATACTCTACAGAATGTAGAGTCACAGCAGCAGGAATACTGAAGGAATCAACTAGAGCTACTGACAACCTAGCAAATAGCTCATCCTTAGTGGGAGAATCAGGGTACTCCATAGGCTTCCCACTATCAGAATCAATATCCGGCTCTGAGGATACAACCCTAGCCAATGCAATCTCTGCCTCCAACCATGCAGAATACTATGTAGAACGACCTGGATGGCTAGTAGTAAAGTCAGCCCTCTCACGCTGGGTCTAACAGGCATAAATCCTGGATAAATCCTCTGCTGATAGAAGTCGAGATGACAAACGCTGACCCAATGCCCCGTCAAAGGGATGAACATCCTGAAACTAGTCAAATTGTGCCATCATAGCCAGTGGATGATAAGTGGCCACACTCCTCAAACCAAACAGAGGAAGATAATCCATGCCAACTGCATGAGTGATAATGCTGTAGGGAGAGTTGAGCCATAAACACAACAGAATATCAAATGGATCCTCGATCCTTGGCAAGAAAATCGACTAAGAAGCTGCATCCACTACAAAAAAATGGCGATTCAGCAACAACCAATTTTCGTTACTAAAGATATGAAATTTCATTGCTAAATGTCATTTGCAACAATTTTTCTTTCGTTGGACCATTCGTTGCGCAATGAGCGTTGCTAATTGTCTAGGAACGAAATTTTTTTATCGTTGTAAAAAGTGAGATATTTCGCAACGAATGTTGGTTTTCGTGTAAAAGCATAGATCATTTAGCAACGAAATGTATTGTTGCAAATTTATTAAGAAATTGTTACCAAAAAGCAACTTTCGTTGCAAAATCCTTCTAATTGGCAACGAAAATAATATTTTTTTTGTCAACGAAGATGAAATTTCGTTGCGGTTGAGACACTTTTGCCAACAATGTTTGTCGTTGCTGAACAATAAGAAAATTGTTGTCTTAACTGATTTTCGTTGCTGATTATATACTTTTTGGCAACGATGTTCGTTACTAAATGTGCAAAATATATCAATCATATATTATTTTGCAATGAGATTATTCGTTGTCGTTGGTCTTGTTATGGATAGTTATGATCAATTAGCAACAAGAATGTTTGATGCTGATTATTTTTCTAGAGCAACAAAAGCTGTTACCAATTAGCAACAAAATTATACGTTGTTGTTTACTTTACATGTACAACGAAAGTTGTTATGATTTGCAACGATATAAATATTACTTTTTTTCTTTGTTATGTAACTAATGTCAAAATTATTTTACAAACAAAATAAATCGTGGTTCAATGACCCTATAACAAATTATGGTAGAAGTACAAAAAAACTAAAACATTATTAATTAAATAAAATCATTCAGTACATGATCATTCATCATCTTTACAATCAACTATCTAAATTATTTATTATGGCATATGTACAAAGTTGGCACCTTCAACAAACTGCCCATGAAATACCATATCACTACTTAACTAAGAAAAGAACTATTAAGTCCAGTACATACAAACATGACTGCTACTCGCTTCCACAACATTCAGAGCATGAGTGCACAAGATAGAGGGATTACCAAAATTCACAAGCTTCAAGAGATACTTCATCATCAGAGTCCTTATTTACTTCCAACATGTATTCAGTCACATTCCTCATTTATGGTTGTAGTTAAATGAATAACAAAAGATGAAGAGGAGGGGGATACAAGTATCATAAAAGTTGTTAAATATATGACATTAGAAGAATTAATTCAGTTTCTTTGTTTAAACACAAATGAATTCCTTACTAGTAGAAAATAATAAACACTTAAATGAAGTATTGGACCTGGGTAATGAGAAGAAAAATTACTGTTTGTATCTCTTTTTGGAACCATAAGGGCAAAAAAAATTATATATTTGTTCGCTCTTAACAAAGTTTGACTGAGCAACATCCGTTAGTGTTGATCTCATCAGCTTTTGGATCAGAAAATAGTTGATAATCCATTATAAACAATCATGCACCTATAAAGGTGATAATAAGCAGCAAACTGTGACGCCCCCAAATCCGGGTATCTGTAACGCCCCCAAATTCGGGTCCCTTCGAACCACAGATCCGGTCCGCCACGATACTACTATCGTCAAACTATTTATACCATTTATTCGTAACTTAATGAATAAACTTTACTTATTACAATTTAGAATATAAATTCTTTCATTTTGTAGGATCTATGTAATGACCTCAAACTTTTATAAGTTTCACAACTTGGTCATTTACTATTCCTGTTGTACATCACATTCGATGTTATTTAAATATGCAGAATAATTTAAACTTTTTCAATCTCCTTTGAAAATATATCTTTTATTGATATCGTAACTTGAATTAATTACATATTCTTGAATCAAATTATGTTATGATTCAGTCTATTTGAATTACTCTATAAATATTTACATCTCGATTCGAATTTTTCTATGTATCACATAGTACAACTTAACATGTATTACACATAGTAAACTACTATCATGTACATCTCCTAGAACCTAAACATGGTTCAAGAGCATATATTCAAATAAATAAATCAGTCTCCTTTGATGTGATTGAAATTTATCAATCAAGTAGCACGTAACCTTTACCGTGTGTCCTTAACCTGCAAAAGTGGTTATATGCAAGGGTGAGCTCGACAGCCCAACAATTCTAATAGTTTTCATGCAGCACGTAACATATAATATCATACTCAGTTCATGCATTCATAATCAATTAATATTTACTACGCATGTTACTTTACACATAACATGCATAAAGATTTACTCCACAAGTATATCATCAAAGATCAATTTTTAATTTCATACATATCTCATATACATTTCATATATATACATCAACATTCTCATAGCATAATACAGCTCAACTAACAGTTATAGATTTCATATATCAAATAGAAACTGAAAAACTTGTCTGATTCGTAGTTTATCAACTACAACTTAACTGCGTATCATTATCTGCACTTCGTGTATTCCTACACAGTTATATAATCATGAATTCATACTCATCAGTCATATATTTATTTATTATCAATGAAATAATAAAATTTTACATCGTTCTAGTTCACTTCTTCGGTATACTCTTAGGATAGCTATGTTGCTAGTCCATTTTACTCTCATATTTATTCTTTCGAAACAATCTTATTTCGTCTTTTACGGTCTTTAAGTATATATATAGGCATGCTCTAAATTCCAGACAGTTAACAAACTGTTCTTGACTACTCAGCAGCACGGCGCGGCCGCGCTGAGTATAAGCTTGGAAGTGGCGCGGCTGCGCTACTCCCTACCAGAACCAGAACTAGAACTGAAATTTTCGAACGTCTATTTCTCTTGCTAACACCTTAATATCTTTGAACACAGTATCAACACATAAAGTTATGGTTTAAAACAATTTGGTTTCCCATACTTGTTAACGTTGATGTTAACTTCTAAAACTTTTAGTTTCTTTTTAAAAACTCATGCTAAACCCAATTAATATACAAAGTAACTTCTAATCATATCTCATACTCATTTGTACATTTAATTAAGCCATACATGCATGCTCACATGTATACAACTCATTTACACCAAGGTTGAATAGTTTAACACTTGAAATCTCATCATAAACCATGCTTGAAAAGTTTAAATCATGCTTAGCTAGATGGTGCTCATAAACGTCATTTCTAGAAGCATAAAATACCCTAGCAAGCATGCTTGAAAGGTCAGAACTTAAACCATATAACGTTCGTCATGTTTTTGCTTTTCAAAATCTTCAAGTTTTCCTTAGAAAACATAATTTAAAGCAAGTAGAGCTACTCATGATATGCAATGGAACTCTAGACTATACGTCATACTCATTTGTATGCATAACTAAGTCATCTACACAAGCTACAAATCGCATAATACAAAAGTCTCAAGGTTAGTCTAGATTTGTTTTCACAATCTTCAAATCTCTTTAGAAAATCATTAATACCAAGCTAACACAACTCATTATATGCAAGGTAACTTAAAATCATATGTCAGATTCATTTACATATTTAGTTAGGCCAAACTAGCATGCTCAAATAGCAACTTATAGCAAAAGTTGGATTTCAAGATAGGCATACGGCGCGGCCGTGCTGGGATTGCACTGGGAAGTGATGCGGCCGCGCCACTTCGGCACCAACCCAAACTTGGCCTCTGCTTCTGTAGAATTTAGACCACATAACATATACTCTTCAATTGAGCATGCTTAGGCCAATTATACTGACTTCATAACATACATATATCTCAGACAACATGATGACATCAATTCACAATTTAATTAATCAAGAAATTCATTCTCATTCTTAGGAATTCTTCAAACTCAAACTTTAGAACACGGTTTAAGGATTATACCTTTGTGAAGCTTAAATGACTAAACATTCTCCCTTAGACTTCTGATTACAACTCAAATTCAATAACCTCACTCAATTGCAACATTACTCTCTCTATATGCAACTTATCAGATAAATGAGCAACTTGAATTTGAGAAGATGAGGCTGCCATTTATAGAGGATTCATTATCCAAATTTGGGCTTTGCACATTGAATTAAACTATCAGTAGGAAGAAGAAGATGATGGGCAATGAATAGTTGGTAAACTACTCCCTCCTCCTCCATTCCTCAGCTCATAATTGCAGCTACAACAATAATAATGAATAGGATAGGCCCATGGCCTATTCATACGGCATTTATATAAAAGTGACACTGATATTGGGACAAGCTTCTAAATCCTCAGCATTTTGGTTAATAATGCTTAGTTTGGTTTCTTTAATTCCCAAAATAAAATTTTAATGTACATTGTTACTATAATATAAAAAGTAGGGATCTAATATATTCCCCTATCTTATACTCCATGTACATTTTGGCTATTCCAAATAATATTTTAATTGGGCAATTTATAAAATAGTTGGATATTCTCAATCCATCATTTTTCATAAAATTTATCATCACAAATATACCCAATTATCATAATGATAATTAATATCAATTATTTAACAACTCACCATTTATTTTAATACTTCCCATTAAATCTCCTTTTGATTTAACTTCACCAGTTACGTCACCCAAGACATAATTATATGAACGTAGTACTTAATAGTCCACAAGTTTATAATAATATAATCTCACAAACTAATATTATTCTTAACATTACATCTTATAATATGATCATAATGTAATACCATTACATTATATGTTCTCATAACTTATATAATTGCACTAATTAATGGTCTATATTCATAGCCAATCTATTACCCTCCTATGGTCATTACACAAGGGGCAAAGAAGAGTTGGTGGCTAACTCCCACCAACTACTACTATTCATTGCATATACAAATTAATTCCTTCAATTATTCATTCATTAAATTATTAAATGAATGTTTATTCCATCACTTTGTCACATTAGGCATATCTCACAAACTTACACTAAGCTTATTCTCATTCTAATTACTTATTCATTTAATGTAAGTTTAGGTGTCACACTTTACCTTAATATTACATTATTTAACTTATCTTGAATAATTATACACTTATGAACTTATACTTATAATACGAAAATAATTACTACCCTTAGAGTAATTAACCTTTACTCCATTATTTAAATTATACAATTATAAGTATAATTATTTGATTGTCCTAAGACAACTTCCATCTCTAACCAATAATTATATATATATATATATATATATATATATATATATATATATATATATATATATATATTGATTTTCTTCTATTATTCATCACCCATTTTTCATTATCATCTTTCAAGTATTAAATCCTTTCATATATTATCATAATATGTAATATATGAAAATAACAAATTTAATTAACATAATCATTTCATTTTCTTTATGTAACGCATATATATTAATTCCCCATTTTACTTAAGTGAATTACTCCTTTCATTTAATTTACTATCACGCCACTGCCACACAATTATATTATTCCATAATATAATTTTCAACTTAATTTAAGTTAATCAATATTTATTCTTGTTTAGTTAATTTTCATAACTAACCCACATTCAATTCATGTTTTGCTATCTAAATCCATTCATGGATAGTAAGAACATTTCTTATAATCCTTTATATAACATATTAGCCACTAATATACAACTCTTAAAGTTCATATTACACAAACTTATCCTGAACCATCTGCAGACCGACGCGGCCGCGCTGGTCTTAGGCTTGAGAGTGGCGCAGCCGCACCACCTCAAGTTAGGACACAGACAAGTTATGTTTCAACAGAAACAGAACTTAACTCGCAAATCCTTTAGCATGCTCCATACATGCTACCTCATTATACTAACCAAAATAAATATCTAATGACGACATTCTTCAATAATTTAGATATTAAACTTTAAGTTCAACTCTTCTTCTTAAATCTATACATTTAACCATATCTCAATATTAGTCAATAAATCTCTAACCAATATTTATCTAAAGATATATCGACTTCCTTCACTCGTAAACAACGTACATATATACAAGTTCAAACCTAGCACACATCGAGTCTTTAATGGTATTCAATATAGTACACTGAGTGGTTTCCCACAAACAACCAACAATTTAGTTTCCGTCTCGTCTATACTGTTTTCACAGTGAGTTAGATCGGTTACTAATTCGTATATACCTCCGCTCTTTGAAGGAATCGTTTAGCCCAGCTCCTATACATCCACCATTAAAGGTACGTTTGTACTGCCTTAGACTTGATACTTACTCGTACATATACTCAAGGAATTGGTGATTATCAAATATATTTAATGTCACCAACTTACTATGATAAAATAATTTCACATAAATTATTTAATATCAATAGATAAATTTCTACTCATCTTCTTTACTAATTCATTTTTACAATTTATAACAAATATATAATAACAATATATATTTATTAAACACAACATCACTTGTTACATGGCTCATATTACCCTATGTAACACAATACCACATCGAACAACCCGTCTCATGCTTTAAGAATTTTATTTACTAAATTCTTATTTAAATATTTTCTGAAAATTCGGGTTCTTACAGTATCTTTCAACCCGACAGATGGTGCTACACGGTACTACAATTTATACAGTCATTCCCTTGAAACAACAGCAAAATGATTGTATTTACTATATTCTTATTACAATAGTAATAAATCCTTTCCCAGGTTCAGGAACCGAATACATTACTTATGGTTCGTAAGTGTAATACATACACACATACTAATCTATTACAGGATATCTAACTATCCAACTTAGCTTTGCTTTAATCTTTCTTAGACCTTTCAGTTCGTTCGGCTTTAGCTGCAATCATATAAACCAATCAAGAAGTGAGCATAACTAGCTCAGCAAGTCAAACAAAGGATAATATAAATACCACATCGAGAATTATATGATTATCTTCCATAACTGAACAAATAGCTATGAAGCACTATGAAACATTGACTAGCACTTCTCATTTCATAACAATGATTCCCAAGTATACATAATAGCTTAGGAATTCTGAACCGGTCGAAAGACCATGAACATACTCTTTTCATTTTCATACATGAAAAGGACGTTCCGGACTAAGGCCGTACATCCGTTCTTTCTTATGAGCACTTCTAGGTGATCAGCCTATAGTAATCTATGTTGATCAACATTCACCCGTTAAACGTATTTACGTTTAAATTTTGGCAACCTTGCGTGCCCATCGAATAATCGATGAAAATACATTTGTTTGTTCATAGACAAACTTACCTTTGAATCCGTACCAAATACTTGGCATAGGATATCGTTAACATTTCTATATCGAAAGACTTGTAAACAAATCAATCTAACTCTTAAGAATAGTCTAGCCAAGTTAAAACTGGCATCGACCCTTTCGTAAAACAATTCATGCATTTCAAGACATGAATCACAGAAAACTTGACTAACACTGAGGTTAGACAAGCGTTAAGAAAACTTACCTCCAAGCGTATTTGAATATAATATTCAACAGTTCTCAGTCTTTACAAGATCTACATGATATATTCACATAGCACACTGTAATTAGCTACCAAACAACAAACTTTATTGGTTTAACCAACTCCTTTCTCTTCTATGTCTTACTTGAATTTATTCCATTAATAATGTCAATTTGACTTACTATACTTCATTACGGCTTGTTAACATTCTTACGTTATTAACCAGAACTCAATCACCATTGGTAAAGTACCCACGTTAAACATCATTCACGGTTTACTTATTTACACTCTTACGTTCTTCGGTTAATTATTGTTAAACCATACTTAACCTTCTAACGTTATCACTTTATAAGTGATTTAAAGTTAGCCTTATCATGTACATTAAGTACATTCATGTCTTACTATTGGTTTACATTCAATTGGAATTACAAAACCTAATTTGGTCAACCATTTCCCACTGTCGGCGTTGCGGCGCCAGACTCTAGTACACTATTGGAGCTGCGGCGCCAACTAACAGTGGCCAGAGCCCGGAGCCGGCGCTGTGGCGCGACCATTAACACTGGGGTTAGCGCTGCGACGCCACCCCTGAGCCTCAGTTGACTTTGATAGTTGGTTTTTCCTACAAACTTCCCGGCCTCATAACTTATTCGTTTTACATCCGAATTGGCTCATTCAAAAGTCCACAACTCACAATTTACCTACTTTAGGTGTTCATGCAAGAATCTTATATTTTTGAATACGTTAACTCGGAATTCACTTTTTGGTTCATTATCGAGCGTTCGTTTATCGTTCGTGAGCGTTCAATACTCGTTTTCTTCGTTCTAAGTCGAAATTCGACGATTCTTGAGTCCACAACTCTTGAATACCCTATCTCATGTGTTAGCATTGAAAACCAAAGTTTCCAAGTCACACGACAACTTTTGACTACTAATCCAAGATTTCTACGTTTTCGACATTTAACGTCTATTTTCGTAAAATTCGCAATTACTTTGTTACTCGTGTTCTATAAGCTAAATCAAATGGAACACTCCATTGATTCATCATCTACATCCTAACCAAGCAAGATGCACATACCCTATCTATGATGGTTTTCAATTTGTCCATCAACAACCATGTTAATATTCAACGATTTCTACGGTTTTACACTTACGTAAACCCTTATAATTTCTATTTGAGCATGACTTATCAATGTTTTAATCATTAATAGCCATCCTTATTCCTCCTAAAGAGACATGCTCTACCAATCTACGATTCTCTACCAGAAAGAAATCGAAAAAGGTCGAAGACTAACGTTTACGAAATATTACCTCTTTCGTTCTTCGCGTTCTTGCTAAACTTCTTATGTTTTGCTTCACAGTAGATTGATTACTTGTTTCTAGCTCTTTCTCTATCTCAATATATGTTGGCTAATATTTGTAAACTACCAAATGAACAAATGAACTAGCCAAGCTTCTTATTTATAGGAAACTCAAATGGAGGGAAAAATGGTCCAATGGCCACCTCCTTACTATTCCCACCTCCACAACAACTGAGCCACCAAGTAATCACTTTACTTGGTGGCCAAGTGGCCAGCCCACATGTCCATGGGTCTTCCCATGGGTTGCCCCATGAATTTTACCCATTCGGTGACCCGCCGGTTCGACCCGCGGTTCGATTTCTTGGATCGGGCTTAACTTAACTTAACATTGGGCCTTAACTTGGGCTTGATTACACAAAGTATTGGGCTTGACATGATCCAAGTTCATCCTTAAACTCAAAGTTCATTACGCCTAATCGTATTCTACGCGTATAACTCACATATTCTCTTCGTTTAGTATACACACGATATTCGTATTATACGTCGTACTATTTTTCATATTATACTCGTATATCATACGTATAATAACCGTAATGATTATACGCATTACATTTCCCTTTCGAAAATCATTTTTTTCCTAACCCTTAGGTTTTAAGTCCGCAGGCGAAAATTTTATTTGCCATAACTGAAATATTATTGGATATTCCATCTCGTCTTAGAATTATATCATTACGCGTTTCTCGAAAATTCAAACTTAATTCCTGAGCAGAAACAGATGAATATTATTTTTACAAAAAGTTTTCGGAAAACATTTATTTTTTTCTTGGAAATTCAAAACAATTAATTTTAGCACATAACCAGAATCCTAATCACATCTGCACATTCTAGGTCATAGAACGACCTTCAAATAGCTTACATACATAATAATCAATTAAATTCATTTAATTCAAATAATCAAATAAAAATTTAATTGTCATAAAGATCCGATTTTCTCGGGTGTTACAGCAAACACTCAACTAAGAGACAAGATGAACAACATAATAGAGTATAGCAAACCACACAAGTCATGAGGCTAGAAGGCTAAAAGAGCAAGGTCCTTGTAGGGCAGTTGCATACATAGGAGTATGGGACATAGGAATTTTCTCCCGAATGAGAGGGGACAAAATAATTTCTAAAAAAAATAATAAAATATAGTATATCCATACATATTTTTCAAAGAATAATATATTAATCAATCAGTCAAATAATTATAAAGTCTAAACCCCAATAACATAGAGAAACAAGTTAACTAAAAGCCTAATATATTGATAAATTATTATCCATCCACAATCAGATTCTTATTAAGAAACGGAGAGAGTGTTAAAGAATTTCAATTCTTCGTCCACAATTATCAAGAATGTTAATACCTTGATGTTTTAGTTACAACATAGTCCATATATATATATATATATATATATATATATATATATATATATATAGGGAGGATCTAAAGCGGACCAAAAGAACGGACCAAGGAGCGGACCAAAGCAAAAACACGCGGGTTTCAGGGTCTGGGTCGCAAAAACACGCGGGTTGACCCTGAAACCCGCGCGTTTTTGCCTTGGTCCGTTCTTTTGGTCCGCTTTAGATCCTCCCTATATATATATATATATATATATATATATATATATATATATATATATATATATAATTATTTTAGCATCAGCATAAGTATCACTTTTCATCTCTTTTTCGCCTTCTTTACTTGCGAACTCTAACTTGTCCTATATTACTTGCCTTAATGCAACTAACAAAAAAATCTGAACTAATACTCTAAAGGTAGTAAGGTACTAACACTTAAAAGTCCAATCTATATCTCTTACAAAATGTGTTAAATGTCGTGTGACAATATTTAAAAAAAAACATCTTAAGTTACATTCAGTTACCTTCTTTTTTAAGTTATAAAGAAAGTGTGCCCAAGCATTAGTATCTCTTATTTAATTGAATCCATCACAGTAGACACACACAACAAAAAAACATCAATAAAAGTTGATTTTGCCAGAAGAATGACCAAGTGACAAAGGCTAATTGATTTTAAATTCAGATTTATGTACATAAGAAAATAATATAATCCAATATGCTTTGGCAATATCACTAGATCAAAGTAGGAAAGAGTTATTAATATACCTAAATAACCAGAAACTGCTACTTCAACTTCCCCACGTCCTCCAGGACCTTTCATGTATACCCTATCGGTTTTGCCAGAAGAATGACCAAGTGACAGAAGGCTTCCAAATCCAGATTTGTCAGCTATAAGTTGGGAGATAACGAAAGGAGAATTCGATAAAAATAGGTTAATGCATGTATAATGTAGTTCATAGTATCATACTACAACAGTCCACATAAAAATGAGATTATAACTGGTAGTCTTATAAGGTAAACTTGCACCAACCATCCTCAACCAATGTGGGACTAAATACTTTTTCAGTTTATGTTTATAAGGTGAAATCACAGAATCAATATACATATCTCAAATATTTTTTGAATGATAAAGATGTGAAATTCTGAGATATGTGTATTGATTGTAACAGGAAATCGAACATTACTTACATCCTATCCAACAAACTCATGAGAGATTATAGCATACAAGCAACAACAACTTAAGTTCAAGAAAGGAGTTATTCTAAATAGTTAGTTAAGATATTAGATTAACTAGTGCATGGGTTTATGAGTTGATGAGGAGTTGGGAAGTAAGAGGATACAAATCTTATAAGTGAACTTCATGCCAAAGATTTAATTCTCCACATAAAAACAAGTAAAAGTACTTTAATAAAAACCAATTCTAGCGACCACCTTATTTTATATTCAGATACAAGAACACACATCAAAGAATAAAATAGGAAGGCTTGATATATAATCTTCATGAGCTACTCAACTTATTGTCAGTTAATTTTAAGTCGGATGCAACTTTGATTATAAGATTCCTGTCAGAATATAATTTGCCGGCTGGCCCTTCAGGTACTGGCCAACATACCCCCCTATAGATGTGCGGCTTCCCCACAAACTCAATGTGTATCAGGATTTGCCAAACTGCAGAGAGGCTGCATTGATATTTTGGCATATGTAATTATGTATTTTATCTGCTGCTAAATCTGACATTTTCTTTTGCTTAACGTTGCAGGACATTTTCAAGGAGTTCTACTTAAGCAAGTACAGTGGCAGGTGATTATCGTGGCAAAATTCATTGGGTCACTGTGTATTAAAAGCAGAATTTCTCAAAGGTAAAAAGGAGCTTGTAGTTTCCCTATTTCAGGTTGGTCTCTTTTTGGTTTAGGTTGGTTTAATTAACAATGTTTTGTTGATGGCACTGTTGGTCTCCATAATTACAAGCCCCAACATTAAGGGTTGTCCTACTTGTGTTTAAGTCTCTTAACAACAATAAAAGATGAATTTCCATGGAAAAAAAATTATGAATAGGTATAACATGTCACCGAAGAAATTATAAGAGCACATTTTATATTAAAAAGGGGTGGATATATACTTTTCCAATTGCTACGGCTGAACGAGGTCAATTTTGAAACAATAACTTTTCAGGCAATTAGGGACAATTGGTGCAGCAAGTAAAAAAAATTGAATTTCAAAGACTAATTCTGCGCAATTAGAATTTCAGGGTGCAAAATGGGATATGTGTGGAACTAAGATATTTTTTTTGAAATAACAGAATCAATACATGCATCTCAGATCATTTTTTAATGAGAAAGATATGAAATGAGATGGGTTGTCATTGTGAATCCTATTTTTTCGAGAATTCCTCGCAACAGATCATATCTTAGGCAATAAGAAATAAAGCTTGGTTTAACAGAGTACTCTACTAAAGTGTGTTTTGTTTTTGTGGTTGCTAAATCTAGTGAAGCATTTTGCAAGTGAGAGAACATTATAACAATACCAACCAAGTAAATCACAAAATTTCATTTGAAGTATCCTTAGCATGGGTAGCCCACGTTGTTTGAGTAAAAATATATGAGATTCAATAATAGACTTTAGACTGTTTAAAACATATTCTAACATTAAAGATAACTAAACATTCTACATTCATTTCTAAGGCACTTCGCACTTGTTTCCCAGTTCCACTACTTCTCTTAATATTCAAGAGTGCATTTCATGTAACTTATCAATTTGGATTCCTGTTACTTTTACAAATATATGATTTGAGCCAAAGAGTTCTGAATTCAAACACTATCTTCTCTGGATATTCAATCTCACTGGTTTAAAGTTTAAGAATTCAGTATTTTCCTTTAATTTGCAAGTAATAACTTCTCATTAATTCTCTGATTTATTGATCATTTTATAATTTTAGTTATGCTAGAATTGGGATATCCATATGAGCCATATTATTTCTTTGTTTCTTCACCAAAAAAATAAAATTAACTGAGACATCATAATCTTAGCTTAATTCAAAAAGGGGAATGATAAATTAACTCCATAACCTAATTGAGTCAAAACCAAACAATCATTGATAAATTAAAAGGAACAAAATGAAGAAGGTAAATATGCTAATACTCATGTAGAAGTAGAGAGAATTAGGGTTTTTGTTATCGTATCTAGCCCATAGTTGAGGCTTAGTACGTACAGCTGCACTCACGGATTAATATAGGGAATCTAGGGTTCAATTTCTATAGATCCTTGTAATTCTTCTCAACAAATGATCTATCAATCAATACAACTGGTCAAAAAAATTATAATAAAAGAAAACGACAGGGAATCCAAGTACAGAGAAGAGAGAGAAAAGACCTAGTCGATGAACTAGCAGGTGAGGTTTGACAGAAGAAAATTCGTAGCTCTTTCAGATTGCTGAAGATTAGCAATTTCTTTTCAATTTTTCAGAAAAGGGTTGGCTAGCATTTTCAATTCTCTTTCACTTTCCTTTAGCACCGTGACTAATTGGAAAGAAAGTTAGGCCTTTAGTAAGCTTGATCAACTTTTTGATCTGAAGGCTACGATAGTGCTTGCTTCTGATTGAATCAATTTGTGTTTTTAGCTCAAAGGCCCATATTTATTTTAAGTATAAGTAATATAAAATTTTAATTCCAAAAATTAAGACAATATTTTAAAACTAATTTTTTATTTATTTGTATAATTAATTATTTTACCAAATATTATATTTGTACTACATTATTTAATTAGTATAACACATACATATACTTATAGAATTTATTATAGCGCATACAATATATCATTTTATAAAGAAAATTATATACATTTGTTATTTAAAAAATATTTCTAGTAAACTAATGTATATATCAATATATTAACTACAATTATGTAAAAAAATTAATATTTTAAAAAAAAAATTCAATTCATAATATACATTATTATAAAAATAGTATATTTAAAAATTATTTCTACAAATTATTATACAGTAAAAAATTATATTTGCAATCTTTGACTTTTAATTACTGAAGTATTCATCTTCTAGTATGACAAGTTTAAATGCCCAATATGCCCACAACCCAATCTAACTAGATCGAAAAATAAAAAATAATAAAATATTATATATATTTAAAGTAAATTAGTTTAAATATAACTTTAACAAATCGTCACAAATTTCATCCAAATTAATTGACTTTTAACGACAAAAAAAAAAGTTCAATTATCTACGTGTACATGGCAGAAAATACTTGGACCCATATAATTGTATGTGGCTACCAAACTAGTAAATTATATGTTAAAATAATTATAATGTAAAAAAAATATTTTGATTAATTGGATAATTTTGATTATAACCGAATTTTATTTCTGGTTTTCAGATTCAGTTTTGGATAGGAAAATTCTACTATTTGATTAACCAATTAACCTAATAATAGAATTTTAAAAAAAATAATTTTTAATTGCCAACTCATAGAAGAACACACTATTGTTACACTTAAGCTAAGACGACGTCGTTACTCGTTAAACACTTAAGCTAAGTTGCAAATCATCTCATCTAAATAACATGTACGTTTACCGCTAGAGGCTCTAGCAGCAGTGAATAATTAAATGGAAGGATACTACTTTAATAGTTTAAAAAAAAATTGGTCAAAATAAGAAAATAAATAATTTTAAAATATATATTTATAAAAAAATCATATAGAGATGATACTAATTTTTTCTATTTTCATTTTCTTAATAACTTATTTGTCATTTTCAAAATTAATTCTTAGAGGTAGAGACCAACAAATAGAATTAGTATTGAATTCCAACACCAAACATCCCAAATTCCCAATATTATAAAATAATTTCTATAACTAATAATGAGATTTTAAAAATCAATTCCATTTGAATTTCATAATCGATCTACCATCGGGCACACACTCACCAAGAGCCTATTCGTGAATGACTTATAAGTTAACATATAATTTGTTTTAAATTGTGACTTATAAGTAAAAATGTTCGACATTAATTTGACTTATAAGTAAAAAGAAGGTGCTTGACTCATAATGACTTATAAGTTAAAATCAAATGTAAAGATTACTAAAAATGACATTAATAAAAAGAATGACAAAATAGAATAGGAGTAAAATAGACATTACATTTAGTCAAATTAGCTTATTTAAAATGACTTATAAGTCACAAATAATTACTTTTTTTGACTTGAAACTCAACTTACAAGTTAAAAAATAAGTGGTTATCAAACACCTTAATAGTGAAAAATAACTTATAAGTTGGTCAAAATAAATAACCCACAATTTGTACTTATTTAAAAATGATTTATAAGTCGCTCCTAATAAGTTGGTTGAACTAAATATAAAGTCCATTTTGGCCTTCTTCTATTTTGTTAAATTATATCTCTTTCCCTTAACCGCCCCAATCCATCAAATTGGGAACTCCCAAATCGTTTCGCTCAGACTTTGATATAGAGAGAGAAGGGAGAGAAAATGGTATCACCGATAGCATGAGGTGTATGAGAATAATGACAGGGACAATTCTCGGGGGAGTTCTTGGCTTCTATGTGATGCATCGCCTTGAAATTAGCTACAATGTTATCTAATTTTATAATTTCGAAATCCCTCCATTTTTTTCTGATTATTAAGCATTATTAATACTAATTTCACTGATTTTAGTGTTTCTAATTATTTTCAGGCAAAGTGGAATGAGAGATTGAGGAATATGAGGAAGAATTGAGCAAGAAAGAAATTTCTGATGAGGTTAAGCAAGAATTAATCTATTATTTCACTATTTCTATCCCCAAACACTCCTTTTCTCTTTTTGTTTTGGGTTTTCTTTTTATTTTTCATTGTGTTTTGTTTTGAGTTAATTAGGATTTTCTAGGGGTTTGTTTGCAAATTGTTAATGATGCTGCACCAGAGCAAGTTTAACCACACTTGCATCAAGAATTTATAATAAACTCACTTAGACATGTATACAGATGTTTTGACTGTTCAATGCAATTTTTGTACCATCTTTTATTGATTCATAAATCTTTTTGCCATTTGAGACTGTGTTCTTCCCTGATCCTCCCTCTTTTTCAAATTTATGAATTAATGTCATTGATAATTTTATCTGACAGTGAGCGTTTATTTGTTTCTTGCGTATTATGAATTGTGATACTAGTTGTATTGTATTTTATTTTATTTTATCATATAAAATAATATTTTCTTCCATACTCTGTAGTATGTAAGTAATATTATTTCGTTTTAGATTTCGAATTCTACACTCATTTTGTTAAGTATTGCTTCTATACTCCGTGAAATTAGTAGAATATCCTTGAAATTTTCGCTTCATCTAGTATCTTTTCACGAAAATATTATTATGAACATTCTTGATAATTTTTAATCTTTTCATGTCGGGATACTTTTCACGGGGTACAATTCACTCGGTTACTATTCACCCAAGGCACTATTCATGACAAAATTTATTTTCTTTTTTGTCCAAATTATTTTTGATACAATATTATTCTTAAATTTTACTCCACAAAGCAGTATCATGTTGACAATTTGGACATTATTGAATTCTAGATAAATTGAATTATAAATCTTTAAAATTTATCCTTGCTATCATTTAATTGAATTCTTATATCATTGGCATCATCCCCATGCTTATATTGTGATGAAAGTCATCTTTCGCCCGTAGTGCATAGATGGACTATTGATTGGTATGATTATGACCATGAATCGGTATAATCATGACCTGTAATGTTACAAATAATGTGGTAAAGGTCCTCATTGGCCCGTAGTGTATTGATGGACAGTTGTTGGCATGATCATGACCATTGGTGATAATACGAATATCCTTGGCCCGTAGTGCATGGATAATTCAGTAATGTGGATTATTTATTGAGTTGAGTTTCAGCTATAAAATTGATGATAAACTTTTTAAATCATAGAAGAGAGTAGATATCATGCTCTACTTGACTCTTCTAATGGATTGCTTGTTCCGCTGCAGTTAAACTTGTTGTTTATTGTATTCTATAAGTTTAATATTGTTGAAGGCTAACGATAATTTATTCTGCATTATCTTAGTCATAATATTTCTTACTAGCTAGTTGAGCTCACCCTTTTGCTTTCATTGTTCTCTTTAGGAAATGAGAACGTAGCCGAGACTAGTCGAGGAATGGAGTGATGGTCCGAGATGGTGAATGTAGTAGTCCTCATTATTTTATAAAATTGTGTGATAATAATTGTAATAAGGACTCCATTTGAGTTTGGATATTGTCTAGAAAATAATATTCATGTTAAAACTCTCAGCTATGTTTTGTCGTATTTTACACGACAGTTGTATAATTAAGTTATATTTGAATTCTGTATCATGTATTTGGCGACTCGGAATAAGTGATGTATACCTATTTTGGGGGCGTCACAGTTGGTATCAAAGCTTAGGGATATGATCCCTGGCTGAAATGTGAGACTAGAACTAGGAGTAGAGAGACGGGTAAATCCTTCGCTGGTATGACCTACCTAGACTTATTTGTTATTTAATTGGTCGGTCAGAATATAGAGATAATATGTGGCACGTCAATTAACCCTTATTTTGTGGCAGTGCTTGAAAATGACATCTAAAAATGTTGAGATAAGCAATGGAGCACATGAGACCATTGAGTCACCACAGATCAATAACCTGGATAATATGCATCTGGAAGGCAACAATCCTCATGTTAACAACAACACCAACCAAATGATGAATGATGAGATGTTCAAAGGCTTTTTATAATTCAAGCAACATCAGGCGAGATAGACTTCTGTGCAAAATGCAGGTGGAAACACTAGCAACTCACGGATGGTCACCGCTAAGCAGTTCAAGGAGCTGGGACCACCGGAGTATTTGGGAAAGCCAGAACCACTTAAGGCAGAGACGTGGATAAAGCAGATCACCAAGATATTTGATGTCTTGGGATGCTCCGAGGAGCAAAAGGTTCTCTTTGTCACCTTCATGTTGCGAGGAGAGACAGATTACTTGTGGAAATCTGTAAAACGTACTCAACCTGTAGCACTGAAGATGTCCTGTGAGAAGTTCCAAGAACTGTTCAATGACAAGTACTTTCCCGAAAGTATTCGTCACATGAGGGAGGTGGAGTTCATCAAGCTGGAGTAAAACAATATGATCGTATCGCAGTACGATGCTATGTTTGTCGAGTTATCCCGGTTTGCATCCCGCTTGGTTGATAATGAGGAGATAATGAAGCGAATGTTTCTGCGAGGTTTGAAACTCGAAATATGTCAATACCTCATTTCTCACAAACTGTGTTTGTATTCAGATGTTGTAAATATGGCTCAGTTATTGGAGCGTGATAATGAGTCAACTCAACCAAGAGATAGCAGCCGACAAAGCGATACTACCAATGGTAGCAGTCATCGAAGCGGTGACAACAAACGTGGAAGAAATCAACATGCCAGATATGGTAACCACTTCGGTGGTAATCCTGGCCAAGACAATAAAAGTGGAAATTTCAAGAAGAGGATATTCAATACTGATGGAAAGACGTCAGCAACAGTATCCGTTGTTACGGAAGGAGAACGACCACCGATTGTATGCAACAAATGCGGAGGGGAGGGACACATCAGTCCAAACTGTACGCAGCAGTCCAAAGCATGTTATAATTGCGGAAGAGAAGGTCACCTAGCCTGATTTTGTCATCCAGTGAAGTCAAGTCCAGCTGGGATGGATGCACCAAAGGCCGTCCCAGACAGGCCAAAGTCGGTAGTTCAAGTGAGAGCGTTTGTCGTAACCTCCCAAAAAGCGAGGAACCAGAACGAGGTTATTACGGGTAAGCTAATCATAAACTCTTGCGAAGTCTATACCTTATTTGATACTGGTTCTACCCATTCTTTTATTTCTTCTACTTGCGCTCAACATTTAAATTTAACTCTGGAGAAATTAGATTTTGACTTATCTGTTGAAACTCCATTGGGAGAAACCTTCATTACATCCACTGTTTATAAGTCTTGTTTGATTCAAATCGGTAATCTCACATTACCTGTCGATCTTATCTCTATGAAAATACTTGCATTTGATGTGATTTTAGGGATTGATTGGTTAACTACTCATCATGCTAAAATTGATTATTTTCGTAAGGTTGTTAGCTTTCATATTCCTAACCAACCTATTATACGAATTCAAGCAACCAACCCACTAAAGTCAAACACTGTCATATCAAGCCATAAAGCTATTCGTTTATTGAAAAACGGATGTCAAGCTTTCTTAGCCCATGTCACATATTTAAACAAAAAATACGTCAGATTTGAATGATATTTCAATTGTTAATAAATTTCCTGAAGTATTCCCTGAATAACTTCCTGGCATATCCCTAGAGCATGAAATTGAATTTTGTATTAACCTTGAACCCGGTACAAAACCCATTTCCAAAGCTCCATATCGAATGGCTCCTATTAAACTTCAGGAGTTAAAAACCCAACTACAGAAATTATTAGACATCAGTTTCATTCATCCTAGTACGTCTCTTTGGGGTGCTCATGTTCTATTCGTAAAGAAGAAAGATGGAAGTATGCGACTTTGTATTGATTATCAGGAGCTGAATTGTGACAACCCGAGAATTTAGAAAATTTTTAAAATTTTAATTAATTAATTTAAGGTTCGAAATTAGAACATAGACAGAAAATTAGTGTATGCGTTTGATATTTTTAAGATGGAATTTTGAGGATTTCCAAATTCTGTAAAGGATTTATGTGAATTATTGAGGATTAAGTGTATACGTGAATATGTTCGGTGTATATGGTTATGTATGTGTACAATATGTGGTTACGAGTCAAGGGTTGACCAGGTAAACGATATCTGTATCAAACTCTAAGTATATATTAAGAATGTCAACGTTCGGTTAGAAAACCCTAGCGTTTAAAAAGAAACCCTAGAAATCGGTTTTGGAAAACCTAATTTCAGTTTCGGAAATTTGAAACCCTAATTCGATGTATGGAACCCTAATATGGGAACTTAAATGATTATTATATTTGTAAGACCCCGAATTTTATGAAATAAAAATATTCAATTTTTCTTATAATTACAATTCAGTAAATGGTTAAATTGATAAAAAGTTAAAGTTATGGGTGAAATGTGAAAAATTTTCAAAATAAACAAGTGATTATAAAATAATCATTGTTGTCGGAGAATATTCGTTAGTCGTAGAATATTCTTTCTGTCGGGGAATATTCGTATGATGACGCAGCTATTTGTGGGCCCCATAACGAAAAATGGTCGGATGAAGATAACGACAAAAATTGAGTTTTTATAATTAACGGCGTAGTTATTACCGTTAACACTGTTGGAATACCCGGTGGTTAAAATACAGTAATACGCGTTATTGCACAGTAGCACAAGGTATTACACAGTATTTTTAAAATTATTGATTCTTACGAAGGCACTACTAAATAATTGTCACAGTAATTACTGTTCAATATTTTATTTTATTGATTCAATAATTGCTGCGTTGATATTTTATATTATTGTTGTTTCAATAATTGTTGCTGCACATCATCTCCATTATCAGATCAATAATTCATATTATTTGAATAATATTATTAGATAGCATTATTGGCAATGTCTAGAAAGTTCTGTCTAAGAAATATTTGGTTATCTAATTGCGCGCCAATAAGGAGAAATTCTTATTGAAAAACCCTCTCTTTCCTGGGAACGGCCTGGTTGTCAGTACTGTGATTCTGTAATATTATTTGTGAATAATTAATTATTGATTTATATGATGAGAAAAATATTAATTTTATGTGGAAATAGATGGAGAAAATTTTTAAAGTGACAATTGTTGAAAAATGATATTTTATCTTTTTTTGATAAAATAATTTATTATTATATTTAATAATATAATAATGGTGATAACTTTACAATGAATGTGGGATATATGAGTATATGAGGAGGAAGAGTATTTTTTTGTTGTATTAAATGATTAACACATATTTTTTTTTGTGTCGGTGGACCCCATTTCTTGACTGAAATTTGATTATAGCTTGTAAAATCGCTCGTTTATAGATTTCGGTCAATTTCTGTTTAGAATTTGGAAAAACTTTCTTCTGCAAAGTTGTAGAGAATTGAATTTCCAATAAAAAGTCGCGAGATTCGAATTTTCTGATAAAAGGACTATTTTCTATGAATTATTGAAGTTTCAAAAAATAAAATAATTTTTATTAAATTATAGGGTGGGACCCACTTTGGTTGGTGTTGAAAACATGTGTTGGAATTTTTGTTCAAGGCTGGTGGCTGCTGATTTTTCAAGGTGGGCATGTGTAGATGTTAAGAAAGAATTAATATTATTTTATTAATTTAGTCTCCTTTGGCATTCTAGCATTTTTCTATAAATATGTGCTTATGTTAGAGTTGAAAATCACACCAGAAACAAGTTTTCTTTCTCTCTATATCATCAAGCATATTTTTGAGAGTATTTAGATACTTTGAGAGTTGCTATTCAGTAGAAGTTTCCTTCGGTTTTTCATCCGATATTCCAGTCAGAAATACTGCTCTTTTGAGGTAAGGATTTTAAGGGTTGTTATATTTTTTAGTTCGTACTTCTTCCAACCTTCAGAAAATTCTAGAAAAATTTGAAATGATATTTTGATGAGTTTTCTTGATTGTGTCCAAAAATGGTGATTTTCAGATGTATAGATTAAGAGTTATGAATTTTATGAGAAAAGACTATTTTAAAAGTAACTGCTTATAACTCCTTGCGGTTAACTCCAAAATTGATGAAATTTTTATTAAAAGTATATCTATATAATATCAGTGTACTCTATGAATTTCGAAATTTTTGGATAAAATTACAATTTAAGATAAATGTCTAAATATTCGGCTGTTTTGGTCATACGAAAAATAGTAAATGAGTTTTAAAAATTATGAGAAAAATATATGTTCAATATGGGACTATATTCTGCTAAATCCCAAAAAAAAAATATTTTTGGAACTGATTTGGTATTTTTCATAAAAATGGACTAGTTATGAGTAAATGAATTAAATATGTTATGTGAAGCACGAAAATTGGAAAATATGATTTTATGGTTTGAGAATCCTATATGAGGTATATGCAGATTTTTGATAAGGGTTTTTGGTTATTGGTGATGAATTCTTATGAGTTTGACATTTTAAGATGATTAAATGTATTATTTAGTAAAGTGTAAACAATTAAAATAAATTGTTTATAAATTTAAGAAATGTTATTCTTTCAATATCATATACCGAAATATTGATATATATTTTATTGTGGAATTTCTACCTTTTTGTGTCGGGATTACTATTCATGGGCTACTATTCATGAGTTAATATTCACGAGTTACTATTCACGAGTTACTATTCACGATAAAATTTATTTCTTTTTCTGACCAAATTATAATTGATTTATGAATATTACTCTTGAGATTAAATCTATATGTTGATCATATTATTTTTATTATCATATATAACATTTTTATAACCTTGATGTTGAAATTCTCTTTCACTTGAGTGTAAAGATGGGTAGATTGTTGGTATGATCATGACTATGGGTTCTCTTTGGCCAGTAGTGCAAAGTTGAATTGTTGACTGGTATGATCATGACCATTGAATTTATAACTGAATATCTTTAGCTTAAGTGTAAAGATGAATTGATCAACATGGTTATAATTATTGTTTATATAATTCTGAAATGATTATATATTTCTTTGAGATATTAATATATTTGGCCTATAGTGCAAATATGAACTGTTGAAAAATATCTTTGGCCTGTAGTGCAAAGATGAATTATTGATGAATATCTTTGGCCTGTAGTGCAAAGATGAACTGTTGATGAATATCTTTGGCCTGTAGTGCAAAGATGAATTATTGATGAATATCTTTGGCCTGTAGTGCAAAGATGACCTGTTGTTGAATATCTTTGGCCAGTAGTGCAAAGATGAATTGTTGACGAATATCGTTGGCCCGTAGTGCAAAGATGAAATTGTTTGTATGATTATAAACAGGAATTGTGATTTGGTATAACCATGATCTTTGATGTTTCAGGTGATGAAAATTATCTTTATCCTGGATGAGAAAAGAAATTTAGAACAACAATTAAGATTATGAGTTATACATGTGATTGTGGACAGGAATTGTTGATTGATGTTACAGGGATAAAACATTGTTGGTGGACTTTTAACATGGAGAAGATAGTAGACTTTATAGTCTATTTGACTCTTCTAATGGATTGCTCGTTCCCCTGCAACTATGGTTGAAAATTTTTATCATCTACCATATGTTCTAAATCTCTGATTTAATTCTGTTGAAGGCTATTGATAACTTATTTATCTTTAGTCATGATATTCTTTACTGGGCTAGTTGTGCTCACCCTTTTTGCTTCACAATTCCTTTCAGGTAATAAAAGTGTAGCTGGGTCGAGTGGGGGATAACATGGGAATAGAATGGTGGTCTATAGTTGTTGAGGGTGAGGCGAACCCAACGTTGGAAGGGTATTTTGTCACTATCATACAAGATGTCTAATGACCTACAACCTCGTATCATCATAAGACAGGGATGTGCTCATCCACTTGCTGAGTATATCTATGAGCACTACCTATATAATCTTGGTGTTTGTTTGAAGTATAATTCACAATTAAAGATAGTGAAGATAATGATAAGTCAAGAGAAGACTCACCATTGGGAAGAATACGATAGTAATCTTCTTGTTTTTTTTGGGGTCTATTGGGTCAACCAAGGATAATTCTGTGGCCATATGATATCTATCATAACCTAGACGCATGGCCTCCCATGTACAAAGGTTTTCTTGAGCACTTCCCAAAGATTCTAATTTCTAAAACAGTTTTTGACTATACCTTTATGTAAGGTGTCATTGTGAGGTGTTATCCACGGTTGGGACATGAGTCACATTTGGTATATATTTGTATCCAAACTCACAGCATATATGTCGTTGTATTTTTCACGACAATTGTTGTAATAAAGTTGTAGTTATTTTCTGTACCATATATTTGGCGACTCAGAATAGGTTGGATGGAATGGACCTATTTTGGGGTTGTTACATTTGGTATCAGAGCTTAGGGATATGATCTCTGGCGGAGATCGAGGAATATAACTAGGAGGGGAGAGATGAGTAAATCCTTCGCTAGTGTGTCCTACCTAAGCTTATTTGTTAGTCAGTCATAATATCGGGATATTATGTGATATATTAATTTGCTTAATTAACCCTTGTTTTATGGCAGTATTTGAGAATGGCTACTGAGAATGTTAACAATGAAGTGAATGAGACCGTGGGGATACCTCTAATCACTAACCATGATAATGTGATGTCAAACGAAGAAGGAATTAGAGATATCCATGTGGTGAGTAAAAAATTGATAGTTGCACCCGAGATAATCGCAGAGGTAACAGCTGAGAGTGAGGAAGAAGAGGAAGAAGAGGTACCTGAGGAGAGTTTGTTAGAGGTATTATATGATCAAAATGTAGAATTTCAAAATCGTATTCATGAGTTAGAAGAGCAGGCTGAAGAACGACAGGCGGTTGTGAAACAAAAGGATGCAACAATTCAAGCTGGTGTTACCCGATATGTGATGCTTGAACATAAGTATTCTTTGGCAGAGTATAAGATGATAAAGATGGAATCTGAGCTGAAAGAAGAAAAAACTGAACGATTGAGAATAAGTGATGCATGGGCAAAAGCCGCACGACACGTGGATATTGTGGAAAGAGATGTCCAATCTAAGAAGGCTAAAATAGATGATATGAATTTCTCTTTTTAGAAAGCAATTGGGAGAACCCAACATCGAGTTTTGAATTACCCAGTACAGAGCGGTCAACCTGAATTCGATATGGATCGAAGATTGATGATTCAGATCATGAATCAGGAGTACGACGAGGCAGTTGAGGGGGGAATATGCCCTATAGAAAAGTATATTCCAACGGTAGTGATGACGCCAAATGCTGCCCCAGACATGTCAAAGCAGGGTAGTTCGAGGGATGGCGGTTGTAATTAGGAAATGTTAATCCTAATTAACAAGATTTAATTTCTGATTAAGAAATTTTTATATAATTAGAAAATTCTAATTATAATTTAGAAATATTAAATTTCTATTTTTAAAACCTAAACTTGGAAATTTTAGAAAATTAAATTTACAAACCTAAGGGTTTCAAACCCTAAACCCTAAGGGTTGCCATTAAAATTAATTGTGAAAAGACTATTTTGCCCTTTTTGTATTCTTTATTAGTTGGCTTGTAAATCTAGCCATAATATTGGAGTGGTTGAACAAAACCTAGTACTAGCCATAGCTATGTGTCCAAAATCAGTCATTTAGATTGCTAGAAACATTGAATCCCATCATTTATATAGATTAAGAAAGAGAAAATGCATACTTTCATTTTCATTTTCTCCGACACTTTCTCTCTCTTTATCTTCGAAATTTAGAGTGAGATAGAGAGATAAGATAAATCATTATCAGATATTAGCTTTCCTAGATCATGATCCAAAAGTCAGATTCAAGATTTTAGCCTTAAAGGAGGTATAAACTTTAATCCTAGAAATCCTTTGATCTTATGATAGATGTTGTAATTTGTTGTTATAAGTCTTGTTAGAGAGTGTCATTTGATGATCTGGGTTGCTAAAACTTGGATCCATATCATCTAGATACTCCGAAATTGAGTTTTCAAAATTCTAGAAAAAGGTTGAAAACTGACCTAACAGTCGAATGTCAGGCCCTCTAGATCTTTATGTGTTTGATGTTTTATGTGTTTTATGTTTTGAATCTGTTCTATGTTATAAGGACTGTGATCTAGGACTTTAATCAAGTCCAGATCACGTCTAGATGAAAAGTTACAAGCAGTCAAACAGCGTTGACCACTCACGATAGCTGAAATCTGGGCAGCCCAGATTTCCAGATTTCTTCCGACAAGAGTTTCTGAGCCTCGGATCTTGCAGTGGTTGGCTTGTTTGGCCATGTTGTTGTTTTGGTGTTGTAATCAGGCATAAGGACTAGAAAATAATGGCTTTAGTTTACTCAGATTCTTAACAGATTCGTAGTTAATGATGGTCAAACGACCGTTGACCATATGACCTGATGAAGATTCTGGGAAAACCCAGATCTTCAAGAACCGTGTTCTGACCCCTAGTTTGACCGGCCTTAATCTCTTAGATTTGGTGTTGTTATGATGTTCTGATGTTATGTCGTTATACCATGTCATGTGTTCTACAATCCTGAACCAATATATTACACAAAACAAGTCCAGGAGGTTATGATTAATAGCTGCAAAGTAGGGACCTTTAAATCTGGAAAACCCAGAATTCTAAGAACAACTTTGTCAGACTTTTTAGAAGTCTAGACCTTGTGTGTGTGATGCATTCTAACCCTGATGATGGTTCGATCATGTAGTGTTGCATCAATACTACATGATCTAACCATTATCAAGCCCAGAAATCGACCGAATCCCAGATTCATTTGTGGTCAAACATACCAACTCGGTGATTAACACGAATTTCTGGAAATGCTCAAGAACACGTGAAGAACACCAACAGTGACAGATATGTCGCCTAAGACCCCTTTAGCGACACTTAATTACTGAAAAATAATTATTTTAATTAAATAAATCGAATTTAATGGTTTTTAATTATTAAAAATACAAAATAAATTTCGAAAAATTATTTTAAATTCTGAAAAATAGTTTTTAATTATTTTGAGTATATTTCATAAATATTTAATATTTTTGGAATATAAATGGTATTTAATTTATTTAATTATAATATTAAATAAATTATTTAAAAATGATTTTAAATACTTAAAAAATCATGAAAAATAATATTATGATATAAAAAAAATATTTAAAGATATTTTCAGTGACTTTTAATATTTTGTGATGAATTTCATTAATTAATTAATATTAATGATAGTTAATTTATTTAATAAATATATTAAATAAATTATGAAAAAATAGAATTAATGATTTATAAATCATATAAAAATGATTTAAGGGTTATAAAAATATTTTAAGTTATAAAATATAACTTTTGATATTTTGTCATGAAAATATTAATATTTTAATATTAAAAGCAATTATCGAATAATAATTTTAATTGTTTAAAAATCATATAAAGGTGATTTTAAAGTAATAAAAATACTTTGTGATATTATAAATATATTATAATATTATGACATTTATTTCATTAATATTTGATATTAAATAAATATTAATGATAAAAGAATTATGTGGTATTTAATTTATTTAAATACGAGTTTAATGATTGAAAAATCTTGATAAATAGTAATAATTATTTAAAAATTATTACGAGCTTATGAAAAATATTTTGATTGATATTAAAAGTATCTGAGATAATTGTTAAGTGTTAGGCAGAGTTAATTGAACTTAGACTCGATAAAAGTTCGACTAGACTGTCGGGATGTTAGAATTGTGCCGGGTTCAACTCAAACCGCAATAGTTTGACTTGATACCGAGTCTTATGTGTGTTATAGACTGATAGGGTTATGTGTTATGTGTTTAGTTTATTCTATGTTTATATATATAGTAATATTATACTGTGATGACATTATTCTAATATTAGAGATCTATATTACTAATATTAGGTCTTCGAATAAAGCGATATAAATTGTGTAGCGGTAATCAACGGTTCAGGCAAGTTTATTTTTACTTAACTCTACTAAGAGTTGTTTCATTCGGATAAGCTTATGGTTAATCATTGTTGGTTGCCATGAATTATACTCTGTACATATTGCATGTATAAGTCAGGTATGAAAGGCTGATCACCTTCATTACCTGTTGGTTCAGATATATTTGTTCATATATAATACTTGTTCAGTCATAAATTTGTTCCTACTAGTTCACAATTATATTGTTAAATTATAGCCAACTTATTATTCAGATTCTTTCAATCATGATATATCGTTATATTATTGAATTTAAACTTGCTGGGCAATCCTTATGCTCACCCTTGCTATATCATGATAAAACATTACAGATTAAGACGAACGCGTCGGATACAAGGAAAGGTTAAAGACAGTTCCAGCTTAAAGTTACTGTGCGCGATTAGTTTTATAATTGTATAAGTATGGTATATTAATGTTATTGTAAATTAATTAAGTTATGATTTGTGTATAAGTTAATGTTACTCGACCTTGGGGAATAGTGTGTAATGTATTGTATAAATAATTTATGTTTATATCTTCCGTAATAGTTATAGAATGATTGAACCAGATCCGCGGTGATTTGGGACCCGGATTTGGGGCCGTCACAGTTGGTATCAGAGCTGTAGGTTATGAACCTTAGGTAGGAATACCTGAGACTAATAACCGAAGTGATTAGGATAAGTACTAACTCACATAGAGTTAGTTGGGTCGGTAAGATTCAAAGATGAATCTCGGCGACTTATAAGATACAGAGTTCCCTAACTCTGATAATAAAAGTTGAATAGTAGTGAGAAATAGATAGAGTCTAAAAGACTGAAAGTGAAGTGATAGGAGAGCGTAAAACAAAACAATCTAGATATAGAAATGAATCGTAACGTATACGATGAGATCACCCAGTGATCGGATAAGGTTATAGTATGGAGAAGAATCAACCTGATGATTAGAAAGTTTATAGCAAGATTGCTGGGTGTCAGTTGTATTATGAATTGGTACAGATTCAGGAAAGGATTATGAATACGAGTTGAATGAAATTCGTATTGAGAAGGGTGTTAGTGTTAGGTGGGGATTCAATTGAGGACTAATGTCAGCAGCTGAGTTGTATGATTCCTTGTGTGGGCGGGAAATTGTACTTGGTGTAAAAACTACTTAGTTTCTGGCATTGATAATCATTGAAATATTTGTGTCGCACTATTTGTTATATGCATGTTAAGAGGGTGATTCCTTTCTCATGTGTATAACAGATAGATAGGTCATAGGTAGAGGATATAAGGTTAAGTACGAGTTCTTAAAACTCATACTTATGTGACATTCTTGACTCATAGTTGTATGAAATATTTATGAACCCCTCAGCGAATGGACGCCAAAGGTCTGACTTGGACAAGTTCTTAAACTCATATGATTGTGGCAAGTAAATGAACTCATAAGTGTGGTTTGACGAACTAGTTGTAGTTGTGTGTAATTGAAGAATTGAGGATAGTAGGAACAGATAGATTGTTAAGCAAATGATTATTAGTGGAGACATAAGCTTTCCAAAAATCCTAGCTATGCTAGACTTCGAAATTTTGACATCAAGCTGAATACGCACTATGTGCTTTAAAAAAAATAAATGTAGACTCGTAATCATTTTTGAAACGGTTTAAAGTATAGTCTATGCTACTTGTTTCAGCTAGACGAAGATGATTTGAAATATCAAAAGTTATTTTATTTATCACTTGTGTACAATGTAACCTGGTGCAAAGATGATAAAAAGTGATGGAGTTGTAAATACAGGAATACTTAGTGCGAATCCGATCTGAAAATCATTGTTCCACTATTGTATGATGTGTTATGACAAAGTCATACGATGACAGCATCCTCAAACGGACTGTTAATACAGTACGACATCATGACGCCATTCTCGAAAATATTTTCAAAAATTTTAATTTGCCAACGGGGTTGGCTACACCTAAATAATTCGATTGAATTGAATTAGTGATATGAGTCTATGTTATTCGATTCAGCTAGACTAAAGTTTATGAAAACTCTAAGTGTTTATTGAAAGAAATTTCCCGGACCAAATTATTTTGGTGCGGAATCCAATAAGACTGAGGTAGAATTTTTGTGCCCATGGCAGTGACGAGGAACAGATAAAATTAGTACTTGGCCAATACAGGGCATATCGAGCTAATCACCCTTTGTGTCTGTAAGTTATGACGATTTGCAGATGAATTTCCATATAACCTTTGCGAAAATGACAGACAAATAGTCTATATGACTCCTCAGCAAAATTTGAAAATTTTTACTCTTGTGAGTGGTGTATTGGGTAGCATGTGATAATGTGTATGAATGGTGTATGGTGTACGGTGTAAGGTAAATTTCGAAGACGAAATTTTTAGAAAAAGGGGTGAATGTGACAACCCGAGAATTTAGAAAATTTTTAAAATCTTAATTAATTAATTTAAGGTTCAAAATTATATCCTAGACAGAAAATTAGTGTATGCGTTTGATATTTTTAAGACGGAATTTTGAGGATTTCAAAATTTTGTGAATGATTTAGGTAAATTATTGAGGATTAAGTGTATACGTGAATATGTTCGGTGTATATGGTTATGTATGTGTACAATATGTGATTAAGGGTCAAGGGTTGACCAGGTAAACGATATCTGTATCAAACCCTAAGTATATATTAAGAACGTCAACGTTCGGTTAGAAAACCCTAGTGTTTAACAAGAAACCCTAGAAATTGGTTCTGGAAAACCTAATTTCAGTTCTGGGAATTCGAAACCCTAATTCGATGTATGGATTACTAATCTGGGAACTTAAATGATTATTATATTGCTTAAGTGCTATATATTATAATACTAATTAGGGTAAAGTTTAATTATTTAGCAAACCCTAATTTTGGGATCTAAAACCCTAATTTATAATTAGGGAAAACTTAATTGTTGATTTAATAATTTTAATGTTAATTAGGAAATATTAATCCTAATTTTCAAGTTATTAGTAATTAGAAAACATTAATCTAATTACAAAATCTAATTTCTAATTTAGGAAAATTATTTTTCTATTAGAAACCCTAATTAGTGGTTTATAAACCCTAATGATCAATTACGATCCTAATGGCTAAATTAGCGATTTTAATTAGGAAATGTTAATCCTAATTAGCAAGATTTAATTTCTGATTAAGAAATTTTTATATAATTAGAAAATTCTAATTATAATTTAGAAATATTAAATTTCTATTTTTAAAACCTAAACTTGGAAATTTTAGAAAATTAAATTTTCAAATCCTAAGAGTTTTAAACCCTAAACCCTAAGGGTTTGGCCATTTTCTAGAATGCCATTAAAATTAACTGCGAAAAGACTATTTTGCCCTTTTTGTATTCTTTATTAGTTGGCTTGTAAATCTAGCCATAATATTGGAGTGGTTGAACAAAACCTAGTACGAGCCATAGCTATGTGTCCAAAATCAGTCATTTAGATTGCTAGAAACATTGAATCCCATCATTTATATAGATTAAGAAAGAGAAAATGCATACTTTCATTTTCATTTTCTCCCACACTTTCTCTCTCTATATCTTCGAAATTTAGAGTGAGATAGAGAGATAAGATAAATCATTATCAAATATTAGCTTTCCAAGATCATGATCCAAAAGTCAAATTCAAGATTTTAGCCTTAAAGGAGATATAAACTCTAATCATAGAAATCCTTTGATCTTATGATAGATGTTGTAATTTGTTGTTATAAGTCTTGTTAGAGAGTGTCATTTGATGATCTGGGTTGCTAAAACTTGGATCCATATCATCTAGATACTCCAAAATTGAGTTTTCAAAATTCTGGAAAAAGGTTGAAAACTGACCTGACAGTCGAATGTCAGGCCCTCTAGATCTTTATGTGTTTGATGTTTTATGTGTTTTATGTTTTGAATCTATTCTATGTTGTAAGGACTGTGATCTAGGACTTTAATCAAGTCCAGATCACGTCTAGATGAAAAGTTACAAGCGGTCAAACAGCGTTGACCACTCACGATAGCTGAAATCTGGGCAGCCCAGATTTCCAGATTTCTTCTAACAAGAGTTTCTGAGCCTCGGATCTTACAGTGGTTGGCTTGTTTGGCCATGTTGTTGTTTTGGTGTTGTAATCAGGCACAAGGACTACAAAATAATGGCTTTAGTTTACTCAGATCCTTAACAGATTCGTAGTTAATGATGGTCAAACGACCGTTGATTATATGACCTGATGAAGATTCTGGGAAAACCCAGATCTTCAAGAGCCGTGTTCTGACCCCTAGTTTGACCGGCCTTAATCTCTTAGATTCGGTGTTGTTATGATGTTCTGATGTTATGTCGTTATACCATGTCATGTGTTCTACAAGCCTAAACCAATATATTACACAAAACAAGTCCAGGAGGTTATGATTAATAGCGGCAAAGTAGAGACTTTTAAATCTGGAAAACCCAGAATTCTAAGAACAACTTTGCCAGACTTTTTAGAAGTCTAGATCTTGTTTGTGTGATGCATTCTAACCCTGATGATGGTTCGATCATGTAGTGTTGCATCAATACTACAGGATCTGACCATTATCAAGCCCAGAAATCGACCGGAACCCAGATTCATTTGTGGTCAAACATACCAACTCGGTGACTGACACGAATTTTTGGAAATGCTCAAGAACACGTGAAGAACACCAACAGTGACAGATATGTCGCCTAAGACCCCTTTAGCGACACTTAATTACTGAAAAATAATTATTTTAATTAAATAAATCGAATTTAATGGTTTTTAATTATTAAAAATACAAAATAAATTTCGAAAAATTATTTTAAATTCTGAAAAATAGTTTTTAATTATTTTGAGTATATTTCATAAATATTTAATATTTTTGGAATATAAATGGTATTTAATTTATTTAATTATAATATTAAATAAATTATTTAAAAATGATTTTAAATACTTAAAAAATCATGAAAAATGATATTATGATATAAAAAAAATATTTAAAGATATTTTCAGTGACTTTTAATATTTTGTGATGAATTTCATTAATTAATTAATATTAATGATAGTTAATTTATTTAATAAATATATTAAATAAATTATGGAAAAATAGAATTAATGATTTATAAATCATATAAAAATGATTTAAGGGTTATAAAAATATTTTAAGTTATAAAATATAACTTTTGATATTTTGTCATAAAAATATTAATATTTTAATATTAAAAGTAATTATCGAATAATGATTTTAATTGTTTAAAAATCATATAAAGGTGATTTTAAAGTAATAAAAATATTTTGTGATATTATAAATATATTATAATATTATGACATGTATTTCATTAATATTTGATATTAAATAAATATTAATGATAAAAGAATTATGTGGTATTTAATTTATTTAAATACGAGTTTAATGATTGAAAAATCTTGATAAATAGTAATAATTATTTAAAAATTATTACGAGCTTATGAAAAATATTTTGACTGATATTAAAAGTATCTGAGATAATTGTTAAGTGTTAGGCAGAGTTAATTGATCTTAGACTCGATAAAAGTTCGACTAGACCGTCGGGATGTTAGAATTGTGCCGGGTTCAACTCAAACCGCAATAGTTTGACTTGATACCGAGTCTTATGTGTGTTATAGACTGATAGGGTTATGTGTTATGTGTTTAGTTTATTCTATGTTTATATATATAGTAATATTATACTGTGATGACATTATTCTAATATTAGAGATCTATATTACTAATATTAGGTCTTCGAATAAAGCGATATAAATTGTGTAGCGGTAATCAACGGTTCAGGCAAGTTTATTTTTACTTAACTCTACTAAGAGTTGTTTCATTCGGATAAGCTTATGGTTAATCATTGTTGGTTGCCATGAATTATACTCTGTACATATTGCATGTATAAGTCAGGTATGAAAGGCTGATCACCTTCATTACCAGTTGGTTCAGATATATTTATTCATATATAATACTTGTTCAGTCATAAATTTATTCCTGCTAGTTCACAATTATATTGTTGAATTATAGCTAGCTTATTATTCAGATTCTTTCAATCATGATATATCGTTATATTATTGAATTTAAACTTGCTGGGCAATCCTTATGCTCACCCTTGCTATATCATGATAAAACATTGCAGATTAAGACGAACGCATCGGATACAAGGAAAGGTTAAAGACAGTTTCAGCTTAAAGTTAATGTGCGCGATTAGTTTTATAATTGTATAAGTATGGTATATTAATGTTATTGTAAGTCAAGTAAGTTATGATTTGTGTATAAGTTAAGGTTACTCGACCTTGGGGAATAGTGTGTAATGTATTGTATAAACAATTTATGTTTATATCTTCCGCAATAGTTATAGAATGATTAAACCAGATCCGCGGTGATTTGGGACCCGGATTTGGGGCCGTCACATGAATCATGTCACCATCAAAAATAGGTACCCGTTGCCTCGCATTGATGACCTGTTTGACTAGTTGCATGGTGCCAAATTCTTTTTAAAAATTGATCTTTGTTCCGAATATCTTTAGTTAAAGATTAAAACTGATGACATTCCAAAGACTGCTTTCAGAACTCGGTACGGGCATTACGAATTCCTAGTCATGTCTTTTTGATTGACTAATGCTCCTGTTGCCTTGATGGATATGATGAACCGAGTATTCAAGGAATATTTGGATCATTTCGTAATTATCTTTATTGATGACATTCTCGTTTACTCCAAAAGTCGGGAAGATCATGAGCTACATTTGAGGCTGATACTCCAAAAGCTTCGTGAGAACAAGTTATATGCCAAGTTGAAGAAATGCGAGTTTTGGCTTAAGGAAGTAGCATTCCTTGGGCACGTGATATCAAATCACAGAATATTTGTTAACCCGACAAAGATTGAAGCAATTCAAAGTTGGGAGCAACTTAAGACAGTAACCGAAGTACATAACTTTTTGGGCTTAGCTGGTTATTATCGAAGATTCGTGGAAGAATTTTCTCGAATTGCTACTCCATTAACTCAGCTGACTAGAAAAGATACTAAATTCAATTGGAGCGAGGAATGTGAGAAGTGTTTTTAAGAACTCAAGAAGAGACTAATTTCAGCACCTGTTCTGACAATACCATCTGGTTCGGAGGGATTTGTCATCTATAGCAATGTTTCAGGCAAAAGATTAGGATGTGTTCTCATGCAACATGGAAAAGTCATAGCCTATGCCGCACGATAACTCAAATAATATGAGAGGAATTATTCTACTCATGATCTAGAGTTGGAAGTAGTTGTTTTCGCACTAAAGATCTGGAGACATTACCTGTATGGGGAGAAGGTGGAGATCTATACGGATCATAAAAGCCTCAAATATTTCTTCACCCAAAAAGAGCTCAACATGCGGTAACGACATTGGCTCGAGCTGTTGAAAGATTACGACCATACCATTCAATACCATCCTGGAAAATTGAACGTGACGCATTGAGTAGAAGATCATATGCGGGTATGAGTGCGATATTGTCAACGCAAAGACCCATTTTGTATGACTTACAAAGGATGGAGATAGAGTTAAAGACTCTAGGGACCCTCGTTATGATGACAAATATACGAGTAGAATCGACTTTAATCGATAAAGTTAAAGCTGCTTAAGCTATGGACATGAAGCTGATGCATATGAGGAAGAAAGTACAAGAAGGTGCTATTCTAGAAGCAAGAATCGATGAAGAAGGAATACTTCGAGTCAACTTCAGACTTTGTGTTCCTAACGACCCTGATTTAAAGTATAAAATCATGATGGAGGCACACAACACAACATTTGCAATCCATCCTGGGAGTGCCAAAATGTATCGTGATCTTCGACAATCATTTTGGTGGAGCAATATGAAGAGAGAGATCGCAGAGTTTATCTTAAGGTGTTTAACTTGTCAACATGTCAAGGCAGAGCATCAAATTCCAAAAGGTCCATTGCAACCACTTGAAATTTGTTGGGTAAAATCTAGTTACGCACAACACACAAGTATACGTGGTCAACAAGTAATAAAGTGTAAGTAGAGTATCGTTCCTACGAGAAATTATTAACATTAATTACCAAATACTAACTCTTAATCAAACTAATTTTATTTAAACAATCAATTTAAGATTGTGAATTAAATTATTTAATTACACTAATTCTAATTACCGCTAATTATAAATCAAATTATGGAGATTTAAGATCACAACTTCACTTATTGCTTCACTTAAATTAATACATTTCTTATCAATTATGCTCATTATTCTGAATTGTTAATCAAGAACACATAAGTAAAAATGACCATCTCTCAATGCATCATACTCAAATCAACTTAAATCCATAGATGATAGAATTAAGTAGAACACCCTAATTAACTAATTCACTATATCTCTATGTGAATTACAATTAAAGAGGATTTTAAGCACAAGTTCTCTATCAGATTACATGCGATTTATAGGTATATCTCTATCTTAGACATAAATTATGTATTCCAACGCCATGCAGAAAATATAATCACATGCTATTATGATCAGATTTAAATCTATAATTCATCTCTCGAGTTCATATAAATTATCACAGTAATTGTTGGCTAGGTAATTAAGCAATAAATACAAACCATAATAGAAAATCCAAGAATAATCATAATAATTAATAGAGAAGCATACTAAAAATAAACTATATAATACGATCCATTGTAGTCTTAAACAAAAGATTTAGTTCATGATTAATGAATTAAAACTAAGAATCCAAAATTGAATAAACATTAAAAGACAAAAATAAGAGTAGAGTGAAGAATAAATCTGTTGTCAGCAAATCTCCATCTTCCTCAAGCTCTTGCTCTTGATCTTCAATGGTCTCCAAGTTGCATCAATCTCCAAACTAATAAGAACTAGGGTTTTGGTCTAATCTACTCTACTCTAATCTAATGGAATTCTTCCCCGTCTAATCCTTGCCATTCTCCTCCTTTTATATGCCTCTTTATATGTCTTTAAGTCCTCCTGGAAGTCCTTGAATCAATTAGCTTGAACCAATCCTTCTTGAACTCAAATTCTGAAAAAACTATTTCTTCTTCCCATACCCTCTCCCCGGCAGGGTTTTTTACTCACTAGGCCCGCCCCGGCGGGGGGTGTTTCAATTTTTGCCTCAGTACCCCTGCCCTGGCGGGGGTTTTGTATGTATAATGTCCGCCCCCACGGGGGTCCTTTTTTGAAAATTTTCTGCTCTAACGTCCTTTGGGAAAATAGTCATAATCTCTTCGTCTGAACTCCGATTTCGATGATTTAAGATGTTCCGGAAAGAGGAGGCGTAGATCTACAACTATCATTCTTTGAGTTTTTCTAAATAAGGGTTAGAGCAATGCTGAAATTGGCTTTGAAGTGGCTGCTATGTAAATGGCAAGCCGAAAATACGAATCTAGTAATCCTAAACGTCTATCCAAGTAACTTTTGTCCCAATTCCTACAAAATAACATAAAATATGCATGAATAGACACAAACCCTTAAAAACTTCCAAAAGGTTGAGCTCAAATGCACTCAATTAATGGGTATAAAACCCACTCATCAAATACCCCCAAACTTAAACATTTGTTTGTCCTCAAGCAAAAACACAAAAGACTAAAAATAAATAACCTAACTCAATTACTTGAATGCATATGCATGATCTACTTCCTAATATACCTACGAGCCCAGTAATAAATCAGTATGATATATAGCATCAGGCTTCAAAGATATCAGTGATACTCAAACAATATATCCAATCAAGTCTAAGTCCATAACAATTAGTCAAGTTGTGCGTGTGTGCTTGTTAACCATTCTAACCAACCACAGTTCAAGAAAACTACATAATAAACTTCTTAGAAGGAAAATTTTAATTCCAATTCAATTACTTTTGTGATCATGACAACCCTGGTTAAAACTAAGCAATTACCAAGTCTAAGGGTAAATACATGATTTATTTCTACTTTTATTCAATCATGAGGGCATTTTTGCTCTTTCTCGTGTTTTATTCAATTTTTTATTTTTCTCATGGCTATGCAATGTCTTATTCCCTTAGGCTTTTCAATGCTACCTTAACGAGCTTTCGACTAACGACTCCCAAGCCATTAAGACCTTAGGACGCTAGGTGTAAAGACAATCCCCTCGGGCTTACTTACTCAAGTAATAAAGGCCACAAAATTAGACAAGCATGTAACGGTGTTTATTCATTTTTTTTCTTTTTCTGGATTTTCTATTATTTATTTTTTTCTTTTCATCATTTTTCTCTTCTTTTTTTTTAAAACAAAAGATTTAAAAATATATATACCCCATAGATTTCCCCAAACTCAAGCTTTTACTTCATTCTAACCTTTACTGCCAGTTCACTAATTTCCTTAAATTTTAACCAAGATTTTCCCCCAGAAACAAAATTATGAAACTCTTGAACCAAGTGGATTAAAACAGTTAAATTTTAAGTGCTAACCGGTTACATAAGTTTCAGACATGCTTATATTATCATCATGATTAAAATTAGAACTCATCATCAATTATCAACACTGTTCAAGTTAACAAACAAAACCAATCTTATCATAGGCCAAGCTAAATTCAAACAAATCCATTACCTAGATTCATGCAAACATTCTATACGCAAACACTCAATACAGAAGAAAATATTTTATTTTTATTTTTATTTATTTTTTTGTGATTTTTTTATTTTAAATGAAACATGCCTACAATATGCAAAAATAAACATACTAATCAATGCAATGTATGTGAACTAAACAATTATGTAATATAATATGATCCAGCCCAAAAATCAAAGTGAACAATGTCCTCATTGTTTAAATAAAAAGAATTGAAGAGTTAAGGACTTCGTTGATTTATTAAGCATCGTGCGCGACCTCCGCATCGTTGATGACTGGTGGTGGATAAAGCGTCAACGACTAAGGTTCGTTCAAATTGATCTAGAGTCAATGACAAATCCATGCAATTCGTGAAGTTGATGGAAAAATTCTTGCCCAATATACCCAATATGATAAATCCGTTCAATTACTTGGACAACCACTTCTTGAATATGAGCATGTTGTATGTGTGCGGCTTTGTCTGATAAGAGAATAGAAGTGAGAGCTTATAGAGAACAAGGTAATTTGGGTGTATTGAGTTCAGCTGAGAAAGGATGTGTGAAAGTGTGGATGCATGTGGGGTGTAGAACTTAATGAATTAGGTGGAGAATAACGAATGTTAAGAGAATGGATGAGAGTGGGTGGAGCTAAGCTTAATGAGTTTTTGGGACTGAATTCGATGGTAGGACATTGGTAATCGAAGTTAGGATGGAGAGGGAATGGCTTTGTTCGAATGATATTGGGATTTTTTGTTAATCATTGCAGTTCTGCCAAGCCCGCCGGGGAGGGACATTTTTGACCGTGAAATCCCGCTGGGGCGGGCATGCTCTGTTCTGAATTTTTTTCCCGATTTTTGTGCATTTTCTTCCTTTTCCATAATCTTTTGCCTGTCCATTGAACCTTCAATACCTGCAATGAAGAGAGACAACATGGATTAGAATAGCACTTTGGATTATAAGAGAACTTAATAAGCAAATATAACAACTTGATTCCTATCTACTAAATAAACTAGTAAAACATATAAATATAAAAATTCCTGGGTTGCCTTCCAGTCAGCACTTGATTTACATTCTTTTAGCCTGACTTTGTCTGGTCAGCACTATCCAATTCCTCTTCGATAATTGAGGTACCCTCTATCCATCAGAAACAATGTAACTTTTGGTAGGTTTCCATTTGTGATGGCTATCGAATTAAAGTCACCAAGCATACTTTGTTTAGATAAGATCCCATTCAAGAACTTCCAACATCTAGGTGTTTTCTCCATTGTGCCTGTGATCGCATTGGGGCATTGAAGCTTGTCAAACACAAAAGTCTCTTCTCCTATCTTCTCCATCTCATCGCACCATGGCTTCGAAGTTGTACTCCCTTTGACGTCACAAGGAGCATTGCCGATGATATGACTACCTAGAGGGCATGGTTTTGTAAATCTAACAGGATCCTTGATCATTGATGGAGAAGGCACTTAGGCAATTAATAACATCAGCTCATCATCGTTGATACTCACAGTTAGTTCTTCACTGACCTTGTTTTTATTATTCCCACGTGTCTCCTCTTTTTGAACATCTTGTGGCTCATCCAGTTTGGGCACTTCATCAATATCGGAATCTACGTCATAACACTAATTGTTTTGAGGACAGCTGTTCAAGGCTTTGAACATTTGATCCATCTGGTTCTGCAGATGTTGAATTGATATCTCTTGATTAATCCTCCTCTCCTCATTTGATGCAACGAACTTGGATAACAATTCCTCTAACGTTGAATTATATGTCTTAGTTTTGGAATCCATGTATTGAGGACCACGGGTTGGAGTAGTGATGAGTTATTCCATCTGGTTCTGAAAATTATGGCTCGATATTTCTTGACTCGTCATCCTCTCCTCTTGGTTTGCCATGAGCTTCGATAGGAATTCCTCAAAATTTGACTTTTCTTCTTGTGGCAATGGAGGTTGACATGAGAATTCCAGTATATATGTTGGATTTGGAGCGTAGTATTGGTCTTCATAATTGTAGCTCCATGAAGAATCCGGGTGATACCCCCAAACTTGATAATAATTGGCGTATGCATAATTATTGAGGTAGTCACCAAATGTTGTCCTGGCCCAAAACTGACAGTGCATTGATTACTCAGATGATTACCAGCAAAAAAATTACAAACTACCACTATCCTTCGATTACGTTGGGCTGCAACAATGTCCAACCTCCTCGAAAGTATCTCTAGTTGTGCTGATAATGCAGAAATTCTATTGAGTCCATCAATCCCTGTGTCCCTTGGTTGAGTCATACTCGAATAAAGCCTTTGATAATTGCATCCAACCATGGTACCTGAAAAGAGAGAAAAATAGGAAGGTAATAAAATAAAAAATAAAAAAAATGTTTAAATTAAGACTAATTTGATTGAAGCTAATATTCGAAAAAAAATATGAAACTAATTCCCCGGCAACGGCGCCGAAAACTTGTTGTGCGTAACTAGATTTTACACAACAAGTTTTTACTTGTTGGGTAAAATCTAGTTACGCACAACACGCAAGTATACGTGGTCAACAAGTAATAAAGTGTAAGTAAAGTATCGTTCCCACAAGGAATTATTAATATTACTTACCAAATACAAACTATTAATCAAACTAATTTTATTTAAACAATCAATTTAAGATTATGAATTAAATTATTAAATTATACTAATTCTAATTATAACTAATTAAAAATCAGATTATAGAGATTTAAGATCACAACTTCACTTATTGCTTCACTTAAATTAATACACTTCTTATCAATTATGCTCATTATTCTGAATTGTTAATCAAGAACACATAAGTAAATATGACCATCTCTCAATGCATCATACTTAAATCAACTTAAATCCATAGATGATAGAATTAAGTAGAACATCCTAATTAACTAATTCACTATATCTCTATGTGAATTACAATTAAATAGGATTTTAAGCACAAGTTCTCTATCAGATTACATGCGATGTATATGTATATCTCTATCCTAGACATAAATTATGTATTCCAACACCATACAAAAAACATAATCACATGCTATAATGATCATATCTAAATCTATAATTCAGCTCTCGAGTTCATATAGATTGTCGCGGTAATTGTTAGCTAACAATTAAGCAATAAATACAAACCATAATAGACAATCCAAGAATAATCATAATAATTAATAGAGAAGCATACTAAAAATAAACTATACAATATGATCCATTGTAATCTTAAACAAAAGATTTAGTTCATGATTAATGAATTAAAACTAAGAATCCACAATTGAATAAACATTAAAAGACAAAAATAAGAGTAGAGTGAAGAATAAATCAGTTGTCAGCAAATCTTCATCTTCCTCAATTTCCCGCTCTTGATCTTCAATGGTCTCCAAGTTGCATCAATCTCCAAACTAAGAAGAACTAGGGTTTTGGTCTAATCTACTCTACTCTAATCTAATCTAATGGAATTCTTTCCCGTATAATCCTTGCCATTCTCCTCCTTTTATATGCCTCTTTATATGTCTTTAAGTTCTCTTGGAAGTCCTTTAATTAATCAACTCGAACCAATCCTTCTTTAACTCAAATTCTGAAAAAAAATTACTTTTTCTTCCCGTACCCCCGCCCCGGCGGGGTTTTTTACTCACTAGGCCCGCCCCGGCGGGGGGTGTTTCTATTTTTGCCTTAGTACCCCTGCCCTGGTGTGGGTTTTTTATGTATAATGTCCGCTCCCGCGGGGTCCTTTTTTGGAATTTTTTTGCTCTGACGTCTTTTAGGAAAATGGCCATAACGTCTTTTTCTGAAGTCCGATTTCGATGATTCAAGATGTTTCGAATAGAGGAGACGTATATCTACAACTTTTATTCTTTGAGTTTATCGAAATAAGGGCTGAAGCAATGCTGAAATTAGCTCTGAAGTGGCTGCTATGTAAATGGCAAGCCAAAAATGCGAATCGAGCAACCCCAAATGTTGATCCAAGTAACTTTTATCCCAATTCCTACAAAAAAACATAAAATATGCATGCATAGACACAAACACTTAAAAAATTTCAAAAGATTAAGCTCAAATGCACTTAATTAATGGGTATAAAACCCACTGATCAAAATTTTAGAATGGCAGTGGGAGCACATTACCATGGATTTTGTTACTGGTCTTCCCAAGGTTTCTCAAGGAATATATACGATTTGGGTCATTTTCGATAAACTAACCAAGTCTGCTCATTTCTTACCTATACGAGAAACTTATTCACTTGAACATCTTGCTCGTATATACATAAATGAGATTGTAAGACTGCATGGTATGCCAGTATCCATAGTTTCTGATCGAGACCCAAGATTTACTTCACGATTTTGGGTTAGTTTATAAAAAGCTATGTGCACGGATTTACGATTCAGTTCGGCATATCATCCTCAGACGGACGAACAGTCAGAGAGGACTATTCAAACTCTTCAAGATCTATTAAGTCTCTGTGTCCTAGACTTCAAAGGAAGTTGGGACAAGTTTTTGCCATTAGTGGAATTCTCATACAACAACAGTTATCAAGTAAGTATAAGCATGACTCCATTTGAGGCGTTGTATGGACGAAAGTGTCATTCTCTAGTATGCTGGTTTTAGGTGGGTGAAGCAACGTTGTTGGGACCGAAATTGGTACTCATGACAACGGAAAAGATTTAAATGATCCGGCAACGTATAAAAACCTCACAAGATCGACAAAAGAGTTATGCTAATCTTCATCGAAGGGACGTGGAATTCAACGTGGGAGATCATGTGTTGTTACATGTTGCTCCATGGAAAGGAGTTACAAGATTTGGAAAGAGAAGGAAGCTCAATCCTCGATTCATTGGGCCATTCGAAATCCTCGATCGAGAAGGAACTGTGGCCTATAGACTCGCCTTACCGCCAAGTATGTCTCGTGTTCATAACGTTTTTCACATATATATGTTACGTAAATATGTGGAAGACCTGAACCACATTATTAATTTAGAATCGGATGAGATAATGGAAGATTTAACGTATGACGAGGTACCTATTAAAATCTTGGATAAGAAGGAATATATTCTACGCTCCAAGGTTATACCTCAAGTCAAAGTTTTGTAGAGAAACCACGATGTTGAGGAAATGACCTGGGAGTTAGAATCTAAAATGAAATCAAGGCATCCTCACCTCTTCGATATACCAGGTACGTATACCAATTTTGAAGACAAAATTTCATAAGAAGGGAAGGTTGTAAGACCCTAACTTTTATGAATAAAAAAATTAATTTTCTCTAAATATATATCTTGAATATTAAGGTGTGGATTTGATATAATGTTATAGTTGTGGGTAATATTTACAAATTTTGCAAAGTAAGCAAGTTGTCATAAAATATTCGATTGGTTGGAGAATATTCGTTTTAACAGGGAATATTCGTACGACGACACAGTCATTGGTGAATCCCACAACGAAATTATTGTCGGAGTTAGAAAACGACAGAAATATCTTTTTATAAAAATAATAGTAAAAGTTTTACCGTTAACTGTTGAAATACCCGGTGATTAAAGTACAATAATACGCGTGGTTGCATAGTAGCACACGGTTTTAATTATTGATGTTTACGTGAGAAGTCACTCAGTTTTATTCAATTATTGCCACAGTAATTACTGCATAGTATCTCATGTTATTGATTCAATTATTGTCACAATATTTTATATTATTAAATCAATAATTGAGATGGCAAGTTATTCATATTATTATTTACATTATTGACAATGCCTATAAAGTTCTGTCGAGAAAAGGGGTTTGGTCACCTAATTACGCCCCAATAGGGAGAAATCTTTATTGGAAAGCCCCCTCTTTCCTGAGAATGATCTGGTTATTAATATTGCAAGTTATATTATTGATGAATAATTGTTGTTTAAAAATGGATTTTGTGAAGCCAAGTGAATTGAGATAAATAGAGGAAATTTTTTTATGAAGTATTTGTTATAAGTTTGGTGTATTATTTGGACCCCCACTTACTCATTTTTCAAAATAATCAGTAGAAAGTTATAAAGTATGCTAGTATATATATATATATATATATATATATATATATATATATGTATGTATGTATGTATAAATAGTGTAATTATATTAGTTTTATTTTTTTTTATGAAAAATAGAATATATTATATTTTATTATACATAGTGTTTGCATAGTTTCTGTATAGTGCTGCATAGTAAAATCAGAAAATTCGTCAGAAAACTCGTGAATAAGTAATGTGCAGTCCGTGATTTTTTCCTTAATGTGCATCTAAATAGTATCATGTCATTCTCCTATAAATAGGATGCTTAGTTTAAAAATAAAAATCACATCAGAATCAGAGAATTCTTCTTCTATAATATTGAGCGTATTTCTTTCGAGTTTTAGGAAGCTCTGAGTGTTGAAAACAGTACAAGTTTTCTTCAAGAATATCCTCGTTCTACCAGTCAGAAATACTCTCCTTTTAAGGTAAGGGATATCATTTTTATTCAATATTCGTATGAAATAATATTTTCTTCCATACTCTGTAGTGTATAAGTAATATTATTTCGTTTTAGATTATGAATTCTACACTCATTTTGTTAAGTATTGCTTCTATACTCCGTGAAATTCGTAGAATTTTCTTGAAATTTGTGTTTCATCTAGTATCTTTTCACGAAAATATTATTCTGAATATTCTTGATAATTTTTAATATTTTCATGTCGGGGTACTATTCTCGAAGTACTATTCATGGGATACTATTCACTCAGTTACTATTTACTTGGGGCACTATTCATGACAAAAATTATTTTTTTTTCTGTCCAAATTATTTTTGATACAATATTATTCTTGAATTTTACTCCACAAAGCAGTATCATGTTGACAATTTGGACATTATTGAATTCTGGATAAATTGAATTATAAATCTTTAAAATTTATCCTTGCTCTCATTTAATTGAATTCTTATATCATTGTCATCATCCTCATGCTTATATTGTGATGAAAGTCATCTTTATCCGTAGTGCATAGATGGACTGTTAATTGGTATGATTATGACTATGTATCGGTATAATCATGACCTATAATGTGGTAAAAGTCTTCATTGACCCGTAGTGCATTGATGGACAATTGTTGGCATGATTATTACCATTGGTGATAACACGAATATCCTTGGCCCGTAGTGCATGATAATTCATGGATGTGATACTAATGAATATCCTTGACCCGTAGTGTATGGATAATTCAGTGATGTGGATTATTTATTGAGCTGAGTCTCAGCGATAAAATTGATGATAAGCTTTTTAAATCATAGAAGATAGTAGATATCATGCTCTACTTGACTCTTTTAATGGATTGCTTGTTCCGCTGCAGTTAAACTTGTTGTTTATTGTATTCTATAAGTTTAGCATTGTTGAAGGCTAACGATAATTTATTCTGCATTATCTTAGTCATAATATTTCTTACTGGGCTAGTTGAGCTCACCCTTTTACTTTCATTATTTTCTTAAGGAAATGAGAAAGTAGCCGAGACTAATCGGGGAATGGAGTGACAGTCCGAGATGGTGGCTATAGTAGTCCTTACTATTTTATAAAATTGTGTGATAATAATTATAATAAGGACTGCATTTGAGTTTGGATATTGTCTAGAAGACAATATTCATGTTAAAACTCTTAGCTATGTTTTGTCGTATTTTACACGACAGTTGTATAATTAAGTTATAGTTGAATTTTGTACCATATATTTGGTGACTCAAAATGGGTGATGTATACCTATTTTTGGGGCGTCACATTATTGTTGGTGGAACCATGAAAAGGATAATTAATTTCCAGTTCTGAGTTTTATCTGTTTATTATTTGTAGGAAACAGATGGCATCTCAAATTTAAAAGTACAAGTTGTTGAGGGTATTGCCAGCGTGGAGGTAAGTATGAACTATTGGTGCTTCAAAAGTCATCGTCACTAACTTTGCTGTTGTCGATGTCGGGATTTTATTTGTCCCTTTTCTGTTCTTGTGTTTTGATGTTCTCATGTTAGGTGAGATTTGTTTAAAAAAAGAAGTTGTGAAAAGGTCCGACATTTATATGTCGATGATTGGACTATAAGAGTCGCCAGTTGGTTTTTTAACTGGTTGTACCAACACAGCCGAGAAAAAGGTTTGCACATTGACCTAGTGATGTGACACTGCTTAACTAGTCTGTGAAACCGAGATTCATTAGGGTCCGGGGACTTGCTTATGCAGAGGGAAGGTGTTAGGCTCCCCCTGACATCTGTGTTGCCACGGTGACCGCCACTTTTCAAGAAACTGTTATATGAATGTGTGTGTGTGTGGGTCAATGTGCAGTTATCTGGAAGTAGTGCTATGCCTCATTCGCACCTATATACAAAGGGTTTGAATTTTGTATAAAAGTTCAGTTTTAACAAGATATAACAATGACGTTTTATAAAAGAGGTTTTTTCAAACCCTTATGCTCAATAGTAATTGAGGCCTTTGATACTTCCATTTTATTATGTGTTCTGCTTGATTGCTTTTATTTTCGAGATGCAAAGTATCTTCGAGAAAATAATATACATAGTAATGCCAAACTCCTTGTGGGCATGAGAGTCATCTAAGGAAATTCGAATAACATGAATAATTTACAAGCCATGTACAGCTGAAAATGTCCATCACGGGAATCGAATCTAGATTCAGTAGACTGAATCTGTGATCACATGATTCCTAGGCTCACATGATGTAGAAATTTATATGAAAGCTGTAATCAATTATATATATAAAAGCTGTATATATATATATATATATATATATATATATATATATATATATATACACACAGACATGATCAACCACCACGAAGCACCTCAATGGGGGATCGAAAATGTAAATATATAAAAGCGGAAAATATATATATATATATAGAGACATGATCAACCACCACGAAGCACCTCCATGAGGGATCAGAAATGTAAATAAAGTAATAAATACAATCAACCGCCACGAAGTAAACTCCAAGCAGGACTAAGTGTAAATAAAGCAGTAAAAGGCCACGAAGTAAACTCCAGGCCTGACAGAAATGTATATATATATATATATATATATATATATATATATATATATATATATATATATATATATATATAAAAGTAAATAAACGCTCCGGACGTGAATCCAGGCTCAATCGAGGCATAACTCGATAATGTTAGTCCATATATATATATATATATATATATAATACAAAAAGAAATAAAAGCCACAGACCAAAGTCCGGGCATACACATGCAACACGACTCTCAACGTGCAGAACCGTGTGTTCACAGTAGTGGAGAAAGGCTTTAAAAAGTGTAAGAAGGCTTACAGTGGACTGCCAAAGAAGATTTCAATGACTTTAAATGGACGAACATTTGGCTCCCGTCGGTAAAAATATAACAATATATAAGCTCACAAGTGTTTAAAATGAGAAAACACTCAGTTTATAGTGTGTACAGAGCAAATTGGACAGGGCTTCCTCGCCTTTTCTCTATGCAAAATGGCTGCCCCAAGTCCTCTATTTATAGAGGGGGGGAGCCGCAGGTGTACTTGCGGCAGCCGCAGATGCACCTGTGACTGCCCGGGGTGTCCTAGGTTCCGCGGGTCCTGCCGTCTAGAAGTACGTGCACGCGTGCAACGTGATGTCTGCTCGAACTTTTAAAACTTCAATCCGGGCATCCGATCGAGGTGTATAAGACCTTTTACGGCATGTTGTTGTCGAGAGCTACACAATGACATGGGATTAGAGGTTGTACGATGTCAGGAAGATGGGACCATGCCCTTGGTCTTCAAGCTTCAAATTCTATCCGGTGTGCTGTCTTGTGTGCAGTAGTCACTTGGGATTGGAGCTCTTTGGTTCTTGTAGGACATTATTGTGTAGAATGTATGCATGAATGTTGAGATGGCGCAATATGGGATTGGGATAGCAAAATGATAGTTTTGCCCTTTACCGGGGTTATCTCCGGTTTGAGCTATTTTTAGTTATCTTTGAGATTGGATTGCTACAGGTGTTGATCATCCTCAGGGTTATCTCTGAGGTGTGCCTGACCTCCCGGGATTATCTCCGGACTTGGGGAATGAGTGCCTCGGGGCCATTGCCGAGTGCTGAAGCTGATTGCATGGATTTGAAACAAGCATTTTCAGGGTTATCAATGGAACTGTAACTGTATGCCTCGGGGTTATCTCTGAGGTTGATACTATCTTTCCCGGTGTTATTTTCGGGACTGAGACTAAGAATCTCCGGGTTATCTCTGAGATGACACGATTTTCTCTGGTGTGATTTTTGGTATTTGAACTGCATTCCTTAGAGTTATCTCCGAGGTTAAAACTAAAAATCCTGGTGTTATTTCTGGGGTTGAGGTTGAAACTTCCAGTGGTATTTTCGGGACTGAGCTGGATGTCTCGTGGTTATTTCCGAGATGGTAATACTGAATATCCCAGGGTTATCTCTGGGATTGAATTGAGCTGTCTTCTAGTGTTATCTCTGAAAGACGATTCTGCCTTCCTGTAATTTTAGTAACAGGTATGTAGAAAATTTTGAGTGTCTACAGATGCCCCTCTTTATCATATTCATGCAATGCAATGGCATGGATAGGATAAAGCATACTAGACACTTGAAATGTAACAAGATCATCATGATGCAATGTACAACAGCATGATGCAAATGTATGTGGTTTGTTGGATTGTTCTCTAACATGGTGGGATAATTTTCGGTTCCCCTTGACTTCTACTGGGAGCGGGGTGATTCATGACCACTTTGATAAACTGTTTAGACGTATAATCCATAGCTACTATGAACTTCCAGGATGTTGACGATTGGATTATCACTAAAGCCCTTAATCCTTGGTACAGACTTTCACTGAAGATGTATCTCTCATATGCAAGAGACTCTGTAGGGATGTGCTTTGTCTGTTGAGGATGTGTATAACATATTCCATCATCAGTATTCCCTAATGAGGATGCTCTGTTGGAGTTACTGCCAACAGTCTGTGTTGTCAGGATTGCCTGACCCTCGTTGAAATGTACATCAACGGATGAAATCCCTGTTGGGGATAATGCCAAGGCTGCTTTACCTTTATTGATGTGTGCATCAATGGATGAAATCATCGGATGGCTTCAGATGCTTTGATGGGTTTACCTGCCATCGGCTGAAATAAAGTCAAGGTTGCTTGACCTTCGTTGACATGTACATCAACGGATGAAATTGCGTGATACCCCCACCGGGGACTCTGTACTTTGGCAGATGAAAATGTGTGACACCCCTGCTGGGGAATGTCAAGGCTGCTTGACCTTTGTTGACGTGTGCATTAACGGATGAAGTCATCGGATGGCTTCCGATGCTTCGATGGGTTTACCTGCCATCGGCTGAAATAAAGTCAAGGTTTCTTGACCTTTGTTGACATGTACATCAATGGATGAAAATGCGTGATACCCTCGCTGGGGATTCTGTACTTCAATAGATGACAATGCGTGATACCCCCGCCGGGGATCTGTACATTTAGAGTTGGGACCCCAAACTAACTGGACCGGACCTTTGTGAGGTATTGCCGAGTGTGATTTGTAATTGCTGAGATCATCGGTATAGTGTACCATGTGTTTGGGCGAATACCAATGAATGATATGAAAAGCCACAGTTTGGCCTGGGAAAACCAGAATTTTAGGCTATTCTGCTCAATCGCGTAGCATTTTTATCCCTGATTTAACCTTTTCAGCTTGTGAGAACTCTTTTGCAACTCGAACTGGACCGAGCCGGAGGGGTGGGCTCCACCCAGGGTAGCCGCAGGTACACTTACAACAGCCGTATGTGGACCTACGGCCAGCCGTGGATGGCTATTAAGGCTGAAAGTTGACTTCTCAAGTTATTTCATGTTGTGCCACGAAGGAAATCTGAGAGCTCTTCATCAGATCTGCTGAGTCCGGGCGTCTTTCTATAAATTCTGTCATCATACAAGTGTTCTACACTGTCCTGGTAACATATGCTTATCCTTTTTTCAATTTTCTATCCGTTGGAAAATGACTTTTATATGAAATGCGTTTAAACACATAGTAGTGAATATGCATGCTCATTTGACTTGATAAAAAATATTCAACATAGTAAATGTTAGTATTAAACCATGCTGAACATAACGATGTGAAAAAATTTGACTTTTGAAACAGTCAAATTGGCACATTTTTTTGCTATTTCTTATACTATTTGAGGATAAATGAGCAAAGGTGGTAGTGCAAAGTAATCCTGGTATTTAGGCTACCCTTATGGATTGATGACTTTGATATTTTAATGAATATATTATGTATATGACTGTGGGCACGTGTTCTACTGAATGACCACCTAGTCATGCCTATGTGCATGTGGATAGTCCTATTTATAGAGGAAACTATGGCAAAATTTTTTCAAAATGTAGGCATTGCGTAGACATGCATTTTTAACTCTACTGTAGACGTATATTAAAATAATGCATGTATGCATGTAGTAATAAAATGCATTTTGAAAAGCTCCAGGTTAGAGAATACCACACCCTTTCTGAGGTGATTTGTAGACTTGTTGTCCAGATATATGGATCCGGATCATCCGAGTAGTTCCCGCAGGACCACTTCAGTGTGTGGAGGAGGGCTTCTGAAGTGCCTCGACCCCGTTTAGTTAGACAGCCTTGTCTTCTGGCGGAGGTGGTGATTCGTCCTATCCGGGTTGATGTACCGGATGTCGAGGACGAGGAGGAGGATGTACCGGTAGTGGCTCCAGCTCCTGCTGCTCATATTCCCTGTAGGGATTTCCCAGGCATTTAGGTGGCTATTCCAGATCTTATGGGTGATTTGAGTCGCCACCCCTCAGTTTACTTGCATGAAAATGAGGTAAAACCTGGATTTGATCTTCCTTTTTCCTATTGAGGAGGAACAAGGATTTTGACATTGATTTGCATGTGATATAGGTTCCAGGATTTATACAGCCTCAAGGTAACTAGTTCAGAATACACTCCCTATATCAGGCTCTGCATCCAGATTACCTAGGTATTGTGCATGATTGGGGCTTTGGGGTATTCTTTTCCATTCTTCCTCACCGTTGTCCCTGGGGTTACCTCAGGGCATTGTCTGAGCGCTGGTTTCACCAGACTCAGTCTCTCCACTTGTTGGATTATGAGGTGATGATGAAGCCGATGGATCGGCGATTTATCACTGGTATGGAGTTTGGTCGGGCGCCAGTGCCATGTACGGCGAATATTATCCCTACTACCACCAGATCCTTGTTGGGAGTTCCAGCTGAGGCGCTTAAGGGTAGGACTGTCCGTACGGGTCCTTTGAGCTAGATGCTATGAGTGGGCTGTTGAGTGAGACCATGCCCGCTGATGTGAGAGTCAGGGATCGCATTCTTTGGTGATTATTCCTGGTTATCATCAGGGGTTGTTTCATAGTATATAACTCTTCTACGGTGTCATTCACTTTGATCAGCGTCACACGAGAGGTGGACCGTATTGGAGAGTATGATTGGGGCTCCTACACCTTTGCCTATTTCCTCAGGGGAATGTGTATGCGTTCGCAGGGGTTGACTGGGGCTTGGCTAGGATTTTACCCGTTTCTGCTGGTGAGTATTTCTCTTTTGATTTCCCATGTACAGGTTTAAGAGTATTCACTGACAGTAGGTGTTTTGCCTTTATGTTGGCAGTTTTAGGCCTATGAGAGGCTTCCATATTTGTGTCTTGTGAGTGTGTTAGGTTTAGATACCTATCCACGAGGACGACGATGGCATCACTCCATTTTGGCGGAGGTTTCTGTAGATGAGAGTTTCACCCATTGTCGCTTACAGTTGGAGCTATTACCAGCTGATGTCATCACTTGAATTCCCTACTATGAGGAACATTTGACCATTAGGTTTGAGGATGGATTCCCGACTGGGGTCGAGCACGTGATATCCACCCGTAGGATTCCTCTCTTCACAGATGGAGGATGGGAGCTCTATTTAGGAGAGTGTGCTATTAGGAGCAGCACAGGAGAGATTCGTGTACCAATCTTACCTCCTGCTAGGCATTATTAGTCTGTGTTGCAGTCACCCATCGATGACATCCCATTGATGGGTATGGATGGATATACTTTGTTAGAGGGTTCACATACTCAGGATACGTTCCATCACTGGTGGTCCCCTCGTACCATTGGAGCCTAGACCCGCGCCACCTAGTTTATGGGGGATATGGTTCCTGGATCTGTGATGATGATGGATTGGCTGACCTGTGTCCGAGATCCGACTCATGTGACACAGATTGTTCGTTTGACCCGGCAGTTGGACCGTGCACATTTTTTCATCCGGCACTTGGGTAGAGATCCTTTAAAGACAGATACTTTTGATCCTTCCAGCTCAGGCGATGGCCCCTCAGGTGACCCATATGGCTTTGCCGGTGCTGATCCTCCCTTGTATAGGCCTAACATCCCTGTTGATAGAGATCCAGTGACTAATGATGAGTTACATCATGTGGACAGGATTGATGATATAGATATTGACACCATTATCTTCTTCTAATGTGCATTCTCATTATCTCTTTTGATAGGTCTCTGTTAGATATTGGGTGGTTGTGCCTCATTCTCGCTATATCTTTTGATAGGCCTCTGTTAGCAATAGGGCGCCTATGCCCCATTTCCCTGTATTTTTATCTGTACAAAGATGATGTATATAGATGATGATGTACTTAGGAATATATGTACTATTTTCCATTCCCTACATCATATTGCCATCTATTATCTGTCATGCATTTATCATGTTATGCATATGTATGTATGTCCAGAGATATTCAGCATTGACCCCTGTATGGTCTTATGATACGGCCTACACAGATGTCTTCTTCGACAGTCAGCCGCATTGATCACACCCTACCAGTGTTGGTAGCTTCCCGTTTGAGGTCGTGGTATGATAATATATCACCTACAGATAGGGTGACTGTAGATCAGCTATTACAGTATTGTATGACCCTTCTGATGTTTCAGGTTCCCGCAGGCTTTGTAGAGGGTATACTGGAGCATTGGATATCGAAGAGACAGGTTTTTTGATTTGGTACCCAAGAGTTGACTCCTACATTGGAAGAGTACTAGCGTTTGACAACTTTGCCCTTAGACAGACCTTGCGCTCATATGGCTGTCGGAGATATGCACCGATAGTTCATGACCCTCACCGGGTTACGGCGTAGAGTGGTAGAGGATGAGATTACATCCGACCATGTATTGCCCCAGTGTTTCCTGATAGACTGATTTGGCTCATTGGACAGCTATGCTCGGGTCTCCGGGGATTTTACCACACAAGAGGATCAGTGGCATGTGGCCAGAGTGGATGTACTCGTGATGTGAGTAGTGGCATATGTATACATGCCACAGTATATGGATGAGATGGATATAGGTGTCATCATGGTAGTGAGAGCTCTCAGGGAGGGTCATACCATCATTCCGATGATCGTGGCGGAGACGTTGAGGTCGGCCACGTTCTGCAGTACCTACCCTGCAGGGGTCTTTACAGGTAGGTCGGTTATATTATATGTGTGGTTTATGTCACACTTGAGACCGATTGGTACTTTTCACTCACACGGGTACTACTTTACTCATGATATAGCTATCTCTTACTCCTTTCAGCCATCGTAGTGTACAGACGCTATGTCTTGGTCAGTATTCTTGGCAGGGATCAGAGATCCGTTTGGCATTCTGTCGTGTTTAAGGCTCAGCTCACCCTACAATTTCATTACTCATGCTCCGTCCCTCAGGCTGGTTTGAGGGGCATGACTACCTACCACCCACTAGCTATGATGTCACAGTTTGACCAGTTCCAGGATTTTCATCCTTTTAATAGGGTGTTAGGTCAGCGTTTAGCTTCTCGCCATCTATTAGCAGAGGACCGATCCCGGGTGAATGCTTGTTGGGATCAGCGTGAGAGTGCTGAGTTTTCTGTTAGCCATCCAGGCTGTTCGTCAGAGTATTCTGCGTGGATGGAGACGAAGACTTCATCGGCTGCAGCGGTATCCACAGTGCCGGGTATTGATTCAGATGATGGGGAGCCTATAGAGGACATTGATACCCACACCGAGGAGGAGCCATTCACTGGGTTGCCAGCAGCTCTTGTAGATTCTCCTAGTACTAGCACTGTCGTGATCCAGCATTCAGCACAGTACTTTGAGCTGAGTCTTCATCTGATGACCTTTGAGAGGGATCAGGCTAGAGCCCTGATGTTGACCGCTCTTGATGGGAGAGATGTCGCTCTATCAGAGAGAGACGAGGCATTAATATATAGAGATGTCGCTATTTAAGAGAGGGATGAGGCCAGATCAGCCAGAGATGCCGTGATAGTTGAGCAGGATGGCGCCATATCTACACAGGATGTAGCCGTTACAGACAGTACCACAGTGAGGTCCTTTACTACTGGCATGATTGCAGAGATGCGCAATGTCACCAAATAGATGGCTGTAGATCTGTTAGCTCGTGTGGATACCCTTGTACATGAGACCACAACACTACCTTCTTCTTCTGAGAGAGATACCATGTTGGGCTTGATAGCTCGCATATACACTGATTTGTAGATGGGCATGTATTTTCCCGCATAGACTAGCTTAGCCATTTTGTCATGTCCAGTTCATATTGTATCTATCAAACAACATTATATATAACAGGGAAATATATTTTTGATCACTTCCCTTTTAGTTATGCCTTGTTGCTTGCTTGATATTTGCCTGTTTCTTCAAGTCTTATGATCTCGATGTATTCTTAACTCCTCCTTGATGGATGGACATTGAGTTGTCTCAGGATATTTCAGAATGGATCGTTGATCTGTATGTATTCCCTACCATCTTTGGTGTCTTGGGACTGGTTTCTGTATATAGATGTCGAGAGGTTGACCGCACCATATATGGTCGCCAGTACTCCTATTTAAGAGGAGCCAAGTTAGTTCCATCTCTTATGGATTGGTGTTGCTCTTTGAGGAATGAACTGCAGCTTAGATGGTCACCGACTCTCCCGTTTACATGGGAAGTTCAGGTAGTGAAAGTAGTATGCACACAAGCCAATCATGTTTGATGATAAAGTATATACTTTATTACAATCTTATTCATTTATTAATAAAAAGTATTAATTTATTATAGTCTTTTAATTATCTACATGATGATGCTTTATAATATGTGATAAACCCATCGTTTTAAGCAATGTTTTTAGAATAATGATGATGGTCATTATAATGAGATCTAAATTCTTAAAAAGCTTAAAACTAAAATAGTTCCCAATCATTGGATTACTAAATTGGGGATTAGTGAATCCGGATAGATTGGTACATACGTTGCTTGCTCATTGGATGATGATGATTGATCTCATGATCATTTGTGTGGAGACACTAAAGTAAGTATGTATGTGCTTATTGGAGAATAAGTACACTGAACGTGGCTCACTAAGGAATACCTCATGGAGTTTTACTTTTCTGTCAATAGAAATTTCTGTAGTTATAGTAGTATAAGTGATCCTTGGACTTGAGATCATCATAGTATCTTGTGTATGATGAGTTATACTTTGACTTATTCCTTAAGACCCTTAGGGTATATCAAAGGGTATGCTTGGGTATAATAAGTTATACATGGAGATAATGTATGATCAATAAAGAATCTACCGCTTCCAGTAAAAGAAGAGAAATGTCCTATGTGATTCGATAAATGACAACCTAGTAGTCCTTGGCCAAGGCAGAATGAAATTAGAAAGGAGTTTCTAATTTGCATTATTTGGAGTTGTGCATTTAAGAATCAAAATATATATAATTAAATAAAATAAGATTTGACAGTAATTCCGTGTCTTATATTTAATTGAGACATTGTATGGTGGAAGGATTGTACGGTAACTATTTACTTAAAGGTTCTTTTATGATTAATGTTGAAATCTATATTATCTGGAAAGTCGTTAATCGCTAGGGAGGCTTATCCCTATTGTAGAATAAATATTATTTATTTAAATAAATTAATAGTTTAATTTATTTATTTAAATAAGAATAGAATTGTTCTAATTGATTTATTCACAACCGGTTTAATATGGAGAACCTAAAGGGTCACACCATAAAAGAAAGAATAATTATTTAAAAAGCAAATGACATAATCGTAATAATAAGTTAAGTATATTTAATTTAATTTATGGTGATGGAATAAATTAAATAGCTTAATATTTATTATTTAATATTTTAGAAATATTAAATATAAATTAATAAGAAGAGTCTAATGATTATTATTACTATTATTATTATTTAATTCCTAAAGAAGTTTGGAAAATAATTAATAAAAGTACTCTCATATATCCTAATAAGATTATGAGGCTAATTAATTAAAAGAGTTTAATTAATTATTCCTAATAAGATTGGGAAACTAATTAATTAAAGGAGTTTAATTAATTAAAATACAACCTAATTCCTTAATTAATAAGGAGGGTTGCCCACATCTATAAATAAGAGGAGTCTTATTGTGGGTGAGGTTGGTTGACAGTTTCACAAAACACATGAATACATAATTCTAATAGTTGGGAGAGTACACCCTTTTCTATGAGAGATAGAAAAACTAGAGTTTTGTCAAATACCCATATTCGTGAATCTTTCTTCTTCCTTGGAGGATCACCTCTAGAGGCCAAACACTTGGGTGGCTAACATTGATCAAAGGAAAGAACCAAACCCGGTGGATTCAAGTTGAACACGAAAAGGATTGGAGGTGAACTTGTACCTGAGGAAGCTCGAATCTTCAAAGGTATAATTCTTGTTCTTTATCTTTTCGTTTAATTAATAATTATGCATAAAGGATGATCTGGGTATATGGTTTGTAAAATTTTTAAAACTCTATTTTTCCACGCTTCCGCTTATTTTGTGTAATTTGATTGCGTTCATAAATATTACAAACTTAACAGGTAGTTCCACCCCTTTGGTCTGAAACCGATGAAATATGATGGATTGAAGGATGATCCCAGTACCGTTGACAAGTTTTTGTGTTTTGGTAGGGAGTTAGACCGAACCATGAATGGTTGCCTACGTACTCCTGTTGAAGAGGAGATCAGGTCTACGTAGTTCGAACCTGGTGTAAGAGGTTCAACGTTGTATGTGGCAAAAAGGGTGTACGAATGTTTTTGTTATTTTTGTAGTGAGAATGGTGTAGAAATGTTTTTGTAGTTTTTATTTTTTTGCGACCAGACCATATAAAATATGGCTGCCTACGTACTCCTGTGTATCAAGGAGATCAAGTCGGCGTAGTTCGCCCCATGTTCAGGACGGTTGGCAGCCAATGAAAAGTTTGATCCCATGTTCAGGATAAACTACGGGTGAGAAAGTTTAATCACATGTACAGGACAAACTGCAGGTGTGAAAAGTCTTATCCCAAGTGGGGTAAAACTACGGGTGTGAAAGGTTTAATCCCTGGTGGGATAACAGAAGTTGAGTAAGGGTTCAAAACCAAGTGGAAAGAAAATGATCTGGCGATCCGAAACCAGGCTACTGGTTAAAAAATGTGTGTTTGTCCCTGATGGGGCAGATGGGTGTGAAAAGAAGTTGTTGGTAGGGAAGGGTTAGAAAACCTGAAATGACTGGGGATCTGATGATCCAAAACCAAGATGTTTATTTCATGGTAACCTCAGACATAGTACCGTTTCACGGTGCCCGAGTTGATAAGTTGTGGAAATTCATCGACATTCATTCCCTATAATCTGAGAGCACCTCCTGTCAATATCTCCTTGACAATAAACGGGCCTTCCCAATTCGGGGCGAATTTTCCCTTAGATTGATCTTGGTTGTCAATGATCTTCTTCAAAACTAAGTCGTGTTGTTTAAACTGTCATAGCTGGACTTTTCTGTTGTAGGACATGACAATCCTTTGTTGATATAATTGACCGTGTAAGACAGCAGCGGCTCGCCTTTCGTTTATTAAAGACAATTGGTAATACCTATCTTGTACCCATTGGTCTTCATCCAGCTGAGCGTCTATCAACACTCTGAGGGATTCCATTTCCACTTATATGGGGAGCACTGCTTCCATCCTATAGGTTAATGCATAGGGGGTTGCCCCAGTGGAAGTGTGCATTGATGCTTTGTAGGCTAACAGAGTCAGAGGCAACAAGTCAGGCCATCCTTTATGGTTGGCGGACATCTTTTGCATGATCTTCTTGATGTTTTTGTTAGCCACTTCAACATCACCATTCATCTTTGGACGGTAGATGACGGAGTTGAGATGTTTGATGTGGAATTTACTGCACAACTCCTCCATCATTCTATCATTGAGGTTCTTAGCATTGTCTGACATAATCATATCTGGTTGTCCATATCGACAAATGACATTATTTCTGATGATAGCAATGATGACTTCTTTGGTAGCCCTGGGGAAGGAGGCTGCTTCCACCCACTTGGTAAAGTAGTCGATCATAGTGAAGATAAACCGATGCCCATTACTGGCTTTGGGCTCGATGGGCCCGATCACGTCCATTCCTCATATTGTGAATGGCCAAGGCGAACTCATATTGTGGAGCTCCCTCGGAGGGGCGTGGATAGCATTCCCATGAATTTGGCACTGATAACATCTCTTCACGTGATCCTCACATTCAGCCTTGAGAGATAGCTAGTAATGCCCTGTTCTGAGGATTTTCTTAACAAGTAGGGGGGCCGCTCATGTGTGGGCCACATACTCCACCATGGATCTCATCCATGAGCCTCTGAGCTTGGTCATTGTCCAGACATCTGAGGAGACCTAATCCTGCATCTCTTTTATAAAGTGCATCTCCGCTCAGGTAGAATTTCATAGTCAGTCGATGGATCCGCCTTCTTTCAGTCGGGCTCGCCTCAGCGGGTGTAGATCCATCTTGCAAGTACTCCTTAATATGCTGATACCAAGGGTGTTGGATGGGAGGTAGTGTAATAACCCGATATTTTCTATATAAATAAATAAGGAATTTTGCATATAATTTTTTTATTATTTTAAAGGTGGGAATATATGCTAGGTAATGTGTGTGTGTGTGTGTATATATATATATATATATATATATATATATATATATATATATATATATATATATATATGTGATAAATAAAATTTATTTATTACATGAATAATTTCAAATAATTTTATTTTAGAATTATTGATTAGTATAAAGTATATTCTTATAATAATTAATTTTATAGTAGAAATATTTTTATTATTTATTTTCTATGAAAATATGATTAATATATTATTTAAATAATATATGAACTGATTATTGGAATTATTATAATTACTATTTTATAATATGAATTTTAGTTCAGATTATTTAAGTTAATTATTTTAACTTAATTAATAATGTTATTGTGCAAGATATATCAGATATGAAATCCAAACTCTAATTTTGTGATTGGGAACAAGGAATAAGAATAATAATATTATATTAAATATAATATTAGTTTTCAATGCTATAAATATATACTGTATGTGTATTTTGATAATGGTTGGTCAATTATGGAATATAATGTCAAAACCCTATTATAAAATCAATTATGAGTTCAAGACTGTGTAGTAATGGTGTTAAATGATTTATGTTGTGTATTATTAGATTTAATGTTAATTAGAGAAAACCCTAATTAATATTTGAAAACTCTAATTGTTAGAAATCCTAATTTCTAAATTAGTAACCCTAATTTGCTAAAATGAAACCCTAATTACTAATTGTAAGCCTTAATGCTAATTATGGGATCCTAAATCCTAAATGTTCAAGTAATGTAATTAGAAAACTAATTATATTTAGTGAATTCTAAATTACATTTTTAAAGAAATTAATATTTTTATTATTATTATTTTATTTTTATTTTTAAACCCTAATTGGAAATCTTATAATTTCTTTGTGCCAAACCTTAGGGTTAAACCCTAAGGGTTTGCCAAGTTAAGAAAAATGCCATTAAAATTGCTAATGAAAAGACAATTATGTCATTTTTCAATTCTTTAATAGGTTGCTTGCAAATCTTGCTAAAATATGGAGTATGTGACCAGACTAGACACACCATGTGACTAAAAAAACTCCAGCTCTCAGCCAATCCACCAGCCTTATACATTGCATACAAGTCATATATAAGATCAAAGAGAGAGAAATTTCCTTAGTTAGCTCATTTGTTCACTTATACTCATCCAAGACTCTCTCTTTAAAACCCACGAATTCTATTGCTAGATCAGTCCCAAAATCAAGCCCCACTATCACCTATATATCAGATCAGAAAGCCAAGAATCAAAATTTATCACAAGAGGTATAAAACCTAAACCAACAATCTGATCCTTGATCCTTTGTTAAATGTTATGTTTGAATGTTAAAACATGTTGTTTGTAGTCTATATAAGTGATCTGGGTTGATAGATGTTAGATCCATAACATCTATAGGCTCAGATCTAGTGTTTTTCAAAATCTGGAAATCTTTCATAAGTGGTCTGACAACCGAATGTCAGACCTTCTAGATCTCAGCATGTTTATGTTCTTGGTGTTTTAGATGTTTGAACTTGTAGTATGACATGTGGTCTGCATTCTGGAACTTGAATCTAGCCCAGATCGTGCACAAAATGAAAATTATGGGTGGTCAAACCTCATTGACCGACCATGACTTTCGATTTTCTGGGTAACCCAGATTTGCCCAGAAGCGTCTGACAATGACTTTGTGGCCTCTGATCTTGCTTGTTGTTGTTGCTTTGTTATTTTTGTTACATCTAAGTTATAGTCGTTTATGTGATCTACAATATCATGCCTTTATATCACTAAAATATCAAGTAGCTTGAACTCAGTGGCTGGTCAAAGTTGATGAAACGAGCATGAAAGCTGTTTTCTGGGTAACCTAGAAAACGCTTGAACATGTCGTCTGACATGGTTTGACAGGCATAGATATGGTTGATATGTTGTTGTTATAGTGATTTTATGTAATAGATATGTACCTTGGCATGTTGGCTACACACTGAAATCATTATCTCACAAAACCATTAACATGATTGCAAGTTGTTGAAGCCCAAAAGTGACTGCACGAACTGTTCTTCATTTCTGGATAACCCAAAAATGAAGAACAGCTCTGACAACCACTTTACATGCTTAGATCTCGTTGGTATTATGCTTGTTGGCCATGTTTGTTGTTGGATCATGTAGTCTGACATTAGTACTACAACCTCTAATCATTAGCTTGTCCAGAAACAACATGATTAGTGTTTAATGTTTGGTCAAACATGCTACCTCGTTACTGGCGTATGAATGATCTTGAGCCTCAAGAACACCTAAGGCGACATATTTTGTCGCTAAAGGCTATAACGACAAGTTTATTCATTTTATTTAATTTATTTTTCAAAAATTATTTAAAAATAGAAATTAATTATTAAAAAATTCCAAAATTAATTTTAAAAATTATTTTAAGTTTTAAAAATTAACTTTTAATAAATTAACATATTTTTCATAAATATTAATATTTATATGGATGTTATTGATATTTAATTTATTTAATAAATGTATTAAATAAATTAATTAAAAATGATTTTAGTATATTAAAAATTATTTTAAATAATAATAAGGTATTTAATAATATTTTAAGTTATAAAATATAAATTTTAATAATTTAAGATAAATTTCATTAATTATTTAATATTAATGATATTAGATTTATTTAATAATTATATTAAATAAATTAGATTAAAAATGATTTCTTTATTATAAAAATCATTTTAAATGAAAATAAAGTGTTTAAAAATATTTTAAGTTATAAAATATAACTTTTAATATTTAAAGGTAAATTATATTAATAAATTAATATTAAATGATATTAGATTTATTTAATAATAATATTAAATAAATAGTTAAAAATAATTTTATTGATTTAAAAATCATTTAAAAAGAATATAAATATTTTAAGTTATAATTAATGACTTTTAATATTTTGATAAATAATACATTAATATTTAAATATTAATTATAATTATTTAAAAATAATTTTAAATATTTTAAAAATCATTCAAAGGTAATAAAAATGTTTTAAAAATATTTTGAGTTATTATAAATAACTTTAATATTTTGGCAATGGTTTCATTAATAATTTAATATTAATTTAAATATTAATGATAATAGAATTACTTAATATTTAAATCATTTAACAATGATTCCAGTGTTTAAAAAATCATGATAAATTATAATAATTATTTAAAAATTATTATAAGGCTATGAAAAATAATATGACAGATATTTAAATTATCTAATTGAATATGGAATTATAAAGTAGAGTTTTAGACTCGATAATTACCCGATAAAGCCGTCGGTACACCGAAATATTTCAGAAATTGATATGAACTTAGATAATTTGACTAGATACGTGTTTGTTTGTGATCTAATGACTGTTAAACATATGTGACGATGTGATTAGGTTATGTACTGATTACAAATAGCAGTACTGTGTGATATGATATGTTATTCTAATCGAAAAAATGATCTTATTAATGATAGGTCTTGATATAAAAGATAAAACTAAGTTGCGTTATTGTAATCAGCAGCTCAGGCAAGTATCCTAACTTTACATTTATTTTATGCAATGGACATGAGTAAGAAAGTTTCAGAATTATATTATCGTTATGCCAGATTATTAAATCTATTGTTATTGATTATATATCCAAACATTTGTAATCATACAAGTTCTTAAATTTTTCGATCATTGTTTATCAACACAGTATTATTGTATAATTCAGATATTTATTCTGTTCGTTAATTTCTAAATATGGTTAGACAAGTGTCCTCACTTGGATAATCATTGTATTTAATCACATGTTTGATACATACTAGTTAGTTTTCAGTATGTATACGTTGACTTAAAAGCCGTCTAGGCTATTTAATTCGGCTAGACACAAACTTAAAAATATTGTTGAACAGGATAAAACTTTATTGTATCCAGCCAGATTATTTTGGTTCGGATTCCTGACTAAGTGTGAACATCCGTACATGGAAAACTTTTGTGTGCCAAAGGCGGATAAGATGAACAATAATCTCGTTCTTGCATGTAGAATTGATCAATACAGGGCATAATGGGCTGATCACCCCCGTGCCTATAAGTTATGACGGTTTACAAATGAAGTTCTGTTTAACCTTTTCAAAAATAGAAAATAATATTCATATTCTGTCGACTGATCTCCAATTATAGTCAATACATAGTTTCAAAATTTAAAATAGAATTGTTATGCTGTTTAGAATTGTTTCAGCTTACTTCACAACTGTTGATTCGTTATAGAAGTGTCGTTCAAAGAAAATATTTAATCCTTTCAGCTAATATTTATTATTGCTACTACTTGCTGGGCACTCAAATGCTCATTCTTGCTTAATTTAAATGTTTTCAGCCAATCGTGATCAACCTGAAGGTTCATGCAGAAATAAAGGAAAAGGAAAGCAAACAGAATAAGATTTATGGTATTTTATGTAATAGTTAGACTTTATTAAGACAATGATATCTATTTATTATCATGTAAGGAATGTTTAAAGGTCGCGTACCAGGGATTTAGACTCTGATATGTAAATTAAGTTTAAAATTTATATTATTGTTATTATTATTAGCATTATTCCGCTCATAGAAATGGTATCATGAAGCACCGAGTTCAAGTTTCAAGTACCTGAATTTGGGGGCATCACATGTTGGTATTAGAGCTTAGGGTTAGAAACCTAAGGTGGGATAGACCTTAGGCTATAACCTTATAAAAGAGGGAAACGTTGAAAATACAAATAACTCATATAGAGTTTAAAAAGAGATGAATTGAATAAATTCATCGTTAAACAAAATAAAATATAACTTATATAAAACTATTATTTGTTGTGTGTATATATTATATGATAATCCAGATAATTTATGTGTGTAGATGTCATGTGGAAAAGGCTTATTATATGCTTATTGCATGAAGAAGGATCAAATCCATTCACCCGAGCTAATATCGAAGCCAATAGCTAAAATAGAGGCTTACAATAAAAATAACTCGGATGAGGTGGTTATCTTGGAAAACGTAGTACCAGATCTAAAAATGGTGAAACTAACAGATAGTGATTCAGACACCGAAGTTGGAGCTGATCAAGCCTCAACGGAAGTGCAGAATCTGAGGAACAAAGTTTCTTCTCTGGAAAAGTTGTGGAAAATAAAAAAGTTATTAAATAGTCAGTTGCGAAAGGCATTAATAGAAATAATGGAAGAACAATATAAGCTTAAAATCTAAATTGATCAGATGGGAGCCAAAAGCAACATATCGTGTGCAGCTCTGAGCAATAAGAGGAAACGAAAGATAAAAGACCACGACTTAGCAAAATCTGATAAGAACCAAGGGAAAAAGATATGTTATATTTGCGGACATGAGGGACATACCTCTCCTCATTGTCCAGACTTTAAGCAAGGTGCATGTTTTATTTGTGGGATGAAAGGTCATTGGGTGAAAGATTGTCCAGAATCAGGAAAAAGGTGTAGGAAATAAGTAGAATTAGTATTTGATTATGTATGTTTGGTAATATGTATATGATATATATGAGTGTGTAATATAATATTCCCAGCTTTTGTATAAGTCGTAACAGTAAATCCTGACTTTTGTTTTCACAAAGGGATAGCAGTATGTGCTATGTTATGTAAAGTACTATGACTTAGATGAATGAATATGAATTTATGTTGATTTATGAAATAAATTTGATATATTAAACTTATATAATAAGGTTTAGAATGTAAGTTAAATTTATGATTTTATTTAATCAGATAATTTCGCCAAGACGTCAAACTCGAAATCAAAAGGCAGAAAAATCTGTCAACAATGCTGATGGACAACAACAAGACCCGATGCAAAACTTTCCAAACATGGTAGCTCATGCTATGCAGTAGGGAATGCCAGCCGCAGGGAACTAACCAGACAATCGCTTAGCAAATTTCAAAGATTTTAAAACTGTCGGACCACCAGAATTCAAGGGAACAGCTGACCCTATAAAAGCCCAGACATGGGTTAAAGAGATAGAAAAGGCATTCATAATTGCTAGGATAGATGAGGGGCAAAAGACCACTTTTGCCACCTATATGATGAAGGGGGAGGAAAACTTTTGGTGGGAGGCAAATCAAGCGAGGGCTGGAGAAGGTGTGGTAACTTGGGCTAGGTTTAAAACTCTATTTTTTGAAAATTATCTCTCATTTAGTATGCAGGCGGGGATGGAGGTAAAGTTTCTGGAGTTAAAGCAGGAGAACAAGAAAGTTGCGGAGTATGCCGTAGAGTTTAATGAGTTGGCTAGGTTCGCTCCGCATCAAGTTGATACGGAGGCTAGGAAGGCGAGAAGGTTTGAGTTGGGATTAAAACCCTGGCTCTATAACAAGGTAACAATGTTACAGATAAACACTTTTGCAGCACTTCTGGAAAAAGCTATTATAGCTGAGGAGGGAAATGAGGCCATGAGCCTCTATAACAAGGAGAAGAGAAACAAAGGCAAGGTCGAAGGATCTGTGAAGGTGGAAACTAATAGTGGGAGTAGGAGTGGAAATGTGAAAAGAAAAGGGAATAATTTTGGAAACGTTCAGGTGAAGCAGGAAGGTGTAAAGAAGCATGTAGTTTAGTATGAGAGCTGTGGGAAGAATCACTCCGGTGAGTGTCTGAAGGGTAAGTCTGTATGTTACAAGTGCGGGCAGGAGGGCCATATTTCTTCCGACTGCCCCAATCCAAGGATGAACAGTGGGTGTTTCATGTGCGGGTCAATGGAGCATAAGGTGAAAGATTGTCCAAAGAGGAGAATGGAGGCAGAGAGTGTAACCACGGGGAAAGGCAGCGGGACTCTGGCGATCACAGGGCCAACTTCAACCAACAAACCAACAAAGTCAACCGCAAGAGTCTTCAACATGACCGTTCAAGATACCATAGCAGCTGGTGATGGAACTCTAGGTATTATTCGTATAACTTTTATTTTCATATACATGATTTTCCTATATATAGTAAATTATTTTATAAAGAAATTTTGAAGGAGAAATTTGAGTTCTTTTAGAAATCAAAATTATGTATAATCAGATAGACAAGCTTTATGTTGAATAGTTAAAGATTAGTTCGATCAATTATGATCAAGATCTACTTGCAATGATTGTGTATGCTATGTACCTTGTATGTATAAGTTTTAAAATGGTGATTCCGGGGATGAAATCTTTACAAGGGAGGGTGAATGTAATAACCTGATATTTTCTATATAAATAAATAAGAAATTTTACATATAAATTATTTATTTATTTATTTTTAAGGTGGAAATATATGCTAGGTAATGTGTATGTATATATGTGATAAATAAAATTTATTTATTACATGAATAATTTTAAATAATTTTATTTTAGAATTATTGATTATTATAAAGTATATTCTTATAATAATTAATTTTATAGTAGAAAGATTTTTATTATTTATTTTTTATGAAAATATGATTAATATATTATTTAAATAATATATAAAATGATTATTGGAGTTATTATAATTACTATTTTAAAATATGAATTTTAGTTCAGATTATTTAAGTTAATTATTTTAACTTAATTAATAATGTTATTGTGCAAGATATATCAGATATGGAATTCAAACCCTAATTTTGGGATTGGAAACAAGGAATAAGAATAATAATATTATATTAAATATAATATTAGTTTTCAATGCTATAAATATATACTGCATGTGTATTTTGATAATGGTTGGTCAATTATGGAATATAATGTCAAAACCCTATTTTGAAACTCAATTATGAGTTCAAGACTGTGTAGTAATGGTGTTATATGATTTATATTGTGTATTATTAGATTAATGTTAATTAGAGAAAACTGAAAGACCCCAGCTTATTAATGAATAAAATCAAATTTTCTCTAAATATTATTGTGAATAATAAGGGGTTAATTTGATATAATACTTTGGTTATGGGTGAAATGTGCAAATTTTGCAAAATAAGCAAGTGGTTATAAAATATTCATTTTGTCGGGGAATATTCGTTTGGTCGTGAAATATTCTTGCTGTCGGGGAATATTCGTACGACGGCGCAGCCTTGTGTGGGCCCCATAACGGAAAGCGATTGGATGAAGAAAACGACAAGTATAAGTTATTTATAAATAACGACGTAGTTGTTACCGTTAATACTGTTGGAATATCCGGTGGTTAAAATACAGTAGCACACGGTATTGCACCAATTATTACTTCTTACGAAGGAAGGCACTACTCAATAATTGTTACAGTAGTTACTGTTCAATATTTTATTTTATTGATTCAATAATTGCTGCATTGATATTTTATATTATTGTTATTTCAATAATTGTCACTGCACAATATTTCCCATTATCAGATCAATAATTCATATTATTTGAATAATATTATTAGATAACATTATAGGCAATGTCTAGAAAGTTCTGTCTAAGGAGAGGTTTGGTCATCTAATTGCGCGCTAGTAAGGAAAAATTCTTATTGGAAAGCCCCCTCTTTCCTGGGAACGGCCTGGTTGTCATAAATGTGATTCTGTAATATTATTTGTGAATAATTAATTATTGATTCATATGATAAGGAAATATTTATTTTATGTGGATATAAATGAGGGATATATTTTTGTGGTTAAAAATGAAGGAGTTAATGTTGAGATTTTTATCAGTATTTTTGTCGGAAAGGAGGTATTAAAAATCAAGGTTTTTGAGATATTTTGTGGGGGTTATAATTTTTAATCCGACCGTTGGATCATGGTAATTTTTTGATATGTTATACATATATAAGTTGAGTATATGTCCACAAATTTTGAACCGTTAAAAATGAACGTATGATTTATTATGAATTTTATAAGATGACTGGTTCAGAAATTGTTGAATTTTCGGAGTTTATCATTTTGGTAGAAAATTCTAGAATTAGTGGGCCCCACTCTTGGTTGGTGAAGAAATGTGCTGAGATTTTTATTCAAATGTGGTGGGTGGGAATAGTAGCAGGTAAAGCCATCAGGTTGCAGGTTAAGTCTGCTTTGGCGTGCTAACATTTTCCTATAAATAGAGGGCTAAGTTAGAATTGAAAATTACACTAGAAACAAGTTTTCTCTCTTTCTCTCTCTAGATTATTGAGTGTATTTTGTGAGTATTTAGATACTTTGAGAGTTTCTATTCATCAGAGCAAGTTTCTTTCAGCCTTATACCGGTATTCCGACCAGAAGTACTGATATTTTGAGGTAAGGGATATTATTTTCTTCTTAAATGATATTATTTTCTTCAATATCATTATGCTGAAATATTAACATGAGTTTTTATCAAATTTAAAACTTTTTGAGTCGGGGTTACTATTCACATATACGACACTATTCACGAATACGACACTATTCACCAAAAAATAAAATTTTTCCTTTTTGTCCAAGATGTCTATTATGGTTACTATCTTTGATTGTATCCATGTTTTGATCTTTATTTTTGAATTCTGTTTCACAATTGATTATTATGAAGTATTATTGATCTTGGATAAACTGTTATACGAATCCCTACTATTTGTCCTTCTGTCTCACTGGATTCGTTCTCTTTAAGATATTTTTCATCATCCTCAGTCCTAAATGATGATATTACTGAATATCTTTGGCCTGTAGTGCAAAGATGTATGATTACTTGATGAATATCTTTGGCCTGTAGTGCAAAGATAAACATGTGTTGAGATGAACATGACTGACAGGTGATACAAATGAATATCTTTGGCCTGTAGTGCAAAGATGAATATTTGGATAAAGATGATTATTAATTGATGTTACAGGGATAAAATATTGATGATGGACTTTTAAATCTTAGAAGATAGTAGAATTCATTCTCTACTCGACTCTTCTAATGATTTGTTATTTCCGCTGTAGTTGTTGATCTAAAACTTGTTGTCGATTATATTCTATCAGATTTTTCCTTGTTGAATACTAATGATAATTTGTTGTATATTATCTTAGTCATAATATTCTTTACTGGGCTAGTTGAGCTCACCCTTTTCCTTTTTGTTCCATTTTTCTTCTCAGGAGGTGAGAACATAGCAGGATCTAGTCGGGGTATGGAGTGATGGTTCTAGAAAGATGTTTTAGCAGTCCTCACTATTTCTGTAAAATAGTGTTTGAATAATTGTATTGAGGACTTATTTGAGTGTGGATATTGTCTAGAAGACAATATTTGTATTTAAACTCACAGTATGTGTTGTCGTATTTTGCACGACAATTGTATTATTGAAGTTGTAGTTTGCTTTCTATACCATCTATTTGGCGACTCAGAATGGGTGTTGTATACCTATTTTGGGGGCGTCACAGTTGGTATCAGAGCTTAGGGATATGATCCCTGGCTGAGATGTGAGACAAGAACTAGGAGGGGAGAAACGGGGAATTCCTTCGCTAGTATGACCTGACTAAGTTTATTTGGTGTTTATTTGGTCGGTCAGAGTATAGGGATAATATATGACATGACTATTAACCCTTATTTTATGGCAGTATTTAAGAATGGAAGCTGAGAACGTTAATAATGGAGTAAATCAGACCGTGGAGACACCTTTGATCACCACCCAGGGGAACATGCAACAGGAAGGAAATATTCCTCCTGTAAACAACGTTACCGAGCAAACGATGAATGATAGAATATTTAGGAGCTTTTTGCAGTTCATGCAAAATCAGACGAGGGAGACTCGTGTGCAGAATATAGGTGGAAATGATAACAACGCGCGGTTTGTCACGGCCAAGCAGTTCAAAGAATTGGGACCACCAGAATTTAAGGGAAAGCCGAATCCGATCGTGACGGAAACGTGGGTCAACCAAATTACCAAGATATTCGATGTCTTGGGATGCACGGAGGAACATAAGGTTCCATTCGTCACCTTTATGTTCTGCGGTGAGACAGACTACTGGTGGGAGTCTGTGAAGCGTACCCAGCCTGACGCACTCAACATGTCCTGGGAAACATTTCAAAAACTGTTCAATGACAAGTACTTTCCTGAAAGTATTCGTCATATGAAGGAAGTGGAGTTTATCAGACTGGAACAAAACAACATGACGGTGTCCCAGTACGAGGCAAAGTTTGCAGAGTTATCCAGGTTTGCACCTCATTTGGTCGAAAATGAGGAACGAATGACAAGGATGTTTTTGAGAGGTCTAAAACCCGAGATTCGACAATATCTTATTTCTCATAAATTTTCTTTATATTCAGATGTTGTAAACATGGCTCAATTATTAGAGCGAGATAATGAGTATGTGCAACCGAGGGACCACAACCAGGGTCATACCAGTGGCGGCAGTCATCGAAGCAATGAAAACCAGCAGGGAGGAAAATATTCGGACAAAAGCGGTAACCACTCTGGTGGTAATCGTGGTCGTGATAATAAAAGGAGCGAGTCGGGAGGAGATTTCAAGAATAGAAGGTACAACAATGATAACGTGAAGACGTCAGCACAAACATCAACTATTTCTAGGGGAGGAGAACGACCACCGGTCGTATGTTACAAATGTGGGAAAGAGGGACATATCAGCCCAAACTGCCCACAACAATCTAAGGTATGTTATAACTATGGAAAGGAGGGTCATATAGCTCGAGAGTGTTCTGTAGCAAAACCAAGTTCAGCGAGGATGGTGACTCCAAAAGCTATCCCGGATAAGTCAAAATCAGCGGTTCCTGGAAGAGCGTTTGTCGTAATTGGCCAAAACGCGAGAAATCTGAACGAGGTGATCATGGGTAAGCTAATCTTGAATTCTTGCGAAGTTTATACTTTACTAGATACCGGTTCTACCCATTCTTTTATCTTCCTGCTTGTGCTCAACGTTTAAACTTGACTCCGGAGAAATTGAACTTTGACTTATCTGTTGAAACTCCGTTGGGTGAAACCTTCGTTACATCTACAGTTTATAAATCTTGCATGATCCAAGTTGGCACTATTACATTACCTGTTGATCTTATCTCTTTAAAGATACTTACTTTTGATGTGATTTTAGGAATTGATTGGTTAACCACTCATCATGCTAAAATTGATTGTTTTCGTAAGGTTGTTAGTTTTCATATTCCTAACCAACATGTCATACGAATTCAAACTACTAAACCACTAAAATCAGTCACTGTCATATCAAGCTACAAAGCTATTCGTTTATTGAAAAACGGATGTCAAGCTTTCTTAGCCCATGTTATGGATTTGAACAAAGACAAGTCAGATTTGAATAATATTTCTATTGTTAGAGAATTTCCCGATGTATTTCCTGAAGAACTTCCTGGTCTACCCCCAGAATGTGAAGTTGAATTCTTTATTGACCTTGAACCCGGTACAAAGCCCATTTCTAAAACCCCATATCGAATGGCTCCTATTGAACTTCAGGAGTTAAAAGTTCAACTACAAGAGTTGTTGGACATCGGTTTTATTCGTCCTAGTACATCTCCTTGGGGTGCTCCTATGTTATTCGTAAAGAAGAAAGACGGGAGTATGCGACTTTGTATCGACTATCGAGAATTGAATCATGTCACCATCAAGAATAGGTATCCGCTACCTCGCATTGATGACCTGTTTGACCAGTTGCAAGGAGCACAATTCTTTTCAAAGATCGATCTTCGTTCTGGATATCATCAAGTGAAGATTAAAACTGAGGATATTCCAAAGACTGCCTTCAGAACTCGGTACGGGCATTATGAATTCTTAGTCATGTCTTTTGGATTGACTAATGCTCCTGCTGCTTTCATGGATATGATGAACCGTATATTCAAAGAATATTTAGATCAGTTCGTTGTTGTCTTTATTGATGACATCCTCATCTATTCCAAAAGTCGTGAAGATCATGAGCGCCGTGAAGATCATGAGCGCCATTTGAAGCTGATATTGCAAAGGCTTCGTGAAAACAAGCTATATGCCAAACTGAAGAAATGCGAGTTCTGGCTTAAGGAAGTAGCATTCCTTGGGCACGTGGTATCAAAACATAGAGTATCTGTTGACCCGGCGAAGATTGAAGCCATACAAAGTTGGGAGCAACCGAAGTCGGTAACCGAAGTACGTAGCTTTCTGGGCTTAGCTGGTTATTATCGGAGATTTGTGGAAGGATTTTCTCGAATCGCTACTCCGTTATCTCAGCTGACTCGAAAAGATACAAAATTCGTATGGAGTGAGGAATTCGAGAAGAGTTTCCAAGAACTCAAGAGGAGACTCATTTCGGCACCTGTTCTGACAATACCATCTGGTTCGGATGGATTTGTTATCTACAGCGATGCTTCAGGAAAAGGGTTAGGATGTGTTCTCATGCAACATGGGAAAGTCATAGCCTATGCCTCGCGATAACTCAAAGAATATGAGAGGAATTATCCTACTCATGATTTGGAGTTGGCAGCAGTCGTTTTCGCGTTGAAGATCTGGAGACACTGCCTGTATGGGGAGAAAGTGGAGATCTGTACAGATCATAAAAGCCTCAAATATTTCTTCACCCAAAAGGAACTCAACATGCGGCAGCGAAGTTGGCTCGAGCTGTTGAAAGATTACGATCATACCATCCAATATCATCCTGGAAAAGCAAACGTAGTAACTGACGTATTGAGTAGAAGATCATATGCGGGTACGAGTGCAATGTTGTTAACACAAAGGCCCATTTTGTATGACTTGCAAAGGATGGAGATAGAGATGAAGGCTCCAAGTACCCACATGATGATATCAAATATACCAGTAGAACCGACTTTAATCGATAAAGTTAAAGCTGCTCAAGCTACGGACATAGAGCTGATGCGTATGAAGAAGAAAGTGCAAGAAGGTGCTATTCCAGAAGCAAGAATCGATGAAGAAGGAATACTTCGAGTAAACTCTAGACTTTGTGTTCCTAACGATTTTGACTTAAAACATAGAATAATGATGGAGGCACACAACACACCGTTTGCAATCCATCCTGAGAGTACCAAAATGTATCACGATCTTCGACATACATTTTGGTGGAGCAATATGAAAAGAGAGATCGCGGAGTTTATCTCGAGGTGTTTAACTTGTCAACGTGTATAGGCGGAGCATCAAGTGCCAAAGGGTCCATTGCAACCACTTGAGATCCCGAAATGGAAGTGGGAACACATTACCATGGATTTCGTTACAGGTCTTCCCAAGGTTTCTCAAGGCATAGATGCGATTTGTGTTATTGTTGATAGATTAACCAAGTCTGCTCATTTCTTACCGATACGTGAGACTTATTCCCTTGAACGTCTTGGTAGTATGTATGTGAACGAGATTGTGAGATTGCATGGCGTGCCAGTATCCATAGTTTCAAATCGTGACCCAAGATTCACTTCACGATTTTGGGTTAGCTTGCAGAAAGCTATGGGCACGGATTTACGATTTAGTTCAGCATACCATCCTCAAACGGACGGGCAATCAGAGAGGACTATTCAAACCCTTGAAGATCTATTTAGACTATGTGTTCTAGATTTCAAAGGAAGTTGGGATAAGTACTTATCACTGGTGGAATTCTCCTATAACAACAGTTATCAGGCAAGTATAGGTGTGGCCCCATTCGAGGCGTTGTATGGAAGAAAATGTCGTTCTCCAGTATGCTGGGACGAGGTGGGTGAAGCAACATTGTTGGGACCAGAGTTGGTATGCATGACTACAGAGAAGATTCAAATGATTCGACAACGTATACAAACGGCACAGGATCGACAAAAGAGTTATGCGGATCTTCATCGGAAGGACGTGGAATTTAATATTGGGGATTATGTATTGTTACGTGTTGCACCATGGAAGGGAGTTACAAGATTTGGGAAGAGAGGAAAGCTCAATCCAAGATTTGTTGGTCCATTTGAGATTCTTGAGCGAATAGGAAATGTGGCATATAGACTCGCATTACCTCCAAGCATGTCTCGTGTTCATAATGTTTTTCACATATCTATGCTTCGTAAATATGTTAAAGACCCGAACCACATAATTGAGTTAGAACCAGACGAGATGGCCGAAGATTTAACGTACGAGGAGGTACCTGTTAAGATCTTGGATAGGAAAGAGCATGTTCTACGCACGAAGGTTATACCACAAGTTAAGGTTTTGTGGAGAAACCATGCTATTGAAGAAATGACCTGGGAGTTGGAATCAGAAATGAAAGCGAGATATCCTCACCTTTTCGAAATATCAGGTACGTACGTCAATTTCGAGGACGAAATTTCATAAGGAGGGGAGGTTGTAAGACCCCAGCTTATTAATGAATAAAATAAATTTTTCTCTAAATATTATTGTGAATAATAAGGGGTTAATTTGATATAATACTTTGGTTATGGGTGAAATGTGCAAATTTTACAAAATAAGCAAGTGGTTATAAAATATTCATTTTGTCGGGGAATATTCGTTTGGTCGTGGAATATTCTTGCTGTCGGGGAATATTCGTACGAAGGCGCAGCCTTGTGTGGGCCCCATAACGAAAAGCGATTGGATGAAGAAAACGACAAGTATAAGTTGTTTATAAATAACGGCGTAGTTGTTACCGTTAATACTGTTGGAATACCCGGTGGTTAAAATACAGTAGCACACGGTATTGCACCAATTATTGATTCTTACGAAGGAAGGCACTACTCAATAATTGTTACAGTAGTTACTGTTCAATATTTTATTTTATTGATTCAATAATTGCGGCATTGATATTTTATATTATTGTTGTTTCAATAATTGTCACTACACAGTATTTTCCATTATCAGATCAATAATTCATATTATTTGAATAATATTATTAGATAACATTATAGGCAATGTCTAGAAAGTTCTGTCTAAGGAGAGGTTTGGTCATCTAATTACGCGCCAGTAAGGAGAAATTCTTATTGGAAAGCCCCCTCTTTCCTGGGAACGGCCTGGTTGTCATAAATGTGATTCTGTAATATTATTTGTGAATAATTAATTATTGATTCATATGATAAGAAAATATTTATTTTATGTAGATATAAATGAGGGATATATTTTTGTGGTTAAAAATGAAGGAGTTAATGTTGAGATTTTTATCAGTATTTTTGTCGGAAAGGAGGTATTAAAAATCAGGGTTTTTGAGATATTTTGTGGGGGTTATAATTTTTAATCCGACCGTTGGATCATGGTAATTTTTGGATATGTTATACATATATAAGTTGAGTATATGTCCACAAATTTTGAACCGTTAAAAATGAACGTATGATTTATTATGAATTTTATAAGATGACTGGTTCAGAAATTGTTGAATTTTCGGAGTTTATCATTTTGGTGAAAAATTCTAGAATTGGTGGGCCCCACTCTTGGTTGGTGAAGAAATGTGCTGAGATATTTATTCAAATGTGGTGGGTGAGAATAGTAGCAGGTAAAGCCATCAGGTTGCAGGTTAAGTCTGCTTCGGCGTGCTAATATTTTCCTATAAATAGAGGGCTAAGTTAGAATTAAAAATCACACTAGAAACAAGTTTTCTCTCTTTCTCTCTCTAGATTATTGAGTGTATTTTGTGAGTATTTAGATACTTTGAGAGTTTCTATTCATCAGAGCAAGTTTCTTTCAGCCTTATACCGGTATTCCGACCAGAAGTACTTATATTTTGAGGTAAGGGATATTATTTTCTTCTTAAATGATATTATTTTCTTCAATATCATTATGCTGAAATATTAACATGAGTTTTTATCAAATTTAGAACTTTTTGAGTCGGGGTTACTATTCACGTATACGACACTATTCACGAATACGGCACTATTCACCGAAAAATAAAATTTTTCCTTTTTGTCCAAAATGTCTATTATGGTTACTATCTTTGATTGTATCCATGTTTTGATCTTTATTTTTGAATTCTGTTTCACAATTGATTATTATGAAGTATTATTGATCTTGGATAAACTGTTATACGAATTCCTACTATTTGTCCTTCTGTCTCACTGGATTCGTTCTCTTTAAGATATTTTTCATCATCCTCAGTCCTAAATGATGATATTACTGAATATTTTTGGCCTGTAGTGCAAAGATGTATGATTACTTGATGAATATATTTGGCCTGTAGTACAAAGATGAACAGGTGTTGAGATGAACATGACTGACAGGTGATACAAATGAATATCTTTGGCCTGTAGTGAAAAGATGAATCTTTGGAAAAAGATGATTATTAATTGATGTTACAGGGATAAAATATTTATGATGGACTTTTAAATCTTAGAAGATAGTAGAATTCATTCTCTACTTGACTCTTCCGCTGTAGTTGTTGATCTAAAACTTGTTGTCGATTATATTCTATCAGATTTTTTCCTGTTGAATACTAATGATAATTTGTTGTATATTATCTTAGTCATAATATTCTTTACTGGGCTAGTTGAGCTCACCCTTTTCCTTTTTGTTCCATTTTTCTTCTCAGGAGGTAAGAACATAGCAGGATCTAGTCGGGGTATGGAGTGATGGTTCTAGAAAGATGTTTTAGCAGTCCTCACTATTTCTGTAAAATAGTGTTTGAATAATTGTATTGAGGACTTATTTGAGTGTGGATATTGTCTAGAAGTCAATATTTGTATTTAAACTCACAGTATGTGTTGTCGTATTTTGCACGACAATTGTATTATTGAAGTTGTAGTTTGCTTTCTGTACCATGTATTTGGCGACTCAAAATGGGTGTTGTATACCTATTTTGGGGGCGTCACAAAAACCCTAATTAATATTTGAAAACTCTAATTTTTAGAAATCCTAATTTCTAAATTAATAACCCTAATTTGCTAAAATAAAACCCTAATTGCTAATTGTAAGCCTTAATGCTAATTATGGGATCTTAAACCCTAAATGTTCAAGTAATGTATTTGTGCCAAACCTTAGGGTTAAACCCTAAGGGTTTGCCAAGTTTTGAAAAATGCCATTAAAATTGCAAACCAAAAGACAATTATGCCATTTTTCAATTCTTTAATAGGTTGCTTGCAAATCTTGCTAAAATATGGAGTGGGTGACCAGACTAGATACACCATGTGACTAAAAAAACTCCAGCTCTCAGCCAATCCACCAGCCATATACATTGCATACAAGTCATATATAAGATCAAAGAGAGAAATTTCCTTAGTTAGCTCATTTGTTCACTTATACTCATCCAAGACCCTTTCTCTCTAAAGCCCACGAATTCTATTGCTAGATCAGTCCCAAAATCAAGGCCCGTTATCACCTATATCAGATCAGAAAGCCAAGAATCAAAATTTATCACAAGAGGTATAAAACCTAAACCAACAATCTAATCCTTGATCCTTTGTTAAATGTTATGTTTGAATGTGAAAACATGTTATTTGTAGTCTATATAAGTGATCTGGGTTGATAAATGTAAGATCCATCACATCTATATGCTCAGATCTAGTGTTTTTAAAAAATCTGGAAATCTTTCATAAGTGGTCTGACAACCGAATGTCAGACCTTCTAGATCTCAGCATGTTTATGTTCTTGGTGTTTTAGATGTTTAAACTTGTATATGACATGTGGTCTGCATTCTGGAACTTGAATCTAGCCCAGATCGTGCACAGAATGAAAGTTATGGGTGGTCAAACCTCATTTACCGACCATGACTTTTCGTTTTATGGGAAACACAGATTTGCCCAGAAGCGTCTGATAATGACTTTGTGGCCTCTGATCTTGCTTGTTGTTGTTGCTTTGTTATTTTTTGTTACATCTAAGTTGTAGTCGGTTATGCGATCTACAATATCATGCCTTCATATCACTAAAATATCAAGTAGCTTGAACTCAGTGGTTGGTCAAAGTTGATGAAACGAGCATGAAAGTTGTTTTCTGGGTAACCCAAAAAACACTTGAACATGTCGTCTGACATGGTTTGATCGGCATAGATCTGCTTGATTTATTGTTGTTATAGTGATTTTATGTAATAGATATGTACCTTGGCATGTTGGCTACACACTGAAATCATTATCTCACAAAACCATTAACAGGATTGCAAGTTGTTGAAGCCCAAAAGTGACTGCACGAACTGTTCTTCATTTCTAGATCTTATTGGTATTATACTTGTTGGCCATGTTTGTTGTTGGATCATGTAGTCTTACATTAGTACTACAACCTCTAATCATTAGCTTGCCCAGAAACAACATGATCAGTGTCTAATGTTTGGTCAAACATGCTACCTCGTTACTGGCGTATAAATGTTCTTGAGCCTCAAGAACACCTATGGCGACAGATTTTGTCGCTAAAGGCTATAGCGACAGGTTTATTCATTTTATTTAATTTATTTTCCAAAAATCATTTAAAAATAGAAATTAATTATTAAAAAATTTCAAAAATAGTTTTAAAAATTATTTTAAGTTATAAAAATTAACTTTTAATAATTTGACATATTTTTCATAAATATTAATATTTATATGGATATTATTGATATTTAATTTATTTAATAAATGTATTAAATAAATTAATTAAAAATGATTTTAGTATATTAAAAATTATTTTAAATGATAATAAGGTATTTAATAATATTTTAAGTTATAAAATATAACTTTTAATATTTTAAGATAAATTTTATTAATTATTTAATATTAATGATATTAGATTTATTTAATAATTATATTAAATAAATTAGATTAAAAATGATTTCTATATTATAAAAATCATTTTAAATGAAAATAAAGTGTTTAAAAATATTTTAAGTTATAAAATATAACTTTTAATATTTAAAGGTAAATTTCATTAATAAATTAATATTAAATGATATTAGATATATTTAATAATAATATTAAATAAATAGTTAAAAATGATTTTATTGATTTAAAAATTATTTAAAAAGAATATAAATATTTTAAGTTATAATTAATGACTTTTAATATTTTGATAAATAACACATTAATATTTAAATATTAATAGTAATTATTTAAAAATAATTTTAAATATTTTAAAAATCATTCAAAGGTAATAAAAATGTTTTAAAAATATTTTGAGTTATTATAAATAACTTTAATATTTTGGCAATGGTTTCATTAATAATTTAATATTAATTAAATATTAATGATAATAGAATTACTTAATATTTAAATCATTTAAAAATGATTCCAGTGTTTGAAAAATCATGATATATTATAAAAATTATTTAAAAATTATTATAAGGCTATGAAAAATAATATGACTGATATTTAAATTATGTAATTGAATATGGAATTATAAAATAGAGTTTTAGACTCGATAATTACCCGATAAAGTCGTCGGTACACCGAAATATTTTAGAAATTGATCTGGACTTAGATAATTTGACTAGATACGTGTTTGTTTATGATCTAATGACTGTTAAACATATGTGACAATGTGATTAGGTTATGTACTGACTGTAAATAGCAGTATTGTGTGATATGATATGTTATTCTAATCGAACAAATGATCTTCTTAATGATAGGTCTTGATATAAAAGATAAAACTAAGTTGCGTTATTGTAACCAGCAGCTCAGGCAAGTATCCTAACTTTACATTTACTTTATGCAATGGACATGAGTAAGAAAGTTTCAGAATTATATTATCGTTATGCCAGATTATTAAATCTATTGTTATTGATTATATATCCAAACATTTGTATTCATACAAGTTCTTAAATTATTCGATCATTGTTTATCAATAGAGTATTATTGTATAATCCAGATATTTATTCTGTTCGTTAATTTCTAAATATAGTTAGACAAATGTCCTCACTTGGATAATCATTGTATTTAATCACATGTTTGATATATACTAGTTAGTTTCCAGTATGTATACGTTGACTTAAAAGCCATCTAGGCTATTTGATTCGGCTAGACACAAACTTAAAAATATTGTTGAACAAGATAGAACTTTATTGTATCCAACCAAATTATTTTGGTTTGGATTCCCGACTAAGTATGAACTTCCCGTACATGGAAAACTTTTGTGTCCCAAAGGCGGATAAGATGAACGATAATCTCGTTCTTGCATGTGGAATTGATCAATACAGGGCATAACGGGCTGATCACCCCCGTGCCTGTAAGTTATGACGGTTTACAGATGAAGTTCTGTTTAACCTTTTCGAAAATAAAAAATAATATTCATAGTCTGTCGACTGATCTCCAATTATAGTCAATACGTAGTTTCAAAATTTAAAATAGAATTGTTATGTTGTTTAGAATTGTTTCAGCTTACTTCACAACTGTTAATTTGTTGTAGAAGTGTCGTTCAAAGAAAATATTTAATCCTTTTAGCTAATATTTATTATTGCTACTACTTGTTAGGCACTCAAATGCTCATTCTTGCTTAATTTAAATGTTTTCAGCTAATCGTGATCAACCTGAAGTTTCATGCAGAAACAAAGGAAAAGAAAAGCAAACAGAATAAGATTTATGATATTTTATGTAATAGTTAGACTTTATTAAGACAATGATATCTATTTATTATCATGTAAGGAATGTTTAAAGGTCGCATACCTGGAATTTAAACTCTGATAAGTAAATTAAGTTTAAAATTTATATTATTGTTATTATTATTAGTATTATTTTGCTCATAGAAATGGTATCGTGAAGCACCGAGTTCGGGTTTCAAGTACCTGAATTTATGGGCATCATAAGTAGCTCATCCGACACTTCTCCAATGTAATTCCCATAGGATGGAGCCTTTTGTTGGGCAAACGTGAGGGTTGGCATGTCTTCTTTGTCATTTATGTTGATCAAGGAGGCCAAGGTTGTTAGCGCATCCTCAAAATCATTCCTATTCTGAGGAATATGGAGGAAGGATATTTCTTCAAACTTTGAAGCCATCTGTAGAACCTACCGATAGTAAGGCAGCAAGCGTAGACCTTTGGTGTGATAGATTCCTGTGGTTTGTCTGATTACCAACTCAGAATCTCCAAAGACAGTTAATCATCTGATGCCCATTGATTAGGAAAGTTTTAGCCCCAAGATACAGCCTTCATACTCAGCTGTGTTGTTGGTGTTGACAAACTATAATTTGATGACGACGAGATGCTGCTCCCCCATAACGGATACTAGAACCGCTCCAGCCCCAGAACCTTCCATATTCACAGCTCCATTAAAATACATCTTCCATGTTTGGTGTGCATGGTACTGATGGTGTTGCTGAATTGCCATTACCCCTTCATCAGGGAAGTATGTTTCCAAGGGTTTGAAATCCCCTGAAGGTGCGATGGTCAGTTGATCCATAATTCCTTAACCTTTAATGGACTTCTGTGTCAAGTAGATGATGTCAAATTATTGTAAGATCAACTGCCATCTGGACAGTCGGCAGTTCAACATGGGTTTACTGAACACATACTTGAGAGGATCCATGCGGGATATGAGATGGGTTGTGTGACCATGGAGGTAATGCTGTAACCTCATTGAAGCCCATGCTAAAGCACAACAAGTCTTCTCAATCAAAGTGTACTTGTATTCACTGCTGCTGAATCTTTTGCTGAGGTAGTAGATAGCTCGCTCTTAGCCTCTATCGTCTTTTTGTCCTAGCATACAGCCCATGGCATTATCACTTATGGACAAGTACATGAACTGGGGAACATCATCCCTGGGTGGTACCAAAATAGGAGCTTTGACTAGCTGCTCTTTGATTGTAAGGAAGGCCTTCTGGCACTCATCATTCACCTTCATGGAGGAGTTCTTCCTTAATAACTTGAAAATAGGCTCACAGGTTGCTGTAAGTTGGGAAATGAACCTACTGATAAAGTTGATTCTTTCCAAAAATCCCTGTATCTCCTTCTTTATCTGAGGAATGGACATTTTTGTGATGGCCTAGATTTTGGTGGGATCCAGCTCAATCCCTTTATGGCTGACTAGGAATCCTAGCAACTTGCCTGATTTAATGCCAAAGGCGCACTTGGCTGAATTTAACTTCAAGTTGTACTTACGCAACCTGTTGAAGAGCTTTCTAAGATGGTCTAGGTGGTCTTCCTCCCTTCGAGACTTGACAATGATGTCATCCACATAGATCTATATCTCCTTATGCATTAGATCGTGGAAAAGAGCCATCATGGCTCACTGGTAGGTAGCTCCGACATTGATGAGGCCAAATGATAACCATCTATAGCAAAAGGTTCCCCAAGGAGTGATGAATGTAGTTTTCTCACGATCCTCTTCAGCAACCATAATTTGATGGTACCCCACGAAATAATCAACAAAGGTGTACATGTCGTATTGAGCAATATTATCAACGAGAATGTGGATAAATAGCACGGGAAAGCTATCTTTAAGGCAAGTTTTATTTAGATCCCGGTAATCCACACAAACTTGCACCTTTCCTCCTGGTTTAGGCACGGGGACTATGTAAGATAGCCATTCAGGGTATGTAAACACCATGATGATGCCTGCTTAAAATTATTTCATAATTTCCTCGTTAACCTTTAAACTCCACTCAGGTTTCAACTGCCTGAGCTTCTGCCTGACTGGCTTGAATCCTTCTTTAATGGGGAGGCGATGAATGATAATATCAATAGACAAACCCACCATATCTTCATGAGACCATGCAAACACATCCTGGAATTGGGTTAATAGTATAACCATGTCATTCCTTTGGTTCGGAGTGAGGTCTATACCAATCTGGATTAGTTTAGGGCTTTCTAAGGTTCCGAGATTGAAGGAGGTGGTTTGATCAAGGTTGGGTTTAGGTTTGTCTCCGACCCATTCTTTGATCTCCTAAGGTATCTCAATGTCCTCTTATATTTCCATCAAGTATGAGTCCAACTTTTCATCAAAGTTACAATCCTTATAGAGAAAAGGCACCTTATCAGCAAGTATAGACACATCTAAATTTAGAGTCCTGAAACAAAATATGCTTTCACTTAATATATGAAACTGTTCAATTATACAAAGTGTTATCATGTACTGACAAAACAACTGCTAATATTGTACAGAAAAGTAAGCAGGTATTATTATCTACAAGGCAGAAGGAGTTTCTGCCCATTTTACCCTTGTCGACCAATGAAAGGAGTGCTGCTCCAATTGTCAAGGGTGAAGTTCTGATGGACTGCAATGATGGAAGGGCTATCATCGTCCTCCTTCTCCCGAATGATAACCATTACGTCTGGAAAATCATCGTCTGGGGTGTATCTATTTGTATGTTCATTATGGACAATGTTGCGTATGTTTGACATCATCCAGGCGATGTCCTGTTTACGTCTCCGTTCCTCTTTTTCCCCTTTTGGATCTGGAACTATGAGTTCTTTTTCCTTTACCAGTATCGGCTTGGGAAATAACATGTGCGAAGCCAGTATCGGCTTGGATCTGTTTGAAGACTGTGCTTGAAAGAGAGTGTAATTTCTCCTTTGGATAGGCATATTTTGACTGCCTTTCTGACCTTGTAATATCAAGGAAACATCCTCCTCTTTCTTTTTATTGTCCCTCTGGGGTTGTTTCCATAATTTTCGGACTGGATGTGCTCAGCAACAGATTTGAGGGCAGCTAGGTCTTGAATCTTTCCTAACTTTAATCCCATCTCAGCCATCTCCCCATGTTTAATCATTTTAGAGAATGATTTGCCAATACCAGCTAAAACCCTCTCATAGAAAGGAGCTTCTTGTATGTCTATGAAGGTCATAACCATTTCTGACTCATTCATAGAGTGAACAACTTGAGCAGCAAGGTGCCTCCACCTTTGAGCATACTCTCTGAAAGATTCAGTGGTTTGTTTCCTGACTTTAGTAATTTGGTACCGGTCAGGGGCCATCTGAGACTGGAAGCTGTACTGACTGAGGAAGACATGAGCTAGCTCCTCCCAGCTATGGATCTTGGAGTTGTCTAATCTAGTATACCACGAATGGGCTTCTCCAGTTAGACTCTTCTGGAACAGCTGCATCCCGAGCTTCTCGTCCTCAGCATAAGATCCGAGTTCTCCAATGAATACCTTTAAATGTGTATAAGGGTTTCCTAACCCATCATACTTTCCAAAGTCAGGAGTCTTAAACTTCTCTGGATAATGCACACCAGGGAATATACAAAAGTCTGTATATGAAACAGTCCAATGTGCTCCAATCCCTATGATAGAACGGATGGTCTCTTCCATTTGAAGGACTTTCTTTCTGATATCACCGTTGTCTAGATCTTCTTTGAGATGGGTGGTATCATGAATTTTGTTGGTTGTATCCAACTGAGCATCAGGTACGGGAACTTCTTTGTCCGCACCTTATGTTCCTCCATGTGCAGATGATTCAGTATGTATGGGTATCCTTGTACCCTGAGTAGATTGGTGTAGTTCTTTAAGCAGAACAACTAAATCTGTGATTTGTTTACTTAATCCGTCGAATTCCTCGTGGGAGACATGATTAAGATTAGCCTGGTCAGATGAAGACATAATTGGCTATAGGCTCGTGGCCTTTTTGGACTTTGAACGGGTAATAGGTCCGATTGTTTCCCTACGTAAAACTGACGTAGTTTAGTTTTAGGGAATGTATAAATGTTTACATGCTATATGATATATCCGTTTTAGGAGTATTATCCTGTAAAATGGATGTTAGCTATTTGTAATACAGGATAGCATGTTAATATTTTGTAAATATACGTGTACACATAATTCTTCATATTTCTCATTACATGGAGATTAATATGGAATGAAATTATAAGTAATTTACTTTACGAGTAATTTTGAAATGAGAGAGCATGAAGAGACTTTCCTCTGCATTTGGTGTATCAAAGGCTGACCTATCATAGGCTACTCTCGCGGCTTTTTGGCATGAAGGTTCCCAAATCATCGCAATTTACTCGGCGGAAAGTTAATCCGGTTTTTCAACTAGAGCGAATTTGGGTGGTGCCTTTCCTAAGCCTCGTTGGAATTAGTCTTCCTACGAGTCCAGTAATCAAACACCGACAGGATAGCCTCTTGATGGAGGAATCACACACCATACATTCACATACAGCGTGTCTCATCGTTTTATGAAAATGATGACATGTGCGAAGCACTAATATCACAAGTAGATATAGTGTAAAGCATTAAGTACAGTAAGTAAATGCATTCGTACACATCCATCAAATGTAAATGTAACATCCACACATAAGCAAATAACAGTTTTGAAAAGCTTGTAATAGTGGCTTAAGTCCTCCTACTGGAAGTCCCCAGCAGAGTCGCCACCTGTCGACGTCGGGATTTTATTTGTCCCTTTTCTGTTCTTGTCTTTTGGTGTTCTCATGTTAGGTGAGATTTGTTTAAAAAAATAAGTTGTGAAAAGGTCCGACATTTATATGTCGACGGTTGGACTATAAGAGTCATCAGTTGGTTTTTTAACTGGTTGTTCCAACACAACCGAGAAAAAGGTTTGCACATTGACCCAGTAATATGGCACTACTTAACGAGTCTGTGAAATCGAGATTCATTAGGGTCCGACGACTTGCTTATGCGGAGGGAAGGTGTTAGGCACCCCCCGACATTCGTGTTGCCACGGTGATCGCCACTTTTCAAGAAATTGTTATATGAATGTATTGTGTGGGTCAATGTGCAGTTATCTGGAAGTAGTGCTATGCCTCGTTCACACCTATATACAAAGGGTTTGAATTTTGTATAAAAGTTCAGTTTTAACAAGATATAGCAATGACGTTTTATAAAAGAGGTTTTTTTAAACCCTTATGCTCAATAGTAATTGAGGCATTTGATACTTCCATTTTATTATGTGTTCGGCTTGATTGCTTTTATTTTCGAGATGCGAAGCATCTTTGAGAAAATAATATACATAGCAATGTCGAACTCCTTGTGGGCATGAGAGCCATCTAAGGAAATTTGAACAACGCGAATAATTTACAAGCCACGTACAGCTAAAAATGTCCATCACGGGAACCGAATCTAGACTTAGTAAACTGAATCTGTGATCACATGATTCCTAGGCTCACATGATGTAGCAATTTATATGACAGCTGTAATCAATTATATATATATATATATACAAACATGATCAACCACCATGAAAGCACCTCCATGGGGGATCAGAAATGCCAATAAAGCAATAAATACAATCAACCGCCGTGAAGTAAACTCCAGGCGGGACTAAATGCAAATAAAGTAGTAAAAGGCCACGAAGTAAACTCCAGGCCTGACAGAAATGTAAATATATATATATATATATATATATATATATATATATATATATATATATATATATATATACAAAAGCAAATAAACGCTCCGAACGTGAATCTAGGCTCAATCGAGGCATAACTCAATAATGTTAGTCCATATATATATATATATATATATATATATATATATATATATATATATATATACATAAAGAAATAAAAGCCACAGACCGAAGTCCGGGCATACACACGCAACACGACTTTTAATGTGCAGAATTGTGTGTGCACAGTAGTAGAGAAAGGCTTTAGAAAGTGTAAGAAGGCTTACAGTGGACTGTCAAAGAAGACTTCAATGACTTTAAATGGATGAACACTCGGATCCCGCCGGTAAAAATATAACAATATATAAGCTCACAAGTGTTTAAAATGAGAAAGCACTCAGTTTATAGTGTGTACAGAGCTAATTGGACAGGGCTTTCTCGCCTTTTTTTCTATGCAAAATGGCTGCCCCAAGCCCTCTATTTATAGAGGGGGGAGCCGTAGATGCACCAGCGGCTGCCCGGGGTGTCCCGGGTTCCACGGGTCCCGCCGTCTCAAAGTATGTACACGCGTGCAACGTGGTGTCCGCTCGAACTTTCAAAACTTCAATCCGGGCATCCGATCGAGGTGTATAAGACTTTTTACGGCATGTTATTGTCGAGAGATACACAATGACATGGGATTAGAGGTTGTACGAAGTCAGGAAGATGGGACTATGCCCTTGGTCTTCAAGCTTTAAATTCTATCCGGTGTGCTGTCTTGTGCAGTAGTCACTCGGGATTGGAGCTCTTTGGTTCTTATAGGACATTGCTGTGTAGAATGTATGTATGAATGTTGAGACGGCGCAATATGGGATTGGAATGGAAAAATGACGGTTCTGGCCTTCACCGGGGTTATCTCCGGTTTGAGCTATTTTTAGCGGTCGTTGCTCAGGGTTATCTCTGAGATTGTACTGCTGCAGATGTTGACCGTCCTCAAGGTTATCTTTGCGGTGTGCCTGACCTCCCGGGGTTATCTTTAGACTTAGGAAATGAGTGCCTCGGGGCCATTGCCGAGTGTTGAAGCTGATTGCATGGATTCGAAACAAGCATTTTTGGAGTTATCTCTAGAACTGCAACTGCATGCCTCGGGGTTGTCTCCGAGGTTGATACTATCTTTTCCGGTGTTATTTCCGGGGCTGAGACTAAGTATCTCGGGGTTATCTCCGAGAAGACATGGTATTCTCCGGTGTGATTTCTGGTATTTGAACTTCATTCCTCGGGGTTATTTCCGAGATTGAAACTGAAACTTTGATAACCCAAAAATTTATGAGACTTGTCTCGATTAAATAAATAAATGTTCAAAGAATAAAACTTAGATGAGAATTTGAGGAATGATGAATTAAGTTAATGATATAAGGATCAAGATAAAACTATGTTAGTAATTAACATAGCTTGAAAGTTGGCATTGACTGGTAAATAAGAATTTGAATAAGTATAAAATCGTTAGTTAATATGATTCGCAATAAGAAGGGAGTAATTTAAAACTCAAAATTTGAGTTAGAGATAGAATTTTGAAGCACGGACTGCTCGGTTGCGTCCGGAACGTTAAGTTTAGTCAGAATGGACTGTAAACACAAAATATGTAAATATTGACTTTTGGTCAAAGTCAACAGTTAACTTTTTATGGAGAAAAATCAAAATTAGTGTGAGAAGTGAAATATGTTATGATTATATGAATTATGTATGTGATTAAATAAATATACATTATATAATGTGAATACATTTATTTTTGTATATAAAAGTGAATTAAGAATTAAGTTATGTAACCTAATGTAAATATTATGTGTGATAATTAAATAACCTGAGAAGTTATAATATGGGAGAATATTAATATATAAATATATATACTAACATTAAGAGATTTATTTTATATATCTCAAAATAATTAATTTTATAACAAAGTCTAACTGGGTTATGAAATTAAAAAGGCATAAGTAAGAAATTTATTTTCAAGTGTAAGGAATTTATTTTCAATTGTGAGAAATAAAAAAAAAATCCTAATTAAATGATTAGGGTAAAATAGAATTAAAAGTATTGGACTATAATAATATCATAGCCCAATAGTTTATTTAGAGTTCAAGTAAATTAAGATTTAATGGACTAAGGAGATTATATTAAATTTGTAGCCCAATTATTTAATCAAGCATGTGACTTGTGGATAAAGTGATTAAGAACAATTAAATTATTAATCTAGCCCAATATATTATGTGTGAGACAAGAATTATAATGACCCAATCTAATTTGTAGAGGAAGCCCAATTTTATTTTATTTTTAGTAAGAAAAATTATATATAAAAAAAAGGGCAAGTCCAATGGAATTAATTAAAACCCCAAAGCTTAGTCCATTTGTGATGGACCTTTTAATCATTAGTGTGTTTAATATAAAACAAAACTTGAAGAGATAATGAGGCTTTGTTGGTCGAAAATTAGAGAGGGAAATAAGGAGGAGTATGTAATAAGTAAAACCCACTTTAGTTGGTAGCTACTTTTGAGTTGTTGATTTAATAGTGGAGCCAACACACTTTATTTTTTTTACAAGATAACTCTTATAATCATGAGAGAGAAGAGAGAGTATGGGCCATGTGGCCAGATGGGATAAGAAGAGATAAAGAAATAAAAAGATAAGATGATAAGTAGAGAAAGAAGAAAGAGAAAAGGAAAAAGAAGAAAGTGATAAGAAAGAGAGAGAAAGAGAAAAGCCGTGAGAGGAAAGAAGAAGAACGGGAGAAGAGGGAGAGAAAAAGGGGGAGGGGTGGCAGCCCTATGGAAGAAAGAAGGAGGAGAAAAATCCTCCATGGAAGAATAAGAAGAAGAAGAAAGGTATAAAACCATTTCTTTTCCTAATCTTTATTCTCTTTCTTGTTGTAATTTGATGAAGGGGGTTTTTGATTTGGAAGTTCAAACCCCTATAATCTATGTGTTTTTCATGGATTCACGTATGGATCTACCCATAATGGGTGTTGATTTGGTTTGAATCAGAAAGAAAAAAAAATAATTTTTCTAGTTTATGAAATCTAACCTTTAAGTGCTTTGAAAATCCATCGTTTTTGATCTATGCATTCTTTTCTCGATCCGTCAAAGAAAGGTGCTAGATATAGGTGTTTTCTAGTAAACCCAAGTGGTAGAACTCAAAAATCACATTTCTAAAAGTCGTGGTGTTGATTTTGGTGAAAATAACCCCGTTTCTTAAAACTATTTTGGATCAGTCTAAAACGGGGGTAATTTCGTCCACTTTTTATGCTTTAAAAATTCTAGAAACATTTGGAGTGTTAATATTAGAAGTTATGAAGGTTGTGTAAAAATTTGAGAATTTTTGGCTATACGGTTTGAGAGTTATGGATTTTACGGTGAATGGCTATTTTTATGAAGCCACCCGAATAACTCTCTGTGTATAAGTTCAAAAATTACAAAATATTTACTGGAAGTACATGTGTATAACAGGAACATATTGTAAAAATTTAAGAATTTTTGGAGCTAATCTCGAGTTATGAAAAATCTGAGAATATTTGGCTATTATGGACTATTTAAATATAGTAAATGGATTTTAAAAATTTCGGAAAAAATATATGTTCAATATGGAACTATATTCTGTCAAATCTCAGAAAAGAAATATTTTTGGGACTGATTTAGTATTTTCAACTAAATGACGATAAATGAATAAATTGATTTAATTAAATATATTATGTCCAAAAATATGAAAAATACGATTTATGACTTGAGACCCTTGAGCATGGCTTATGCAGATTTTTGATGAAGTTTTGGGTCGGGTGTGAAGTGTTGTGATGTTTATGACATTTTAGAATATTTAATGAGTTAATTAAGGAAAGGAAAATAATTGAACTAAATTGTTTATTAATATGATTAATGACTTAAATTATTGTTATATGACTTATAATATTGGATTAAGATATTATTAGTAGTATTTGACTGGAATATTATTAAAAGGTTAATAACCTTAGCATAAAATATTATAACATAATTAATAATATTCGACGGGAGATTAAAATAAGAGATTTTTGTTATTTTTCAATATAATTGTTGAATTTGGTATTCAATGAACTATATTAAGCTTGTAATAGACTAATATGAGAATTTAGGGTGCTGAATTAGATTTTGGATTGCTGAAATATTTTGTGGTCTGCTGAAATAGTAATTTTAGGATGCTGAAATGTAATCCGGTTTACTGAAATGATATTTTAGTTTATTTAAAGGTTATCTAGCTTACTAAGATAACATATAAAGGGAAAACTTATAAGTATAAGTTATAAGTGATGAAAAGATTATCAACGTGTAATGATAATACTAAGGTTATCGTGTAATATTTGACTATGTGATTAAGTGTAAATGAATATGGTGTTAAGATTTTCTAATATTTGACTATGTGATTAAGTGTTAGATAGTATTATGAAATAAGGTATGATATGCTAATTGAAAGATCAATCTTATACCTGATAGGTCTTTTCAATAAAGAAAATAAATTAAATTACGTAGCGGTAATCGACTATGCAGGCAAGTTTCCTTAACTCAAACTCGAGTTATATTTCAAAGCATGTTAGTGAATGATTATTGATGATTATTCGCGTCTAAACTGATTGTTGATTCGCACTTAGTGCATGTTGCATATGTTCATCAGGTATGAAAGGCTGATCACCTTCATTACCCTAAGGTTCAGAAAAAGTTATTCCTGGTCCTTGTTGACTTTAAACGTTATTGATTCAGTCATTCAATTCATAACATCTTGATTCATGTTCCTTCACAATTATTAAATTGTTGAAAACTTGAAAGCTTATTATTCTTTCAATCATGATATATCTTTATTGAATTTAAACTTGCTGGGCAAAGTAGTTGCTCACCCTTACTATATCATGATAATAAATTTCAGATAAAGGCGAAAGCTTGAAGAAGGACATAGTCAAAAGAAAAATACAGTAATAGATTGTTATAAGAATACTTATTTAGTTATCTTATTGTAAACCTTTGTAATTTTTAAGGTATGTATTCAATTAAGGTTAATAAACCTGGGAAAATGTTATAGAATTATGTAAAATAAACAATATATGTTTATTTGTTCCGCATTAGATGATAGAATATGTATGATGATGAAGTACCGTAACGTACCAAGTCCGACGTTCTTGGGACCCGAATTTGGGGGCGTCACAGGTTGGTATCAAAGCTGTAGCTTATAAACCTTAGGTAGGTGTACCTTAGGCTATAACCGCAAAGATTAGGATAAGGAATAAACTCAAATATAGTTTAATTTGTTAAGAGATGAATTTGGAAAGTTCATTATTTAGTAAATAAGATTCAAAGAAGAATCTTGAAAAGTTATAAAGATCCAGAGTTACCTAACTCTGATGTTAAAGACAAAAAGAAAAATGAATAGAGTCTATGAGACTAAAAGAATAAAGGAAAAGAAGATCGTAAAACAAAAAGATCATAAGATAGAAGAGAATCGTAATATAACACGATTATAAGATAAGATTATGACGTGATCAGATTAAATTGTTGAATAACATATGATATGTTAAGTGATTGGTATGATATAGCTTGACGCTATAAAAAGAAGGTACTATGAAATGGTACTATGTAAACTCAGAAAAGAGTGGTAAATATTAAGATATGGATTAAAGAAAATTCGTATTAAGAAAAGAGAAAGTTAGAATTGTGTAGGATTTCAATTGAGGACTCATGTCAGCAGCTGAATTGTATGATTCCTTATATGGGCGGGGAATTTGTACTTGGTTTTAGAATCACTTAGCTTCCTGGTCGATATAGTGGTTAGGTTGACAACTTCTTTGTATGGGCGGGGAATTATCCGCTTAGCTTCCTATATTGATTAGTGGCCGAGTTTGGTTTGACAACCACTTAGTTTCTGGCATTGATAATAATTGGAACTTGATGCCGCGCTATTTGCTATATGCATGTTGACAAGGTGATCATTTATTCATGTGTATAACGAATAGGTAGAGAATATAAGGTTAGTTGCGAGTTCTTAAAACTCATACTTATGGTAAGTTCATGACTCATAATCATATGGTATGTTTTGAACCCCTCAGCGAATGGACGCCTATGGTCTGACTAGGATAAGTTCTTAAACTCATATGATTGTGGCAAGTTATTGAACTCATAATGTGTGATAAGTTTGATGAACTGGGTATAGGAAAGTTGTGAATGGAGCATTGAGGATTATAGAAATAGATAAACTTATTAAGCAATGGATCAGTAGAGAAAATGAAGTTGATGATGGAAGCATAGGTATTCCATATCTTCTAGCTATTCTAGACTTCGAAGTTTTTGGCATCAAGCTAAATTCGCACTGATGTGCTTTAAAAAATGAATTTTTTTTGTTATCCTCAACACATGGTGACAAGTGTGTAGGTGTGGACTTCGGGCCACTAACACATCGTTACCTGTTGTGGCATAATGACATCAAATGTGATTTTTAATAGTTTTGAACTGTTTAAAGAAGAGTCTATGCTAATTGATTCAGCTAGACAAAAATGATTTGAATTATCAAAATATATTTTTATATCATTAATGCATCATGTAACCTGGTGCAAAGATGACAAAAATGATAGAGCTATCAATGCAGAATTACTTAGTGTCGGATGTGATCTAAAGATCGTCAACCCACTATGCAATGATGTAGTATGACAAAGTCATAAAATGACGAAATCCTCAAACGAACTGTAAATACAGTGCGGTATCATGACGTCATAAAATGATTTTAAGAATTTTAAAGGTAAATTATTGCCAACTGAATGTGGCTAGTAATGTTTCGATTGAAATTCGAATTTATTTGATATGCGTCTAAGCTATTTGATTCAGCTAGACAAATGTTTATGAAAATTCAAAGTATTTTTGAGAATTTATCCCGAACCAAATTATTTTGATGCGGAATCCTATGATAAGACTAAGGTGAACTATATTGATTGGATAAAATAATCCAATCTAGTAGCGTAAATATTCGCTAGACATGATTGATACGTTATGCATGATGTAAGAGTACTATAGGCTAATCAACTAAAGTACTAGCAACGGTAGTTTACCTTCTTTGTGATTGTAAACATACCTAGTAATTTACTGTTTTGCGATATAAATATCGTTAAAACTACGTGTTCATGGTCTATATGACCTCTCAGCATGATTTGAAAAATTTTAACTCCTTAGACTGAAGTCATGGAAGAATGTGATAGTAGCAGAGTTCCTCATAGTAGGAAGCAAGATGTACTCATTAAATTGAGCATGAAATCAAGTAAAGGTTAATTTGAAAACCTAGTTTTGACGAATAAAAGGAGTGGTGATTAGTAGACTGTAATTTCGAGGACGAAATTCTTAAAAGAAGGGGTGAATGTGATAACCCGAAAATTTATGAGATTTGTCTCAAATAAATAAATAAAGGTTCAAAGAATAAAACTTAGATGAGAATTTGAGTAATGATGAATTAAATTAATGATATAAAGATCAAGATAAAACTATGTTAGTAATTAACATAGCTTGAAAGTTGGCATTGACTGGTAGATAAGAATATGAATAAGTATAAAGTCGTTAGTTAATACGATTAGTAATAAGAAGAGAGTAATTTAAAACTCAAAATTTGAGTTAGAGGTAGAATTTTGAAGCACGGACTGCTCGATTGCGTCCGGAACGTTAAGTTTAGTCAGAATGGACTGTAAACACAAAATATGTAAATATTTACTTTTGGTCAAAGTCAATAGTTGACTTTTTATGGAGAAAAATCAAAATTAGTGTGAGAAGTGAAATATGTTATGATTATGTGAATTATGTATATGATTAAACAAATATACATTATATAATGTGAATACATTTATTTTTATATATAAAAGTGAATTAAAAATTAAGTTATGTAACCTAATGTATATATTATGTGTGATAATTAAATAACCTAAGAGGTTATAATATGAGATAATATATATATATATATATATATATATACTAACGTTAAGAGATTTATTTTATATATCTCAAAATAATTAATTTTATAACCAAGTCTAATTAGGTTATGAAATTAAAAAGGCATAAGTAAAGAATTTATTTTCAAGTGTGAGAAATAAAAAAAAAATCCCAATTAAATGATTAGGGTAAAATAGAATTAAAAGTATTGGACTATAATAATATCATAGCCGGAAAGTTTATTTAGAGTTCAAGTGAATTAAGATTTAATTGACTAAGGAGATTATATTAAATTTGTAGCCCAATTATTTAATTAAGCATGTGACTTGTGGATAAAGTGATTAAGGGCGATTAAATTATTAATCTAGCCCAATATATTATGTGTGGGACAAGAATTATAATGACCCAATCTAATTTGTAGAGGAAGCCCAATTTTATTTTATTTTTAGTAAGCAAAATTATATATATAAAAAAGGGCTAGTCCAATGGAATTAATTAAAACCCCAAAGCTTAGCCCATTTGTGATGGATCTTTTAATCATTAGTGTGTTTAATATAAAACAAAACTTGAAGAGATAATGAGGCTTTGTTGGCCGAAAATTAGAGAGGGAAATAAGGAGTATGTAATAAGTAAAGCTCACTTTAGTTGGTAGCTACTTTTGAGTTGTTGATTTAATAGTGGAGCCAACACACTTTATTTTGCTTACAAGATAACTCTTATAATCATGAGAGAGAAGAGAGAGTAAGGGCCATGTGGCCGGATGGGATAAGAAGAGATAAAGAAATAAAAAGATAAGAAGATAAGTGGAGAAAGAAGAAAGAGAAGGAAAAAGAAGAAAGTGATAAGAAAGAGAGAGAAAGAGAAAAGCCGTGAGAGGAAAGAAGAAGAACGGGAGAAGAGGGAGAGAAAAAGGGGGAGGAGCGGCAACCCTAGGGAAGAAAGGAGGAGAAAAATCCTCCATGGAAGAAGAAGAAGAAGAAGAAGAAGAAGAAGAAGAAGAGAGGTATAAAACCATTTTTTTCCCTAATCTTTATTCTCTTTCTTGTTGTAATTTGATGAAGGGGATTTTTGATTTGGAAGTTCAAACCCCTATAATCTATGTGTTTTTCATGGATTCACATATGGATCTACCCATAATGGGTGTTGATTTGGTTTGAATAAAAAAGAAAATAAAAATAATTTTTCTAGTTTATGAAACCTAACTTTTAAGTGCTTTGAAAATCCACCGTTTTTGATCTATTCATTATTTTCTCGATCCGTCAAAGAGAGGTGCTAGATATAGGTGTTTGCTAGTAAACTCAAGTGGTAGAACTCAAAAATCACGTTTTTAAAAGTCGTGGTGTTAATTTTCGTGAAAACATTCCTGTTTTCTTAAAACTATTTTGGATCAGTCTGAAACGGTGGTAATTTCGTCCGCTTTTTATGCTTTAAAAATTCTGGAAAAATCTAGAGTGTTAATATCATAAGTTATGAAGTTTGTGTAAAATTTTGAGAATTTTTGGCCATACGGTTTGAGAGTTATTGATGTTACTGTGAAAGACTATTTTTATGAAGCCACCCGAATAACTCTCTGTGCATAAGTCCAAAAATTACAAAATATTTACTGGAAGTACATGTGTATAACAGGAACATACTGTAAAAATTTTAGAATTTTTGGAGCTAATCTCAATTTATGAAAAATCTGAGAATATTTGGCTTTTATGGACTATTTAAATATAGTAAATGGATTTTAAAAATTTCGAAAAAAATATATGTTCAATATGAAACTATATTCTGTCAAATCTTAGAAAAGAAATATTTTTGGTAATTTTCATCTAAATGATGATAAATAGATAAATAGATTTAATTAAATATATGATGTCCAAAAATATGAAAAATACAATTTATGACTTGAGACCCTTGAGCATGGCTTATGCAGATTTTTGATGAAATTTTGGGTCAGGTGTGAAGTGTTGTGATGTTTATGGTATTTTATAATGTTTAATGAGTTAATTAAGAAAAAGGAAAACAATTGAACTAAATTGTTTATTAATGTGATTAATGACTTAAATTATTGTTATATGGCTAATAATATTGGATTAAGCTATTATTAGTAGTATTTGACTAGAATGTTATTAAAAGGCTAATAACCTTAACGTAAAATATTATTACATAATTAATAATATTCGACAGGAGATTAAAATAAGAGATTTATGTTATTTTTCAATATAATTGTTGAATTTGGTATTCAATGAACTATATTATGCTTGTAATAGACTAAAATGAGAATTCAAGGTGCTAAATTGAATTTTGGATTGCTGAAATGGTTTCAGTCTGCTGAAATATTTTGTGGTATGCTGAAATAGTAATTTCACGATACTGAAATGTAATCCGGTTTACTGAAATGATATTTCAGTTTATTGAAAGGTTATCTAGTTTACTAAGATAACATATAAAGAGAAAACTTATAAGTATAAGTTATAAGTGATGAAAAGATTATCAACCTGTAATGGTAATACAAAGGTTATAGTGTAATGTCTAATACTGAACTTCGTGACTGAATGTTAGACAAGTTAATATAAGATGATGAGATTATAAGTTAATAAATGAATATGGTGTTAAGATTTTCTAATATTTGACTATGTAATTAAGTGTTAGATAGTATTATGAAATAAGATATAATATGCTAATTGAAAGATCAATCTTATACCTGATAGGTCTTTTCAATAAAGAGGATAAATTAAATTGCGTAGCGGTGATCGACTATGCAGGCAAGTTTCCTTAACTCAAACTCAAGTTATATTTCAAAGCATGTTAGTGAATAATTATTGATGATTATTCACGTCTAAACTTATTGTTGATTCACACTTAGTGCATGTTACATATGTTCATCAGGTATGAAAGGCTAATCACCTTCATTACCCTAAGGTTCAGAAAAAGTTATTCCTGGTCCTTATTGACTTTAAACGTTATTGATTCAGTCATTCAATTCATGACATCTTGATTCATGTTCCTTCACAATTATTAAATTGTTGAAAATTTGAAAGCTTATTATTCTTTCAATCATGATATATCTTTATTGAATTTAAACTTGCTGGGCAAAGTAGTTGCTCACCCTTGCTATATCATGATAATAAATTTCAGATAAAGGCGAAAGCTTGAAGAAGGACAGAGACAAAAGTAAAATACAGTAATAGATTGTTATAAGAATAACTATTTAGTTATCTTATTGTAAACCTTTGTAATTTTGAAGGTATGTATTCAGTTAAGGTTAATAAACCTGGGAAAATGTTATAGAATTATGTAAAATAAACAATATATGTTTATTTATTCCGCATTAGATGATAGAATATGCATGATGATGAAGTACCGTAACGTACCAAGTCTGAGGTTCTTGGGACCTGGATTTGGGGGCGTCACAGAAACTCCCGGTGTTGTTTTCGGGGTTGAGGTTGAAACTTTCGGTGGTATTTCCGGGACTGAGCTGGATGTCTCGGGTTTATTGCCGAGATGGTAATACTGAATATCCCAAGGTTATCTCTGGGATTGAACTGAGCTGTCTTCTAGGGTTATCTCTGAAAGACGATTCTGTCCTCCTACAATGTTAGTAACAGGTATGCAGAAAATTTCTAGTGTCTGCAGTGATCAATGTCTGCATTTTGTGTTCTGTGTTCAATAGTGTTAATCAGCATTGTCTGTTGAAGTTTTTCTAATAATTGAACCCTCTCCCTCCCTCCCTCCTTTTCTTTTTGTAGTTGACAAAGTAGACGACAATAAAAGTTATAGGAGTTGCTTCCAGTTTAGTTGAGATCATACAAGTCTCTGGTTTCAAGTTACAAACATTGAATTTGAGCTTTGAGGATGAAGAAGATATCAACTAGATCTTCTTGTAGTAGTTGGTTTTTGTCAAATTGTTGTATGTAAAGAGAGAACCAATATTCAAAATTTTGACTCAACTTGTTCCCAAAATCACCAGATGATTGATGTTCACTAAGCAATGGCTTTGTTTTTAAAGTTGTGGGTTATAGCAATTTACTTACTTTCCTGTTTTCTCACCCCCTTATATGTGTTTGTTGTGTATTTGAAGTATAATATTTCCTTTGTAATGGGGAAAAAAGAAAATTATGTAGAAAGTACTACTCAAATCATCATAGATTAATTTGTTAGATCAAATGCTTTCGGAGTTGCTTGTTGCCTAAAATTAAAATGTGAAAGCTGATGGTTTAATCTTTTGGAACTAGCTTGAAAGTTTTTGTTCAATTCAGATATTTTATAATGTCCAATATAGTAGTTACTATGTGCCCTCACTCACTGCTAAGGGAAAAATATACTATAAAATAAAATATATCCTTGCACTGAAAAAGAAGAAGAGGTTGATACTTGAGCAAAGATACTGAAATGGGGGAGTTCGGGATATCAACACACTGTATTAGTCAATTTTTGATAACCCGATCCGATCCGTGAAATGATTAACAAAGCATGATTAATAAAGCACGTAATATCACTGTGATAACTAATCCCCTTTAAGTTTGATTGTTTTTATTATTATTTTTTACATTTATTGTTCACTTTGGCATAAAGTACAATTCAACTCTTTTTATATGGTTGATCCATGATAGTGGGCTCATATGATATATCATAGGAGTATAATCATCGATGTCATTAGCGAAATATGCAGTCTGAAAGTTAGATGTAACTAAGATGCCATTTTAATAGTCGTTGCAAAACATTTTAATAGTCATTGCACAAAACATGATACGAAAGAAAAATTGTTTACAATGAATTTGGTCCATATTGGGCTACGAAATATGGCAACCAAAAATCTTTCGTTGCCCACAAGAGTTAATCATTTTAAACTACATACAATTTACTACAAACTCTAATTTTTGTAAATTAGAAAATATATCTATATGTGCTCAATTTTAATTTCAAAAATTATAGCTCTAATAAAAAAAATTAAAACTGGACATTTATTTTGAGACGAAGGGAGTGAAACATTTAACTGTATAAAATTACGTCTAAATAAAAAAAAATTTTAAACTGTAAAATGATGCATTTTGGGGGGAAAAAGAGGCCGAAACGTGATTATTGGTTTTATCTTAATTTTGGGCAACAATTTACTAGTCGTTGGAAAAAAATGTATAAAAAGCGCAACGAATTTTTTTTTTTGACAATGAATGTGGCCCATATTAGGCAATGAAATATAACAACAAAAAAGTTTTTGTTGCCAATGATGAGGAGAAATCTCATCGGCAACAAAAAAGTAAATAGGCGGGGTTTTTTTTTCCTGCCAACGATTTGGCAACAAAATTTTGCAACGACTTATAAATTTTGTTATGAAAAATGAAAGTCTTTCACAAACTACAACGAATGACAAATTTCGTTGCTAAACATGCATTTTTGGCAATGATTTTTTTAAGTTGTTGCCCGAAAAATCGTTGCCAAATGTCCATTTTTTTGTAGCGATATCCGCTGGCTGAAAGGAGTAAGACATGGCTATCTCATGGGAAAAATAATACCCATAGCATCCAAAGGTGCCAATTGGTCTCAAGTGTGTTTGTCCCTGATGGGGAAGATGGGTGTGAAAAGATGTTGTTGGTAGTGAAGGGTTTGAAAACCTGAAATGACAGGGGATCTGATGATCCAAAACCAAGATGCTTGTTTGATGATAACCTCAGACATAGTACCGTTTCACGGTGTCCGAGTTGATAAGGTGTGGAAATTCATCGACATTCATTCCCTATAATCTGAGAGCACCTCCTTTCAATATCTCCTTAACAATAAACGGGCCTTCCCAATTCGGGGCGAATTTTTCCTTAGATTAATCTTGGTTGTCAATGATCTTCTTCAAAACCAAGTCGTGTTGTTTAAACTGTCATAGTTGGACTTTTCTGTTGTAGGACATGGCAATCCTTTGTTGATATAACTGACCGTGTAAGACAGCAGCGGCTCGCCTTTCATCTATTAAAGACAATTGGTAATACCTATCTTGTACCCATTGGTCTTCATCCAGCTGAGCGTCTATCAACACTCTGAGGGATTCCATTTCCACTTCTATGGCGATCACTGCTTCCATCCCATAGGTTAATGCGTAGACGGTTGCCCCAGTAGAAGTGTGCATTGATGCTCTGTAGGCTAACAGAGTCAGAGGCAACAAGTCAGGCCATCCTTCATGGTTGGCGGACATCTTTTGCATGATCTTCTTGATGTTTTTGTTAGCCACTTCAACAGCACCATTCATCATTGGACGGTAGATGACGGAGTTGAGATGTTTGATGTGCAATTTACTGCACAACGCCTCCATCATTCTATCATTGAGGTTCTTAGCATGTCTGACATAATCATATCTGGTTGTCCATATCGACAAATGACATTATTTCTTATGATAGCAATGATGACTTCTTTGGTAACCCTGGGGAAGGAGGCTGCTTCCACCCACTTGGTAAAGTAGTCGATCATGGTGAAGATAAACTGATGCCCATTACTGGCTTTGGGCTCGATGGGCCCGATCACGTCCATTCCTCACATTGTGAATGGCCAAGACGAACTCATATTGTGGAGCTCCTTTGGAGGGGCGTGGATAACATTCCCATGAATTTGGCACTGATAACATCTCTTCACGTGATCCTCACATTCAGCCTTGAGAGATACTCCACCATGGATCTCATCCATGAGCCTCTGAGCTTGGTCCTTGTCCAGACATCTAAGGAGACCTAATCCTGCATCTCTTTTATAGAGTGCATCTCCGCTCAGGTAGAATTTCATAGTCAGTCGATGGATCCGCCTTCTTTTAGTCGGGCTCGCCTCAGCGGATGTATATGCATCTTGCAAGTACTCCTTAATATGCTGATACCAAGGGTGTTGGATGGGAGGTAGTGTAATAACCCGATATTTTCTGTATAAATAAATAAGGAATTTTGCATATAATTTTTTTTTTATTTTAAAGGTGGGAATATATGCTAGGTAATGTGTATGTATATATGTGATAAATAAAATTTATTTATTATATGAATAATTTCAAATAATTTTATTTTAGAATTATTGATTGTTATAAAATATATTCTTATAATAATTAATTTTATAGTAGAAATACTTTTATTATTTATTTTCTATGAAAATATGATTAATATATTATTTAAATAATATATGAAATGATTATTGGAATTATTATAATTACTATTTTATAATACGAATTTTAGTTCAGATTATTTAAGTTAATTATTTTAACTTAATTAATAATGTTATTGTGCAAGATATATCAGATATGGAATCCAAACCCTAATTTTGGGATTGGGAATAAGGAATAAGAATAATAATATTATATTAAATATAATATTAGTTTTCAATGCTATAAATATATACTGTATGTGTATTTTGATAATGGTTTGTCAATTATGGAATATAATGTCAAAACCTTATTTTGAAACTCAATTATAAGTTCAAGACTGTGTAGTAACGGTGTTATATGATTTATGTTGTGTATTATTAGATTTAATGTTAATTAGAGAAAATCCTAATTAATATTTGAAAATCCTAATTGTTAGAAATCCTAATTTCTAAATTAGTAACCCTAATTTGCTAAAATGAAACCCTAGTTGCTAATTGTAAGCCTTAATGCTAATTATGGGATCTTAAACCCTAAATGTTCAAGTAATGTAATTAGAAAACTAATTATATTTAGTGAATTCTAAATTATATTTTTAAAGAAACTAATATTTTTATTATTATTATTTTATTTTTATTTTTAAACCCTAATTGGAAATCTTACAATTACTTTGTGCCAAACCTTAGGGTTAAACCCTAAGGGTTTGCCAAGTTTACAAAAATGGAATTAAAATTGCTAACCAAAATACAATTATGCCCTTTTTCAATTCTTTAATAGGTTGCTTGCAAATCTTGATAAAATATGGAGTGGGTGACCAAACTAGATACACCATGTGACTAAAAAAACTCCAGCTCTCATCCAATCCACCAGCCACATACATTGCATACAAGTCATATATAAGATCAAAGAGAGAGAAATTTTCTTAGTTAGCTCATTTGTTCACTTATACTCTTCCAAGACTCTATCTCTAAAACCCACGAATTCTATTGCTAGATCAGTCCCAAAATCAAGCCCCACTATCACCTATATCAGATCAGAAAGCCAAGAATCAAAATTTATCACAAGAGGTATAAAACCTAAACCAACAATCTGATCCTTGATCCTTTGTTAAATGTTATGTTTGAATGTTAAAACATGTTGTTTGTAGTCTATATAAGTGATATGGGTTGATAGATGTTAGATCCATAACATCTATAGGCTCAGATCTAGTGTTTTTCAAAATCTGGAAGTCTTTCGACAACCGAATGTCAGACCTTCTAGATCTCAGCATGTTTATGTTCTTGGTGTTTTAGATGTTTGAACTTGTAGTATGACATGTGGTCTGCATTCTGGAACTTGAATCTAGCCCAGATCGTGTACAAAATGAAAGTTATGGGTGGTCAAACCTCATTGACCGACCATGACTTTCGATTTTCTGGGTAACCCAGATTTGCCCAGAAGCGTCTGACAATGACTTTGTGGCCTTTGATCTTGCTTGTTGTTGTTGCTTTGTTATTTTTGTTACATCTAAGTTATAGTCGTTTATGTGATCTACAATAACATGCCTTTATATCACTAAAATATCAAGCAGCTTGAACTCAGTGGCTGGCCAAAGTTGATGAAACGAGCATGAAAGTTGTTTTCTGGGTAACCTAGAAAACGCTTGAACATGTCGTCTGACATGGTTTGACCGGCATAGATATGCTTGATCTGTTGTTGTTATAGTGATTTTATGTAATAGATATGTACCTTAGCATGTTGGCTACATGGCTACACACTGAAATCATTATCTCACAAAACCATTAACAGGATTGCAAGTTGTTGAAGCCCAAAAGTGACTGCACGAACTGTTCTTCATTTCTGGATAACCCAGAAATGAAGAACAACACTGACAGCCACTTTACATGCTTAGATCTCGTTGGTATTATGCTTGTTGGCCATGTTTGTTGTTGGATCATGTAGTCTGACATTAGTACTACAACCTCTAATCATTAGTTTGTCCAGAAACAACATGATCAGTGTTTAATGTTTGGTCAAACATGCTACCTCGTTACTGACGTATGAATGTTCTTGAGCCTCAAGAACACTTAAGGCGACAGATTTTGTCGCTAAAGGCTATAACGACAGGTTTATTCATTTTATTTAATTTATTTTCCAAAAATTATTTAAAAATAGAAATTAATTATTAAAAAATTCCAGAAATAATTATAAAAATTATTTTAAGTTATAAAAATTAACTTTTAATAATTTGACATATTTTTCATAAATATTAATATTTATATGGATGTTATTGATATTTAATTTATTTAATAAATATATTAAATAAATTAATTAAAAATAATTTTAGTATATTAAAAATCATTTTAAATAATAATAAGGTATTTAATAATATTTTAAGTTATAAAATATAACTTTTAATATTTTAAGATAAATTTCAATAATTATTTAATATTAATGATATTAGATTTATTTAATAATTATATTAAATAAATTAGATTAAAAATGATTTCTATATTATAAAAATCATTTTAAATGAAAATAAAGTGTTTAAAAATATTTTAAGTTATAAAATATAACTTTTAATATTTAAAGGTAAATTTCATTAATAAATTAATATTAAATGATACTAGATTTATTTAATAATAATATTAAATAAATAGTTAAAAATGATTTTATTGATTTAAAAATCATTTAAAAAGAATATAAATATTTTAAGTTATAATTAATGACTTTTAATATTTTGATAAATAATACATTAATATTTAAATATTAATAATAATTATTTAAAAATGATTTTAAATATTTTAAAAATCATTCAAAGGTAATAAAAATGTTTTAAAATTATTTTGAGTTATTATTAATAACTTTAATATTTTGGCAATGGTTTCATTAATAATTTAATATTAATTAAATATTAATGATAATAAAATTATTTAATATTTAAATCATTTAAAAATGATTCCAGTGTTTGAAAAATCATGAAAAATTATAATAATTATTTAAAAATTATTATTAGGCTATGAAAAATAATATAACTGATATTTAAATTATCTAATTGAATATGGAATTACAAAATAGAGTTTTAGACTCGATAATTACCCGATAAAGCCGTCGGTACACCGAAATATTTCAGAAATTGATCTGGACTAAGATAATTTGACTAGATACGTGTTTGTTTGTGATCTAATGACTGTTAAACATATGTGACAATGTGATTAGGTTATGTACTGACTGCAAATAGCAGTACTGTGTGATATGATATGTTATTCTAATCGAACAAATGATCTTATTAATGATATGTCTTGATATAAAAGATAAAACTAAGTTGCGTTATTGTAACCAGCAGCTCAGGCAAGTATCCTAACTTTACATTTATTTTATACAATGGACATGAGTAAGAAAGTTTCAGAATTATATTATCGTTATGCCAGATTATTAAATCTATTGTTATTGATTATATATCCAAACATTTGTATTCATACAAGTTCTTAAATTTTTCTATCATTGTTTATCAACACAGTATTATTGTATAATCCAGATATTTATTCTGTTCATTAATTTCTAAATATGGTTAGACATGTGTCCTCACTTGGATAATCATTGTATTTAATCACATGTTTGATACATACTAGTTAGTTTCTAGTATGTATACGTTGACTTAAAAATCGTCTAGGCTATTTGATTCGGCTAGACACAAACTTAAAAATATTGTTGAACAAGATAGAACTTTATTGTATCCAACCAGATTGTTTTGGTTCGAATTCCTGACTAAGTATGAACATCCCGTACATGGAAATCTTTTGTGTGCCAAAGGCGGATAAGATGAACGATAATCTCGTTCTTGCATGTAGAATTGATCAATACGTGGCATAATGGGCTGATCACCCTCGTGCCTATAAGTTATGACGGTTTATAAATGAAGTTCTGTTTAACCTTTTCAAAAATAAAAAAAAATGTTCATAGTCTGTCGACTGATCTCCAATTATAGTCAATACGTAGTTTCAAAATTTAAAATAGAATTGTTATGTTGTTTAGAATTGTTTCAGCTTACTTCACAAATGTTGATTCGTTGTAGAAGTGTCGTTCAAAGAAAATATTTAATCCTTTCAGCTAATATTTATTATTGTTACTACTTGCTGGGCACTCAAATGCTCATTCTTGCTTAATTTAAATGTTTTCAGCTAATTCTGATCAACCTGAAGGTTCATGCAGAAACAAAGGAAAAGGAAAGCAAACAGAATAAGATTTATGGTATTTTATGTAATAGTTAGACTTTATTAAGACAATGATATCTATTTATTATCATGTAAGGAATGTTTAAAGGTCGCGTACCTGGGATTTAGACTCTGATATGTAAATTAAGTTTAAAATTTATATTATTGTTATTATTATTAGTATTATTCCGCTCATAGAAATGGTATCATGAAGCACCGAGTTCGGGTTTCAAGTACCTGAATTTGGGGACGTCACATGTTGGTATTAGAGCTTAGGGTTAGAAATCTTAGGTGGGATAGACCATAGGCTATAACCTTAGAATAGAGAGAAACGTTAAAAATACAAATAACTCATATAGTGTTTAAAAAGAGATGAATTGAATAAATTCATCGTTAAACAAAATAAAAGATAACTTATATAAAATTATTATTTGCTGTGTGTATATGTTATATGATAATCCAGATAATTTATGCGTGTAGATGTCAGGTGGAAAAGGCTTATTATATGCTCATTGCATGAAGAAGGATCAAATCCATTCACCCGAGCTAATATCGAAGCCAATAGCTGAAATAGAGGCTCACAATAAAAATAACTCGGATGAGGTGGTTATCTTGGAAAACGTAGTACCAGATCCAAAAATGGTGGAACTAACAGATAGTGATTCAGACACCGAAGTTGGAGCTGATCAAGCCTCAACAGAAGTGTAGAATTTGAGGAACAAGGTTTCTTCTCTAGAAAAGTTGTGGGAAATAGAAAAGTTATTAAATAGTCAGTTGCGAAAGGCATTAATAGAAACAATGGAAGAACAATATAAGCTTAAAATCCAAATTGATCAGATGGGAGCTAAAATCAACATATTATGTGCAGTTCCGAGCAATAAGGGGAAGCGAAAGATAAAAGACCATGACTTAGGAAAATCTGATAAGAACCAAGGGAAAAAGATATGTTATATTTGCGGCCATGAAGGACATACCTCTCCTCATTATCCCGACTTTAAGCAAGGTGCATGTTTTATTTGTGGGATGGAAGGTCATTGGGCGAAAGGTTATCCAGAATCAGGAAAAAGGTGTAGGAAATAAGTAGAATTAGTATTTGATTATGTATATTTGGTAATATGTATATGATATATATGCGTGTGTAATATAATATTCCCAACTTTTGTATAAGTCGTAATAGTAAATCCCGACTTTTGTTGTCACAAAGGGATAGCAGTATGTGCTATGTTATGTAAAGTACTATGACTTAGATGAATGAATATGAATTTATGTTGATTTATGAAATAAGTTTGATATATTAAACTTATATAATAAGGTTTAGAATGTAAGTTAAATTTATAATTTTATTTAATCAGATAATTTCGCCAAGATGTCAAACTCGAAATCAAAAGGCAGAAGAATCTGTCAACAACACTGAAGGACAACAACAAGACCCGATGCAAAACTTTGCAAACATGGTAGCTCAGGCTATGCAGTAGGGAATGCCAGCCGCAGGGAACCAACCAGACAATCTCTTAGCAAATTTCAAAGATTTCAAAACGGTCAGACCACCAGAATTCAAGGGAACAACTGACCCTATAAAAGCCCATACATGGGTTAAAGAGATAGAAAAGGCATTCATAATTGCTAGGATAGATGAGGGGCAAAAGACTACTTTTGCCACCTATATGATGAAGGGGGAGGCAAACTTTTGGTGGGAGGCAAATCAAACGAGGGCTGGAGAAGGTGTGGTAACTTGGTCTAGGTTTAAAACTCTATTTTTTGAAAATTATCTCTCATTTAGTATGCAGGCGTGGATGGAGGTAAAGTTTCTGGAGTTAAAGCAGGAGAACAAGACAGTTGCGGAGTATGCCGTAAAGTTTAATGAGTTGGCTAGGTTTGCTCCGCATCAAGTTGATACGGAGGCTAGGAAGGCGAGAAGGTTTGAGCTGGGATTAAAACCCAGGCTCTACAATAAGGTGACAATGTTGTAGATAAACACTTTTGCAGTACTTCTGGAAAAAGCTATTATAGCTGAGGAGGGAAGTGAGGCCATGAGCCTCTATAACAAGGAGAAGAGGAACAAAAGCAAGGTCGAAGGATCTGTGAAGGTGGAAACTAATAGTGGGAGTAGGAGTGGAAATATGAAAAGAAAAGGGAATAATTTTGGAAACGTTCAGGTGAAGCATAAAGGTGTAAAGAAGCAGGTAGTTCAGTATGGAAACTATGGGAAGAATCACTCCGGTGAGTGTCTGAAGGGTAAGTCTATATGTTACAAGTGCGGGCAGGAGGGCCATATTTCTTCCAACTGCCCCAATCCAAGGATGAACAGTGGGTGTTTCATGTGTGGGTCAATGGAGCGTAAGGTGAAGGATTGTCCAAAGAGGAGAATGGAGGCAGGGAGTGTAACCACGGGGAAAGGCAGCGGGACTCTGGCGATCACAGGGCCAACTTCAACCAACAAACCAACAAAGTCAACCGCAAGAGCGTAAGACCCCAGCTTATTAATGAATAAAATCAAATTTTCTCTAAATATTATTGTGAATAATAAGAGGTTAATTTGATATAATACTTTGGTTATGGGTGAAATGTGCAAATTTTACAAAATAAGCAAGTGGTTATAAAATATTCATTTTTTCGGGGAATATTCGTTTGGTCGTGGAATATTCTTAATGTCGGAGAATATTCGTACGACGGCGCAATCTTTTGTGGGCCCCATAACGGAAAGCGATTGGATGAAGAAAATGACAAGTATAAGTTGTTTATAAATAACGGCGTAGTTGTTACCGTTAATACTGTTGGAATACCCGGTGGTTAAAATACAGTAGCACACGGTATTTCATCAATTATTGATTCTTACGTAAGAAGGCACTACTCAATAATTGTTACAGTAGTTATTATTCAATATTTTATTTTATTGATTCAATAATTGCTGCGTTAATATTTTATATTATTGTTGTTTCAATAATTGTTGCTGCACAGTATTTTCTATTATCAGATCAATAATTCATATTATTTGAATAATATTATTAGATAACATTATTGACAATGTCTAGAAAGTTCTGTCTAAGGAGAGGTTTGGTCATCTAATTGCGCGCCAGTAAGGAGAAATCCTTATTAGAAAGCCCCCTCTTTCCTGGGAACGGCCTGGTTGTCATAAATGTGATTCTGTAATATTATTTGTGAATAGTTAATTATTGATTCATATGATAAGAAAATATTTATTTTATGTGGATATAAATGAGGGATATATTTTTGTGGTTAAAAATGATGGAGTTAATGTTGAGGTTTTTATCCGTATTTTTGTCGGAATGGAGGTATTAAAAATCAGGGTTTTTGACATATTTTACGGGGGTTATAATTTTTAATCCGACCTTTGGATCGTGGTAATTTTTGGATATGTTATACATATATAAGTTGAGTATATGCCCACAAATTTTGAATCGTTAAAATTGAACGTATGATTTATTATGAATTTTACAAGATGTCTGGTTCAGAAATTATTGAATTTTTAGAGTTTATCATTTTGATGGAAAATTCTAGAATTGGTGGGCCCCACTTGTGGTTGGTGAAGAAATGTACTGAATTATATTTCAAATGTGGTGGGTGGGAATAGTAGCAGGTAAAGCCATCAGGTTGCAGGTCAAGCCTACTAAAATTTTCCTATAAATAGAGGGCTAAGTTAGAATTGAAAATCACACCAGAAACAAGTTTTCTCTCTTTCTCTCTCTAGATTATTGAGTGTATTTTGTGAGTATTTAGATACTTTGAGAGTTTCTATTCATCAGAGCAAGTTTCTTTCAGCCTTATACCGGTATTCCGACCAGAAGTACTGATATTTTGAGGTAAGGGATATTATTTTCTTCTTAAATGATATTTTTTCTTCAATATCATTATGCCGAAATATTAATATGAACTTTTTATCAAATTTGAAACTTTTTGTGTCGGGGTTACTATTTACGTATACGTTACTATTCACGTATACGACACTATTCACGAATACGGCACTATTCACCGAAAAATAAAATTTTTCCTTTTTGTCCAAGATGTCTATTATGGTTACTATCTTTGATTGTATCCCTGTTTTGATCTTTATTTTTGAATTCTGCTTCACAATTGATTATTATGAAGTATTATTGATCTTGGATAAACTGTTATACGAATCCCTACTATTTGTCTTTCTGTCTCATTGGATTCGTTTTCTTTAAGATATTTTTCATCATCCTCAGTCCTAAATGATGATATTACTGAATATCTTTGGCCTGTAGTGCAAAGATGTATGATTACTTGATGAATATCTTTGGCCTGTAGTGCAAAGATGAACATGTGTTGAGATGAACATGACTGACAGGTGATACAATTGAATATCTTTGGCATGTAGTGCAAAGATGAATATTTGGTTAAAGATGATTATTAATTGATATTACAGGGATAAAATATTGATGATGGACTTTTAAATCTTAGAAGATAATAGAATTCTTTCTCTACTTGACTTTTCTAATGGCTTGTTGTTTTCGCTGCAGTTGTTGATCTAAAACTTGTTGTCGATTATATTCTATCAGATTTTTCCCTGTTGAGGACTAACGATAATTTGTTGTATATTATCTTAGTCATAATATTCTTTACTGGGCTAGTTGAGCTCACCCTTTTTCTTTTTGTTCCATTTTTCTTCTCAGGAGGTGAGAACATAGCAGGATCTAGTCGGGGTATGGAGTGATGGTTCTAGAAAGATGTTTTAGCAGTCCTCACTATTTCTGTAAAATAGTGTTTGAATAATTGTATTGAGGACTTATTTGAGTGTGGATATTGTCTAGAAGACAATATTTGTATTTAAACTCACAGTATGTGTTGTCGTATTTTGCACGACAATTGTATTATTAAAGTTGTAGTTTGCTTTCTGTATCATGTATTTGGCGACTCAGAATGGGTGTTGTATACCTATTTTGGGGGCGTCACAAAGAGTCTTCAACATGACCATTCAAGATACCGTGGCTGCTGGTGATGGAACTCCAGGTATTATTCGTATAACTTTTATTTTTGTATACATGATTTTCCTATATATAGTAAATTATTTTATAAAGAAATTTTGAAGGAGGAATTTGAGTTCTTTTAAAAATCAAAATTCTGTATAATCAGGTAGACAAGTTTTATGCTGAATAGTTAAAGATTAGTTCGATCAATTATGATCAAGATCTACTTGCAATGATTGTATATGTTATGTACCTTGTATGTATAAGTTTTAAAATGGTGATTCCGGGGATGAAATCTTTATAAGGGAGGGTGAATGTAATAACCCGATATTTTCTATATAAATAAATAAGGAATTTTGCATATAAATTATTTATTTTCTATATAAATAAATAAGGAATTTTGCATATAAATTATTTATTTATTTATTTTAAAGGTGGGAATATATGCTAGGTAATGTGTATGTATATATGTGATAAATAAAATTTATTTATTACATGAATAATTTCAAATAATTTTATTTTAGAATTATTGATTATTCTAAAGTATATTCTTATAATAATTAATTTTATAGTAGAAATATTTTTATTATTTATTTTTTATGAAAATATGATTAATATATTATTTAAATAATATATGAAATGATTATTGGAATTATTATAATTACTATTTTATAATATGAATTTTAGTTCAGATTATTTAAGTTAATTATTTTAACTTAATTAATAATGTTATTATGCAAGATATATCAGCAATGGAACCCAAACCCTAATTGTGGGATTGGGAACAATGAATAAGAATAATAATATTATATTAAATATAATATTAGTTTTCAATGCTATAATTATATACTGTATGTGTTTTGATAATGGTTGGTTAATTATGGAATATAATGTCAAAACCCTATTTTAACACTCAATTATGAGTTCAAGACTGTGTAGTAATGGTGTTATGTGATTTATGTTGTGTATTATTAGATTTAATGTTAATTAGAAAAAACCCTAATTAATATTTGAAAACCCTAATTGTTAGAAACCCTAATTTCTAAATTAGTAACCCTAATTTCTAATTGTAAGCCTTAATGCTAATTATGGGATCTTAAACCCTAAATGTTCAAGTAATGTAATTAGAAAACTAATTATATTCAGTGAATTCTAAATTACATTTTTAAAGAAGTTAATATTTTTATTATTATTATTTTATTTTTATTTTTAAACCCTAATTGGAAATCATATAATTTCTTTGTGCCAAACCTTAGGGTTAAAACCTAAGGGTTTGCCAAGTTTAGAAAAATGCCATTAAAATTGCTAACCAAAAGACAATTATGCCATTTTTCGATTATTTAAAAGGTTGCTTGCAAATCTTGCTAAAATATGGAGTGGGTGACCAGACTAGATACACCATTTGACTAAAAAAACTCCAGCTCTCAGCCAATCCACCAGCCATATACATTGCATACAAGTCATATATAAGATCAAAGAGAGAGAAATTTCCTTAGTTAGCTCATTTGTTCACTTATACTCATCCAAGACCCTCTCTCTCTAAAACCCACGAATTCTAATGCTAGATCAGTCCCAAAATCAAGCCCCACTATCACCTATATCAGATCAGAAAGCCAAGAATCAAAATTTATCACAAGAGGTATAAAACCTAAACCAACAATCTAATCCTTGATCCTTTGTTAAATGGTATGTTTGAATGTGAAAACATGTTATTTGTAGTCTATATAAGTGATCTGGGTTGATAGATGTTAGATCCATAACATCTACATGCTCAGATCTAGTGTTTTTCAAAATCTGGAAATCTTTCACAAGTGGTCTGACAACCGAATGTCAGACCTTCTAGATCTCAGCATGTTTATGTTCTTGGTGTTTTAGATGTTTAAACTTGTATATGACATGTGGTCTGCATTCTGGAACTTGAATCTAGCCCAGATCGTGCACAGAATGAAAGTTATGGGTGGTCAAACCTCATTTACCGACCATGACTTTTGGTTTTCTGGGTAACACAGATTTGCCCAGAAGCGTCTGCCAATGACTTTGTGGCCTCTGATCTTGCTTGTTGTTGTTGCTTTGTTATTTTTTGTTACATCTAAGTTGTAGTCGGTTATGTGATCTACAATATCATGCCTTTATATCACTAAAATATCAAGTAGCTTGAACTCAGTGGCTGGTTAAAGTTGATGAAACGAGCATTAAAGCTGTTTTCTGGGTAACCCAAAAAACACTTGAACATGTCGTCTGACATGGTTTGACCGGCATAGATCTGCTTGATTTGTTGTTGTTATAGTGATTTTATGTAATAGATATGTAGCTTGGCATGTTGGCAACACACCGAAATCATTATCTCACAAAACCATTAACAGGATTGCAAGTTGTTGAAGCCCAAAAGTGACTGCACGAACTGTTCTTCATTTCTGGATAACCCAGAAATGAAGAACAACACTGACAGCCACTTTACATGCTTAGATCTCGTTGGTATTATGCTTGTTGGCCATGTTTGTTGTTGGATCATGTAGTCTGACATTAGTACTACAACCCCTAATCATTAGTTTGTCCAGAAACAACATGATCAGTGTTTAATGTTTGGTCAAACATGCTACCTCGTTACTGACGTATGAATGTTCTTGAGCCTCAAGAACACTTAAGGCGACAGATTTTGTCGCTAAAGGCTATAACGACATGTTTATTCATTTTATTTAATTTATTTTCCAAAAATTATTTAAAAATAGAAATTAATTATTAAAAAATTCTAGAAATAATTATAAAAATTATTTTAAGTTATAAAAATTAACTTTTAATAATTTGACATATTTTTCATAAATATTAATATTTATATGGATGTTATTGATATTTAATTTATTTAATAAATATATTAAATAAATTAATTAAAAATGATTTTAGTATATTAAAAATTATTTTAAATGATAATAAGGTATTTAATAATATTTTAAGTTATAAAATATAACTTTTAATATTTTAAGATAAATTTCATTAATTATTTAATATTAATGATATTAGATTTATTTAATAATTATATTAAATAAATTAGATTAAAAATGATTTCTATATTATAAAAATTATTTTAAATAAAAATAAAGTGTTTAAAAATATTTTAAGTTATAAAATATAACTTTTAATATTTAAAGGTAAATTTCATTAATAAATTAATATTAAATGGTATTAGATTTATTTAATAATATTATTAAATAACTAGTTAAAAATGATTTATTGATTTAAAAATTATTTAAAAAGGATATAAATGTTTTTGAAAATATTTTAAGTTATAATTAAAGACTTTTAATAGTTTGATAAATAATACATTAATATTTAAATATTAATAGTAATTATTTAAAAATGATTTTAAATATTTTAAAAATCATTCAAAGGTAATAAAAATGTTTTAAAAATATTTTGAGTTATTATAAATAACTTTAATATTTTGGCAATGGTTTCATTAATAATTTAATATTAAGTTAATATTAATGATAATAGAATTAATTAATATTTAAATCATTTAAAAATGATTCCAGTTTTTGAAAAATCATGATATATTATAAAAAATATTTAAAAATTATTATAAGGCTATGAAAAATAATATGACTGATATTTAAATTATGTAATTGAATATGGAATTACAAAATAGAGTTTTAGACTCGATAATTACCCGATAAAGTCGTCGGTACACTGAAATATTTTAAAAATTGATCTAGACTTAGATAATTTGACTAAATACGTGTTTGTTTGTGATCTAATGACTGTTAAACATATGTGACAATGTGATTAGGTTATATACTGACTGCAAATAGCAGTATTGTGTGATATGATATGTTATTCTAATCGAACAAATGATCTTATTAATGATATGTCTTGATATAAATGATAAAACTAAGTTGCGTTATTGTAACCAGCAGCTCAGGCAAGTATCCTAACTTTACATTTACTTTATGCAATGGACATGAGTAAGAAAGTTTCAGAATTATATTATCGTTATGCCAGATTATTAAATCTATTGTTATTAATTATATATCCAAACATTTGTATTCATACAAGTTCTTAAATTATTCGATCATTGTTTATCAATAGAGTATTATTGTATAATTCAGATATTTATTCTGTTCGTTAATTTCTAAATATGGTTAAACAAGTGTCCTCACTTGAATAATCATTGTATTTAATCACATGTTTGATACATACTAGTTAGTTTCCAGTATGTATACGTTGACTTAAAAGCCGTCTAGGCTATTTGATTCGGCTAGACACAAACTTAAAAATATTGTTAAACAAGATAGAACTTTATTGTATCCAACCAGATTGTTTTGGTTCGAATTCCCGATTAAGTATGAACATCCCGTACATGGAAAACTTTTGTGTGCCAAAGGCGGATAAGATGAACGATAATCTCGTTCTTGCATGTAGAATTGATCAATACAGGGCATAATGGGCTGATCACCCCCGTGCCTATAAGTTATGACGATTTATAAATGAAGTTATGTTTAACCTTTTAAAAAATAAAAAATAATATTCTTAGTCTGTCGACTGATCTCCAATTATAGTCAATACGTAGTTTCAAAATTTAAAATAAAATTGTTATGCTGTTTAGAATTGTTTCAGCTTACTTCACAACTGTTGATTCATTGTAGAAGTGTCGCTCAAAGAAAATATTTAATCCTTTCAGCTAATATTTATTATTGCTACTACTTGCTGGGCACTCAAATGCTCATTCTTGCTTAATTTAAATATTTTTAGCCAATCGTGATCAACCTAAAGGTTCATGCAGAAACAAAGGAAAAGGAATAAGATTTATGGTATTTTATGTAATAGTTAGACTTTATTAAGACAATGATATCTATTTATTATCATGTAAGGAATGTTTAAAGGTCGCGTACCTGGGATTTAGACTCTGATATGTAAATTAAGTTTAAAATTTATATTATTGTTATTATTATTAGTATTATTTCGCTCATAAAAATAGTATCGTGAAGCACCGAGTTCGGGTTTCAAGTACCTGAATTTATGGGCGTCACAAGTAGCTCATCCGACACTTCTCCAATGTAATTCCCATAGGCTGGAGCCTTTTGTTGGGCAAACGTGAGGGTTGGCATGTCTTCTTTGTCATGTATGTTGATTAAGGAGGCCAAGGTTGTTACCGCATCTGTAAAATCATTCCTATTCTGAGGAATATGGAGGAAGGATATTTCGTCAAACTCTGAAGCCATCTGTAGAACCTGCCGATGGTAAGGCAACAAGCATAGACCTTTGGTGTGATAGAATCCCGTGGTTTGTCTGATTACCAACTCAAAATCTCCAAAGACAGTTAATCATCTGATGCCCATTGATTAGGAAAGTTTTAGCCCCATGATACAGCCTTCATACTCAGCTGTGTTGTTGGTGTTGGCAAACTATAATTTGATGATGACGGGATGCTGCTCCCCCATAACAGATACTAGAACCGCTCCAGCCCCAGAACCTTCAATATTTATAGCTCCATCAAAATACATCTTCCATGTTTGGTGTGCATTGTACTGATGGTGTTGCTGAATTGCCATTATCCCTTCATCGGGGAAGTATGTTTCCAAGGGTTTGAAATCCCCTGAAGATGCGACGGTAAGTTGATCTGTAATTCCTTAACCTTTAATGGACTTATGTGTCATGTAGACGATGTCAAAGTATTGTAAGATCAATTGCCATCTGGACAGTCGGCAGTTCAATATGGGTTTACTGAACACGTACTTGAGAGGATCCACGCGGGATATGAGATGGGTTATGTGACCATGGAGGTAATGTTGTAACCTCATGGAAGCCCATACTAAAGCACAACAAGTCTTCTCAATCAGAGTGTACTTGTGTTCACTGATGTTGAATCTTTTGCTGAGGTAGTAGATAGCTCGCTCTTGGCCTTTATCGTCTTTCTATCCCAATATACAGCCCATGGCATTATCACTTATGGACAGGTACATGAACCGGGGAACATCATCCCTGGGTGGTACCAAAATAGGGGCTTTGACTAGCTGCTCTTTGATTGTAAGGAAGGCCTTCTGGCACTCATCATTCACCTTCATGGAGGAGTTCTTCCTTAACAACTTGAAAATAGGCTCACAGGTTGGTGTAAGTTGGGAAATGAACCTGCTGATAAAGTTGATTCTTTCCAAAAATTCCCGTATCTCCTTCTCTGTCTGAGGAATGGGCATTTCTATGATGGCCTGGATTTTGGTGGGATCCAGCTCAATCCCCTTATGGCTGACTAGGAATCCTAGCAACTTGTCTGATTTAATGCCAAAGGCGCACTTGGCTGGATTTAACTTTAAGTTGTACTTACGCAACCTATTGAAGAGCTTTCTAAGATGGTCTAGGTGGTCTTCCTCCCTTCGGGACTTGACAATGATGTCATCCACATAAATCTCTATCTCCTTATGCATTAGATCGTGGAAAAGAGCAATCATGGCTCACTGGTAGGTAGCTCCGACATTGATGAGGCCAAATGACAACCATCTGTAGCAAAAAGTTCTCCAAGGAGTGATGAATGTAGTTTTCTCACGATCCTCTTCAGCAACCATAATTTAATGGCACCCCGTGAAATAATTAGCAAAGGTGTACATGTCGTATTGAGCAGTATTATCAACGAGAATGTGGATAAATGGCACGGGAAAGCTATCTTTAAGGCAAGCTTTATTTAGATCCCGGTAATTTACGCAAACTTGCACCTTTCCTCTTGGTTTAGGCACGGGGACTATGTTAGATAGCCATTCAGGGTAAGTAAACACCATGATGATGCCTTCTTGAAATTATTTCACAATTTCCTCTTTAACCTTGAAACTCCACTCAAGTTTCAACCGCCTAAGCTTCTGCCTGACTAGCTTGAATCCTTCTTTAATGGGGAGGTGATGAATGATAATATCAATGGACAAACCCACCATGTCTTTATGAGACCATGCAAACACATCCTGGAATTGGGTTAATAGTATAACCATGTCATTTCTTTGGTTTGGAGTGAGGTCTATACCAATCTGGATTAGTTTAGGGCTTTCTAAGGTTCCGAGATTGAAGGAGGTGGTTTGATCAAGGTTGGGTTTAGATTTGTCTTCGACCCATTCTTTGATCTCCTGAGGTATCTCAATGTCCTCTTATATTTCCATCAAGTCTGAGTCCAACTTTTCATCAAAGTTACAATCCTTGTGGAGAAAAGGCACCTTATCAGCAAGTATATGCACATCCAAATTTAGAGTACTGAAGTAAAATATGCTTTCACTTAATATATGAAACTGTTCAATTATACAAAGTGTTAGCATGTACTGACAAAACAACTGCTAATACTGTACAGAAAAGTAAACAGGTATTATTACCTACAGGGCAGAAGGAGTTTCTGCCCGTTTTATCCTTATCGACCAATGAAAGGAGTGCTGCTCCAATTGTCAAGGGTGAAGTCCTGATGGACTGCAATGATGGAAGGGCTATCATCGTCCTCCTTCTCCGGAATGATTACCATTAAGTCTGGAAAATCATCGTCTGGGGTGTATCTTTTTGTATGTTCATCATGGACAATGATGCGTATGTTTGACATCATCCAGGCGATGTCCTGTTTACGTCTCTTTTCCTCTTCTTCCCCTTTTGGATCTAGAACTAGGACTTCTTTTCCCTTTATCGATATCGGCTTGGGAAATAACATGGCCATTACATGGGCAGGCACCTTTACCGGAGACCATACAGGCTCAGGAACTGTAGGTAGAGATAATCGTCATACAACTTAAGCTGAAGGAATCCGTTTGTGCTTATGAGGATTCCTGCGACTGGAACTAGCAGTATAGCCTAGTCTGGCTATCCCTGTTTGACTAGGAACTTGAATTGCACGCTTAATGCCCTGATGATCTTTGCCCAACCTTTGTCCAAGTTGATAACCCAATGACATCATTTCTTGGCTTGCCGACATTACATCGGCAGAAATTTGGGGTATGAGAGGTGGCGCCCCAACAGGATGGTAGTGAGTGTTACTCATCTCCAGGGTATAAAAACTGACCGACTCAACTTCTGAATTGAAGTTGATGAGTGGTATGTCACCTTGTTCAGGACATTCTGGCTCAGCGTCGACGGTGACTAGGCTATTGTTGATAATGTATTTAAGTTGTTGGTGAAGAGTGGAAGGGACATCCCCGACCATATAAATCCACGGTCTTCCCAAAAGCAAGTTGTATCCTATATCTATTTTGAGAACGTGAGAAGACATGCAGAATGTATGTGGACTGATCTCCACTGGCAGTTCAATCTCACTGACAGAGTTTCGTGGGGATCTATCAAAAGCTTTGATAACCGTATGGCTGCTTCGGATCTGATTAAGATTGATGTTCATCTTCACCAAAGTGGCATAAGGACAGATATTCAAAGATGACCCTCCGTCTATCAAAACTCCTCCCACCATGTATCTGGAAGATAAAATCGCTATGTGCAACGGCTTGCAATGACCGGTCCCTTCAGGAGGTATATCATCTTCAGTGAAAGATATCACATTGTTGTTAAAAATATGATCCACCAGGTGCTGGAATTTCTCAATATCTATTGACTTAGGTAATTGGTCGCAATACCTTCATGTGATATTTGGAAGAGAAAACTAAGTCCAGTATAGAAAATTAATGTGGAGCTTCTCTTAAGCTTAAAACCACCTTGGCTTCATTATGGCCTATAGTACGGAGAAATTCTTCCACTTTTTCCATGGGAGTCTTCCTCTTTGACTTGATGGTAGGCTTCATCACCCGTTAGGGGAGATATAATGGATTATCCTTCGACACTGCAACAGTTATGTGAGATGTGGATCCTTCAACCCCTCCATAATCCCATGGAACTTTCTGTAGGCTGACAACAGGATATTGTGGTCTATGCAAGATAATTGGCTCTAGCGTAGCCACTTTCAAAGGATTATCAACTCCTTTGAGTTGAATTGGTTAGATTATATGTGAGGGAGTAGCTACATCTGTCTTAGAAGATATGACTGCTACGACTTCCTTCCACTTTGTAGGAAACGCGTCCTCACTTTCTAATATCATAGCATCATCGTCTGCCATCTGCAGGACACCGCTGTCAATTAAATTTTGAATAAGGTGGCAAAGTGCCCAACATTCTTCTGTGATATGACCGCGAGATTGAGAGTGATATTGGCACACTCCATTGAAATCAAACCGTCTTGAACGCGGGCTGATTGGAGGTAGCAAATTTGTGATTCTTCCTTTATTTATCTGCATCTGCAGTATTTCTTCCATCGGTTGGCCTAGGTATGTAAATTCCCTTTTGTTGGCAAAATCCCAACGGGCTTTGGGCATTTGCTCTTTTTGTAATTTTAGCCTCCAGTGTTTCATTTTTTGGAGTGTTCGGTGGAGTGTTTGTAACAAGAGGGAGGAGACTGGAATGCTCCTGACTAAATAATTGGCAGGTGACTTGATGCTAATGGACCACCAGTTCTGCTAATTGGTTAAGTTTCACACGCAGAGCATTCATTTTTCATTCCATCGTATACTGGAACTTTGGAAAATCCCATTTGTCAGCACCATCCTTGCTGGTCTGGGAAGATCTACCATTAAAGTTGGAACTTTGTCCACTACTTCAATTAATCATATTGACTTCTTCTTCTTTGTGTTAAGGAAGAGGGTTGTCTTGCACATGGGGTTGATCGGGCTTGGTGACCATAATCTCACCGCTATCGATCAAATCCTGGATCTTATGTTTCAAGGCCCAGTAATCTTGAGTATCATGTCCATGTGCCCCGGCATGATAAGCACACTTCCGAGTAGCATTGAAACCCCTCCCATTCGGGTTGGCTGGTGGAAGAAGATGTGTAATTTTCTTTTGAGTGGTCAGAAGATTGAGAATGTTCTCGAGTGAGTCTCCTAGGGATGTGAACACTCGAGTGCGTCTGACTTCTCCACCTTTAGGCAATTGAGGGTTTGAAGACTGTGCATGAAAGGGAGTGTAATTTCTCCTTTAGATAGGCATATTCTGACTGCCTTTCTGACATTGTAATATCAAGGAAACATCCTCCTCTTTCTTTTTATTATCCCTCTAGGGGTTGTTTCCATAATTTTTGGACTGGATGTGCTCAGCAACAGCTTTGAGGGCATCTAGGTCTTGAATCTTTCCTAACTTTAATCCCATCTCAGCCATCTCCCCATGTTTAATCATTTTAGAGAATGGTTTGCCAATACCAGCTAAAACCCTCTCATAGAAAGGAGCTTCTTGTATGTCTATGAAGGTCATAACCATTTCTGACTCATTCATAGAGTGAACAACTTGAGCAGCAAGGCGCCTCCACCTTTGAGCATACTCTCTGAAAGATTCATTGGTTTGTTTCCTGACTTTAGTAATTTGGTACCGGTCAGGGGCCATCTGAGATTGGAAGCTGTACTGACTGAGGAAGACATGAGCTAGCTCCTCCCAGCTATGGATCTTGGAGTTGTCTAATCTGGTATACCACGAACGGGCTTCTCCAGTTAGACTCTTCTGGAACAGCTGCATCTTGAGCTTCTCGTCCTCAGCATAAGATCCAAGTTCTCCAATGAATATCTTTAAATGTGTATAAGGGTCTCCAAACCCATCATATTTTCAAAGTCAGGAGTCTTGAACTTCTCTGGATAATGCACACCGGGAAATTTACAAAGGTCTGTATATGAAACACTCCCATGTGCTCCAATCCCTATGATAGAACGGATGGTCTCTTCCATTTGAAAGACTTTCTTTCTGATATCACCGTTGTCTAGATCTTCTTTGAGATGGGTGGTATCATGAATTTTGTTGGTTGTATCCAACTGAGCATCAGGTACGGGAGCTTCTTTGTCCGCACCTTATGTTCCTCCATGTGCATATGATTCAGTATGTATGGGTATCCTTGTACCCTGAGTAGATTGGTGTAGTTCTTTAAGTAGAACAACCAAATCTGTGATTTGTTTACTTAATCCGTCGAATTCCTCACGAGAGACAGGATTAAGATTAGCCTGGTCAGATGAAGACATAATTGGCTGTAGGCTCATGGCCTTTTTGGACTTTGAACGGGTAATAGGTCCGATTGTTTCCCTACGTAAAACCGACGTAGTTTAGTTTTAGGGAATGTATAAATGTTTACATGCTATATGACATATCCGTTTTAGGAGTATTATCCTGCAAAATGGATGTTAACTGTTTGTAATACAGGATAGCATGTTAATATTTTGTAAATATACGTGTACACAAATTTCTTCATATTTCTCATTACATGGAGATTAATATGGAATGAAATTATAAGTAATTTACTTTACGAGTAATTTTGAAATGAGAGAGCATGAAGAGACTTTCTTCTGTGTTTGGTGTATCAGAGGCTGACCTATCTTAGGCTACTCTCACGGCTTTTTGGCATGAAGGTTCCCAAATCGTCGCAATTTACTCGGCGGAAAGTTAATATGGTCTTTCAACTAGAGCGAATTTGGGTGGTGCCTTTCCTGAGCCTCGTTGGAATTAGTCTTCCTACGAGTCCAGTAATCAAACACCGACAGGATAGCCTCCTGATGGAGGAACCACACACCATACATTCACATACAACGTGTCTCATCGTTTTATGAAAATGATGACATGTGCGAAGCACTAATATCACAAGTAGATATAGTGTAAAGCATTAAGTATAGTAAGTAAATGCATTCGTACACATCCATCAAATGTAAATGCAACATCCACACACAAGCATATAACAGTTTTGAAAAGCTTGTAATAGCGGCTTAAGTCCTCTTACTGGAAGTTCCCAGCAGAGTCACCACCTGTCGACGTCAGAATTTTATTTATCCCTTTTCTGTTCTTGTCTTTTGGTGTTCTCATGTTAGGTGAGATTTGTTTGAAAAAATAAGTTGTGAAAAGGTCTGACATTTATACGTCGATGATTGGACTATAAGAGTCACCAGTTGGTTTTTTAACTGGTTGTACCAACACAACCGAGAAAAAGGTTTGCACATTGACCTAGTGATGTGGCACTGCTTAACGAGTCTATGAAACCGAGATTCTTTAGGGTCTGGGGACTTGCTTACGTGGAGGGAAGGTGTTAGGCACCCCCTGACATCCGTGTTGCCACGGTGACCACCACTTTTCAAGAAACTATTATATGAATGTATGTTTGTGGGTCAATGTGCATTTATCTAGAAGTGGTGATATGCCTCGTTCACACCTATATACAAAGGGTTTGAATTTTGTATAAAAGTTCAGTTTTAACAAGATATAGCAATGACGTTTAATAAAAGAGGTTTTTTCAAACCCTTATGCTCAATAGTAATTGAGGCCTTTGATACTTCCATTTTATTATGTATTTGGCTTGATTGCTTTTATTTTCGAGATGCGAAGCATCTTCGAGAAAATAATATACATAGCAATGTCGAACTCCTTGTAGGCATGAGAGCCATCTAAGGAAATTTGAACAACGCGAATAATTTACAAGCCATGTACAGCTAAAAATGTCCATCACGGGAGCCAAATCTAGATTCAGTAAACTGAATCTGTGATCACATGATTCCTAGGCTCACATGATGTATCAATTTATATGAAAGCTATAATCAATTATATATATATATATATATATATATATATATATATATATATACACACACACACACAAACATGATCAACCACCATGAAAGCACCTCCATGGGGGATCAGAAATGCCAATAAAGCAATAAATACAATCAACCACCACGAAGTAAACTCTAGGCCTGACAGAAATGTAAATGTAAATATATATATATATATATATATATATATATATATATATATATATACATATATATATATATATATATATAAGCGGTAAACGCACAGGATATATATCGAACCTGGCTCGGTTTCATTTCAGGGATTTGTCGCTATATTTATACTTATATATATATATATGTATGTATATATATATATATATATATATATATATATATATATATATATATATATATATAGGCTCAATCGAGGAATAATTTAATAATGTTAGTCCATATATATATATACATATATATATATATATATATATATATATATATATATATATAATATACATAAAGAAATAAAAGCCACAGACCGAAGTCCGGGCATACACACGCAACACGACTTTCAACGTGCAGAATTGTGTGTGCACAGTAGTAGAGAAAGGCTTTAGAAAGTGTAAGAAGGCTTACAGTGGATTGTCAAAGAAGACTTCAATGACTTTAAATGGATGAACACTCGGATCCCGCCGATAAATATATAACAATATATAAGCTCACAAGTGTTTAAAATGAGAAAGCACTCAGTTTATAGTGCGTACAGAGCTAATTGGACAGGGCTTCCTCGACTTATGCAAAATGGCTGCCCCAAGCCCTCTATTTATAGAGGGGGGAGCCGCAGATGCACCTGCGGCTGCCCGGGGTGCCCCGGGTTCCACGGGTCCCGCCGTCTCAAAGTACGTGCACGCGTGCAACGTGATGTCCGTTTGAACTTTCAAAACTTCAATCTGGGCATCCGATCGAGGTGTATAAGACCTTTTACGGAATGTTATTGTCGAGAGCTACACAATGACATGGGATTAGAGGTTGTACGAAGTCAGGACGATGGGACTATGCCCTTGGTCTTCAAGCTTTAAATTCTATCCGGTGTGCTGTCTTGTGCAGTAGTCACTCGGGATTGGAGCTCTTTAGTTCTTGTAGGACATTACAGTGTAGAATGTATATATGAATGTTGAGACGGCGCAATATGGGATTGGGATGGAAAAATGACGGTTCTAACCTTCACCGGAGTTATCTCCGGTTTGAGCTATTTTTAGCGGTCGTTGCTCAGGGTTATCTCTAAGATTGGACAGCTGTAGATGTTGACCATTCTCAAGGTTATCTCTGAGGTGTGCCTGACCTCCTGGGGTTATCTTCAGACTTGGGGAATGAGTGCCTCAGGGCCATTGCCGAGTGTTGAAGCTGATTGCATGGATTCGAAACAAGCATTTTTGGGATTATCTCCGGAACTGCAACTGCATGCCTCGGGGTTGTCTCCGAGGTTGATACTATCTTTTCCGGTGTTATTTCTTGGAGTGAGACTAAGTATCTCGGGGTTATCTCTGAGATGACATGGTCTTCTCCGGTGTGATTTTCGGTATTTGAACTCCTCGGGATTATCTCCAAGGTTGAAACTGAAACTTTGATAACCCAAAAATTTATGAGACTTGTCTCGATTAAATAAATAAAGGTTCAAAGAATAAAACTTAGATGAGAATTTGAGGAATGATGAATTAAGTTAATGATATAAGGATCAAGATAAAACTATGTTAGTAATTAACATAGCTTGAAAGTTGGCCTTGACTGGTAAATAAGAATTTGAATAAGTATAAAGTCGTTAGTTAATATGATTAGCAATAAGAAGGGAGTAATTTAAAACTCAAAATTTAAGTTAGAGATAGAATTTTGAAGCACGGACTGCTCGGTTGCGTCTGGAACGTTAAGTTTAGTCAGAATGGACTGTAAGCACAAAATGTGTAAATGTTGACTTTTGGTCAAATTCAACAGTTGACTTTTTATGGAGAAAAATCAAAATTAGTGTGAAAAGTGAAATATGTTATGATTATATGAATTATGTATGTGATTAAATAAATATACATTATATAATGTGAATACATTTATTTTTGTATATAAAAGTGAATTAAGAATTAAGTTATGTAGCCTAATGTATATATTAGGTGTGATAATTAAATAACCTTAGAGGTTATAATATGAGAGAATATTAGTATATAAATATATATACTAACATTAAGAGATTTATTTTATATATCTCAAAATAATTAACTTTATAACCAAGTCTAATTGGGTTATGAAATTAAAAAGGCATAAGTAAGGGATTTATTTTCCAGTGTGAGAAATAAAAAAAAAATCCTACTTAAATGATTAGGGTAAAATAGAATTAAAAGTATTAGACAATAACAATATCATAGGCGAATAGTTTATTTAGAGTTCAAGTGAATTAAGATTTAATTGACTAAGGAGATTATATTAAATTTGTAGCCCAATTATTTAATTAAGCATGTGACTTGTGGATAAAGTGTTTAAGGGCGATTAAATTATTAATCTAGCCCAATATATTATGTGTGGGACAAGAATTATAATGGCCCAATCTAATTTGTAGAGGAAGCCCAATTTTATTTTATTTTTAGTAAGCAAAATTATATATAAAAAAAGGGCAAGTCCAATGGAATTAATTAAAAGCCCAAAGCTTAGCCCATTTGTGATGGATCTTTTAATCATTAGTGTGTTTAATATAAAACAAAACTTGAAGAGATAATGAGGCTTTGTTGGCCGAAAATTAGAGAGGGAAATAAGGAGGAGTGTGTAATAAGTAAAACCCACTTTAGTTGGTAGCTACTTTTGAGTTGCTGATTTAATAGTGGAGCCAACACACTTTATTTTGCGTACAAGATAACTCTTATAATCATGAGAGAGAAGAGAGAGTAAGGGTCATGTGGCCGGATGGGATAAGAAGAGATAATGAAATAAAAAGATAAGAAGATAAGTAGAGAAAGAAGAAAGAGAAAAGGAAAAAGAAGAAAGTGATAAGAAAGAGAGAGAAAGAGAAAAGTCGTTAGAGGAAAGAAGAAGAACGGGAGAAGAGGGAGAGAAAAAGGGGGAGGGGTGGCAGCCCTAGGGAAGAAAGAAGGAGGAGAAAAATCCTCTATGGAAGAAGAAGAAGAAGAAGAAGAAAGGTATAAAACCATTTCTTTTCCAAATCTTTATTCTCTTTCTCGTTGTAATTTGATGAAGGGGGTTTTTGATTTAGAAGTTCAAACCCCTATAATCTATGTGTTTTTCATGGATTCACGTATGGATCTACCCATAATGGGTGTTGATTTGGTTTGAATCAAAAAGAAAAAAAATAATTTTTCTAGTTTATGAAACCTAACCTTTAAGTGCTTTGAAAATCCACCGTTTTTGATCTATGCATTCTTTTCTCGATCCGTCAAAGAGAGGTGCTAGATATAGGTGTTTTCTAGTAAACCCAAGTGGTAGAACTCAAAAATCATATTTCTAAAAGTCGCAGTGTTGATTTTGGTGAAAATAGTCCCGTTTCTTAAAACTATTTTGGATCAGTCTAAAACGGGGGTAATTTCGTCCACTTTTTGTGCTTTAAAAATTCTGGAAACATTTGGAGCATTAATATCAGAAGTTATGAAGGTTGTGTAAAAATTTGAGAATTTTTGGCTATACGATTTGAGAGTTATGGATTTTATGGTGAAGGGCTATTTTTATGAAGCCACCCGAATAACTCTCTGTGTATAAGTCCAAAAATTACAAAATATTTTACTGGAAGTACATGTGTATAACAAGAACATACTGTAAAAATTTTAGAATTTTTGGAGCTAATATCGAGTTATGAAAAATCTGAGAATATTTGGCTATTATGGACTATTTAAATATAGTAAATGGATTTTAAAAATTTCGAGAAAAATATATGTTCAATATGGAACTATATTCTATCAAATCTCAGAAAAGAAATATTTTTGGGACTGATTTTATATTTTTCATCTAAATGATGATAAATAGATAAATGTATTTAATTAAATATATTATGTCCAAAAATATGAAAAATACAATTTATGACTTGAGACCCTTGAGCATGGCTTATGCAGATTTTTGATGAAGTTTTGGGTCGGGTGTGAAGTGTTGTGATGTTTATGGCATTTTAGAATGTTTAATGAGTTAATTAAGGAAAGAAAAATAATTGAACTAAATTGTTTATTAATGTGATTAATGACTTAAATTATTGTTATATGACTAATAATATTGGATTAAGATATTATTAGTAGTATTTGACTGGAATGTTATTAAAAGGTTAATAACCTTAGCGTAAAATATTATTACATAATTAATAATATTCGACGGGAGATTAAAATAAGAGATTTTTGTTATTTTTCAATATAATTGTTGAATTTGGTATTCAATGAACTATATTAAGCTTGTAATAGACTAAAATGAGAATTCAGGGTGCTGAATTGGATTTTGGATTGCTGAAATGGCTTCAGTCTGCTGAAATATTTTGTGGTCTGCTGAAATAGTAATTTCAGGATGCTGAAATGTAATCCGGTTTACTGAAATGATATTTCAGTTTATTGAAAGGTTATCTAGCTTACTAAGATAACATATAAAGGGAAAACTTATAAGTATAAGTTACAAGTGATGAAAAGATTATCAACGTGTAATGATAATACTAAGGTTATCGTGTAATAATTGACTATGTGATTAAGTGTAAATGAATATGGTGTTATGATTTTCTAATATTTGACTATGTAATTAAGTGTTAGATAGTATTATGAAATAAGGTATGATATGCTAATTGAAAGATCAATCTTTTACCTGATAGGTCTTTTCAATAAAGAGAATAAATTAAATTGCGTAGCGGTAATCGACTATGCAGGCAAGTTTCCTTAACTCAAACTCGAGTTATATTTCAAAGCATGTTAGTGAATGATTATTGATGATTATTCGCGTCTAAACTGATTGTTGGTTCGCACTTAGTGCATGTTGCATATGTTCATCAGGTATGAAAGGCTGATCACCTTCATTACCCTAAGGTTCAGATAAAGTTATTCCTGGTCCTTGTTGACTTTAAACGTTATTGATTCAGTCCTTCAATTCATGACATCTTGATTCATGTTCCTTCACAATTATTAAATTGTTGAAAACTTGAAAGCTTATTATTCTTTCAATCATGATATATCTTTATTGAATTTAAACTTGCTGGGTAAAGTAGTTGCTCACCCTTGCTATATCATGAGAATAAATTTCAGATAAAGGCGAAAGCTTGAAGAAGGACAGAGACAAAAGCAAAATACAGTAATAGATTGTTATAAGAATAACTATTTAGTTATCATATTGTAAACCTTTGTAATTTTGAAGGTATGTATTTAGTTAAGGTTAATAAACCTGGAAAAATGTTATAGAATTATGTAAAATAAACAATATATGTTTATTTGTTCCGCATTAGATGATAGAATATGTATGATGATGAAGTACCGTAACATGCCAAGTCTGAGGTTCTTGGGACCCGAATTTGGGGGAGTCACAGGTTGGTATCAAAGTTGTAGGTTATAAACCTTAGATAGGTGTAACTTAGGCTATAACCGCAAAGATGAGGGTAAGGAATAAACTCAAATATAGTTTAATTTGTTAAGAGATGAATTTGGAAAATTCATTATTTAGTAAATAGGATTCAAAGAAGAATCTTGAAAAGTTATAAAGATCCAGAGTTACCTAACTCTGATGTTAAAGACAAAAAGTAATAATGAATAGAGTCTATGAGACTAAAAGTATAAAGGAAAAGAAGATCGTAAAACAAAACAATCATAAGATAGAAGAGAACCGTAATATAACACGATTATAAGATAAGATTACGACTTGATCAGATTAAATTGTTGAATAACATATGATATGTTAAGTGATTGGTATGATATAGCTTGACGCTATAAAAAGAAGGTACTATGAAATGGTACTATGTAAACTCAGAAAAGAGTGGTAAATATTAAGATATGGATTAAAGAAAATTCGTATTAAGAAAAGAGAAAGTTAGAATTGTGTAGGATTTCAATTGAGGACTCATGTCAGCAGCTGAATTGTATGATTCCTTGTATGGGCGGGGAATTTGTACTTGGTTGTAGAATCACTTAGCTTCCTGGTCGATATAGTGGTTAGGTTGACAACTTCTTTGTATGGGCGGGGAATTATCCGCTTAGCTTCCTATATTGATTAGTGGCCGAGTTTGGTTTGACAACCACTTAGTTTCAGGCATTGATAATCATTGAAACTTGATGCCGCGCTATTTGCTATATGCATGTTGACAAGGTGATCATTTATTCATGTGTATAACGAATAGGTAGAGAATATAAGGTTAGTTGCGAGTTCTTAAAACTCATCCTTATGGTAAGTTCATGACTCATAATCATATGGTATGTTTTGAACCCCTCAGCGAATGGACGCCTATGGTCTGACTAGGATAAGTTCTTAAACTCATATGATTGTGGCAAGTTATTGAACTCATAATGTGTGATAAGTTTGATGAACTGGGTATAGGAAAGTTATGAATGGAGCATTGAGGATTATAGAAATAGATAAACTTATTAAGCAATGGATCAGTAGAGAAAATGAAGTTGATGATGGAAGCATAGGTATTCCATATCTTCTAGCTATTCTAGACTTCGAAGTTTTTGGCATCAAGCTAAATTCGCACTGATGTGCTTTAAAAAATGAATTTTTTTTGTTATCCTCAACACATAGTGACAAGTGTGTAGGTGTGGACTTCGGGCCACTAACACATCGTTACCTGTTGTGGCATAATGACATCAAATGTGATTTTTAATAGTTTTGAACTGTTTAAAGAAGAGTCTATGCTAATTGATTCAGCTAGACAAAAATGATTTGAATTATCAAAATATATTTTTATATCATTAATGCATCATGTAACCTGGTGCAAAGATGACAAAAATGATAGAGCTATCAATGCAGAATTACTTAGTGTCGGATGTGATCTAAAGATCGTCAACCCACTATGCAATGATGTAGTATGACAAAGTCATAAAATGACGAAATCCTCAAACGAACTGTAAATACAGTGCAGTATCATGACGTCATAAAATGATTTTAAGAATTTTAAAGGTAAATTATTGCCAACTGAATGTGGCTAGTAATGTTTCGATTGAAATTCGAATTTATTTGATATGCGTCTAAGCTATTTGATTCAGCTAGACAAATGTTTATGAAAATTCAAAGTATTTTTGAGAATTTATCCCGAACCAAATTGTTTTGATGCGGAATCCTATGATAAGACTAAGGTGAACTATATTGATTGGATAAAATAATCTAATCTAGTAGCGTAAATATTCGCTAGACATGATTGATACGTTATGCATGACGTAAGAGTACTATAGGCTAATCAACTAAAGTACTAGCAATGGTAGTTTACCTTCCTTGTGATTGTAAACATACCTAGTAATTTACTGTTTTGCGATATAAATATCGTTAAAACTACATGTCCATGGTCTATATGACCTCTCAGCATGATTTGAAAAGTTTTAACTCCTTAGACTGAAGTCATGGAAGAATGTGTTAGTAGCAGAGTGATGAGTGTGTTTTATATACACAAATTTGGTACTTTTGAGTTTGATAATGTGTTAATCCTAAGCTAGTTTGTTTGGTTTTTATGTGTTTTCATTGTATTATTGTGTAATATAGTTTTATATTGCTTTTATGTATTTTTGTACTAGTTTGATGTGTTTTTACTTTGTTTTGTAGGAATCGGATGGAACGTCATTTGGGTCGATGGTTGGAATCGCCAAATTTGCATTTTCGGTTTCCCATTGACATAGCAGTCCCGTAAAGCCCAATTTGTGCCATGCTCCGGCCATTATCTGTCCAAACTCCAAGAATGAAAGTTGTAGATAAACGTCTCCTCTTTCCGGATCATGTTGAATCGCCTCAATCGGAGTTCGGATACGAGAGTTATGGCCATTTTCCCAACGGGTGTCAAATCTGGAAACTACCAACTGCTATTTGCATAACAGTCACTTCAAGGACAATTTGAACATTGATCTACCCATTATTTCGAAGAACTCCAAGAATGAAAGTTGTAGATCTGCTTCTCCTCTTTCCGGATCATCTTAAATCGCATCAATCGGAGTTCATATGAAGAAGTTATGACCATTTTCCCAACAGATGTCCAAGCAAAAAATTAGCCGGCGCTGCAGCGCGACTTGCTAGTGTATTTTCGGCGCCGCAGCGCCACTTAGCAGTAGCCCAGCCCCCTTTCCGCGCTGCAGCGCCCCGTTCAAGTCAAATCATGGCGCTGCAGCGCCAGACACGAATTTTGGACAGTTTTCAGCTATTAAATGCTCAACCTAATGACCCAAAAAAATAATCCTTCATTTCTACTTGCAACCTAGATGAGAAAAAGAGAGAGGTGGCAGCTTGTAGAAGAGGGAGGCCATGGCTCTTGGCCATGGTTCTTCAAGAGCTTCAAGGAGCATCAATGGTGGGAGCTTCAACAACATCAATGGAGGAGCTTCAACCAACAACTAAGGGAAGCCATCATTTCTTTCTTTATTTTTTTCCTCTAGTGGCTAGAACTCATTCTTGGGGATCTAGTGCAAACACTTGTAACACCTATGGAGGCAAGGAATTGAATTATACTTATAGCTTTTCTTTGATACTTGTTTTATCCATTGGATGATTACCAAATATTTGGAATAGTTTGATTTATTTGTTATGAATTAAACTTCCATTTGCTTTCCTTTTGATTGGTGTCATACGAATGGGTTGTTTATGTGATTATGTATATGCATAATTTATGTGTTTCCAATTCATAGTGGTTGCCATGATCAAAAAGAGAGTTAAGAGATTTGAACAAAATGATGCACGCCAAGTGTTTGACAAAATGCTTGTGTGTGGATATTGTGTTCTTAGTTCTTTATCTATCTATGTTTTGTTTTAATTAATTGTTCGAATAAGATTATAGCGATATGAAGTCGGTATTGGGTAAATTTTATTAAATAATTCCTCGTGGGAACGATACTTTTCTTATCACTTTATTACTTGTTGACCGTGTATACTTGCACGTATTCATTGATTGCGAAATCGATCAACAAGTTTTTGGCGCCGTTGCCGGGAAATTATTATCTAATATTGTCCAATATTGATTTCAATCAATGTAGTCTTAATTTGAACGTTTATTTATCTTTGTTTTACTTGATCTTTATTTGCACGTGTTTACCGATTGCGATAAATAGGCTGACAAGACTGTATGTAAATACTGAACTTGTGCAAGACTTGGCGTAAGCTGGGGCCTTACAGTTCTATTTATTGTTATCGTTTGTGAGATTGGATTGACAAGACTGTATGTAAATACTGATCTTGTGCAAGACTTGGCGTAAGCTGGGGCCTTATAGTCCGATTTTCCATGACACATTTTTATTAAGCTTGTATTTCTATTTTAAATAAAGTCAGGCCGAAGACTATAAACCAAGCGCATGTTGGGAGGCAACCCAAAGTTTAAAGTTTCGTGTTAGTTACTTTCAGGTACCGAGTATCGCGCAACAAGTTTGGCACTCTCGACTTGGAGGACTTGGAGGATGATGTCGATGACGATTAACATATTCTCAGGGAAGTCCTCTAGTTTTTTATTTTATCTATCTTTACATTGAGGACAATGTTCTTCTTAAGTTTGGGGGTACTCGTGGTATTCTTGGTACTTAAGTTGGTATTATATTATTATGTCAATTATTTGGATGTCTTTATGTTTAGTAGTGCATATTAGTTAAATTTTAAAAAAAAAAAAATTTGAAAATTTTCCATTTTATGTTATATCTTAGCAAATAGTAGACGTCGGTTGCGGAATGCGACAACTGATAAATGGTCACGGAAGTCCTTTGCGTTGAATTCTTTTATTGCGTTTAGTAAGGACATTATCAGTTTCAAGTTTGGGAGTCTTCTACGTTTTGTTTTGATATATTTTGTTGTATTGTGTTTTTTTTGGGGTTTAACTGCATTTCTAGTATAGGCTGTGTCTCTTGAGCATTGATTTAATTTGAATTAAGCTATTATTTATTATCAGGCAAATGATTGTTAAGGTTATAACTCATGAAAAATGGATAAATGTTGCGCTTAGTTTGGGGTGATCGACTTGTTGTTGGTTATTGCTTTGCTTATGACTCCTACTTTTGAGCACTCATCCATTTGTAATGAACTAGTTGTATACTTAGAGAAGGCTTATATGACTGAATGCTTGTGGGAGATATCAAGAAGCTCTAGAACTCGTTTAAACATCACTCGAAGCAATATACTTAAGTTTGATTTATTGATCATGTGGTGGGTTGAAATGGAGCGTAAAACGCACTCACTCATAAACACATGCTGAGGGGAGATAGAGCGTAAAACGCACTCACCTATATAAAAAAAAGTATATATATATCAAAAATCTTGCGGTGGGTTGAGATGGAGCGTAAAACGCACTCGCCCATAAAAGCGAACTTAGGGTGAGATGGAGCGTAAAACGCACTCGCCCATAAAAACGGACTTAGGGTAAGATGGAGCATAAAATGCACTCACCTAAGAGTCCTTTGATCTAAAATTTTTGGAATGTGTGATTTGTCTACAATTGCGATGAGTGATGTGTTAAGCATGTAGTTTTTGAAGTTTATTTCTTTCATAAGGTAATATGGTTGTATAAGCTAATCCGGCAATAATTGGTTTAGTGCAAATGGATACACACACCCACACACACAGAAAGAATCTAAAGCAAGGTATGACTGACAAGCAAGTTGAAATCCTAGACGTTCTGACATTTTGAAAGTTTTCTAGAGTTATCATGTTTTGACATCTTTAAGGCCATTGTTCAAACTTATTGATTCATTGCTCAAGTAGTTGATTGTTAGAATTTATTTTTATAGTTTTTGTTCTTAGTGTTTTGCTTGAGGACAAGCAAAGATTCAAGTTTGGGGGTATTTTGATGAGTGTGTTTTATATACACAAATTAGGTACTTTTGAGTTTGATAATGTGTTAATCCTAAGCTAGTTTGTTTGGTTTTTATGTGTTTTCATTGTATTATTGTGTAATATAGTTTTATATTGCTTTTATGTATTTTTGTATTAGTTTGATGTGTTTTTACTTTGTTTTGTAGGAATCGGATGGAACGCCATTTGGGTCGATGGTTGGAATCGCCAAATTTGCATTTTCGGTTTCCCATTGACATAGCAGTCCCGTAAATCCCAATTTGTGCCATGCACCGGCCATTATCTGTCCAAACTCCAAGAATGAAAGTTGTAGATAAACGTCTCCTCTTTCCGGATCATGTTGAATCGCCTCAATCGGAGTTCGGATACGAGAGTTATGGCCATTTTCCCAACGGGTGTCAAATCTGGAAACTACCAACTGCTATTTGCATAGCAGTCACTTCAAGGACAATTTGAACATTTATCTAGCCATTATTTCGAAGAACTCCAAGAATGAAAGTTGTAGATCTGCTTCTCCTCTTTCCGGATCATCTTAAATCGCATCAATCGGAGTTCATATGAAGAAGTTATGGCCATTTTCCTAACAGATGTTCAAGCAGAAAATTAGCCGGCGCTGCAGCGCGACTTGCTAGTGTATTTTCGGCGCCGCAGCGCCACTTAGCAGTAGCCCAGCCCCCTTTCCGCGCTGCAGCGCCCCGTTCAAGTCAAATCATGGTGCTGCAGTGCCAGACACGAATTTTGGACAGTTTTCAGCTATTAAATGCTCAACCTAATGACCCAAAAAAATAATCCTTCATTTCTACTTGCAACCTAGAGGAGAAAAAGAGAGAGGTGGCGGCTTGTAGAAGAGGGAGGCCATGGCTCTTGGCCATGGTTCTTCAAGAGCTTCAAGGAGCATCAATGGTGGGAGCTTCAACAACATCAATGGAGGAGCTTCAACCAACAACTAAGGGAAGCCATCATTTCTTTCTTTATTTTTTTCCTCTAGTGGCTAGAACTCATTCTTGGGGATCTAGTGCAAACACTTGTAACACCTATGGAGGCAAGGAATTGAATTAAACCTATAGCTTTTCTTTGATACTTGTTTTATCCATTGGATGATTACCAAATATTTGGAATAGTTTGATTTATTTGTTATGAATTAAACTTCCATTTGCTTTCCTTTTGATTGGTGTCATACGAATGGGTTGTTTATGTGATTATGTATATGCATAATTTATGTGTTTCCAATTCATAGTGGTTGCCATGATCAAAAAGAGAGTTAAGAGATTTGAACAAAATGATGCACGCCAAGTGTTTGACAAAATGCTTGTGTGTGGATATTGTGTTCTTAGTTCTTTATCTATCTATGTTTTGTTTTAATTAATTGTTCGAATAAGATTATAGCGATATGAAGTCGGTATTGGGTAAATTTTATTAAATAATTTCTCGTGGGAACGATACTTTTCTTATCACTTTATTACTTGTTGACCGTGTATACTTGCACGTATTCATTGATTGCGAAATCGATCAACAAGTTTTTGGCGCCGTTGCCGGGAAATTATTATCTAATATTGTCCAATATTGATTTCAATCAATGTAGTCTTAATTTGAACGTTTATTTATCTTTGTTTTACTTGATCTTTATTTGCACGTGTTTGCCGATTGCGATAAATAGGCTGACAAGACTGTATGTAAATACTGAACTTGTGCAAGACTTGGCGTAAGCTGGGGCCTTACAGTTCTATTTATTGTTATCGTTTGTGAGATTGGATTGACAAGACTGTATGTAAATACTGATCTTGTGCAAGACTTGGCGTAAGCTGGGGCCTTATAGTCCGATTTTCCATGACACATTTTTATTAAGCTTGTATTTCTATTTTAAATAAAGTCAGGCCGAAGACTATAAACCAAGCGCATGTTGGGAGGCAACCCAAAGTTTAAAGTTTCGTGTTAGTTACTTTCAGGTACCGAGTATCGCGCAACAAGTTTGGCACTCTCGACTTGGAGGACTTGGAGGATGATGTCGATGACGATTAACATATTCTCAGGGAAGTCCTCTAGTTTTTTATTTTATCTATCTTTACATTGAGGACAATGTTCTTCTTAAGTTTGGGGGTACTCGTGGTATTCTTGGTACTTAAGTTGGTATTATATTATTATGTCAATTATTTGGATGTCTTTATGTTTAGTAGTGCATATTAGTTAAATTTTAAAAAAAAAAAATTTGAAAATTTTCCATTTTATGTTATATCTTAGCAAATAGTAGACGTCGGTTGCGGAATGCGACAACTGATAAATGGTCACGGAAGTCCTTTGCGTTGAATTCTTTTATTGCGTTTAGTAAGGACATTATCAGTTTCAAGTTTGGGGGTCTTCTACGTTTTGTTTTGATATATTTTGTTGTATTGTGTTTTTTTTGGGGTTTAACTGCATTTCTAGTATAGGCTGTGTCTCTTGAGCATTGATTTAATTTGAATTAAGCTATTATTTATTATCAGGCAAATGATTGTTAAGGTTATAACTCATGAAAAATAGATAAATGTTGCGCTTAGTTTGGGTGATCGACTTGTTGTTGGTTATTGCTTTGCTTATGACTCCTACTTTTGAGCACTCATCCATTTGTAATGAACTAGTTGTATACTTAGAGAAGGCTTATATGACTGAATGCTTGTGGGAGATATCAAGAAGCTCTAGAACTCGTTTAAACATCACTCGAAGCAATATACTTAAGTTTGATTTATTGATCATGTGGTGGGTTGAGATGGAGCGTAAAACGCACTCACTCATAAACACATGCTGAGGGGAGATAGAGCGTAAAACGCACTCACCTATATAAAAAAAAGTATATATATCAAAAATCTTGCGGTGGGTTGAGATGGAGCGTAAAACGCACTCGCCCATAAAAGCGAACTTAGGGTGAGATGGAGCGCAAAACGCACTCGCCCATAAAAACGGACTTATGGTAAGATGGAGCATAAAATGCACTCACCTAAGAGTCCTTTGATCTAAAATTTTTGGAATGTGTGATTTGTCTACAATTGCGATGAGTGATGTGTTAAGCATGTAGTTTTTGAAGTTTATTTCTTTCATAAGGTAATATGGTTGTATAAGCTAATCCGAGCAATAATTGGTTTAGTGCAAATGAATACACACACACACACACACACACAGAAAGAATCTAAAGCAAGGTATGACTGACAAGCAAGTTGAAATCCTAGACGTTCTGACATTTTGAAAGTTTTCTAGAGTTATCATGTTTTGACATATTTAAGGCCATTGTTCAAACTTATTGATTCATTGCTCAAGTGGTTGATTGTTAGAATTTATTTTTATAGTTTTTGTTCTTAGTGTTTTGCTTGAGGACAAGCAAAGATTCAAGTTTGGGGGTATTTGATGAGTGTGTTTTATATACACAAATTAGGTACTTTTGAGTTTGATAATGTGTTAATCCTAAGCTAGTTTGTTTGGTTTTTATGTGTTTTCATTGTATTATTGTGTAATATAGTTTTATATTTCTTTTATGTATTTTTGTATTAGTTTGATGTGTTTTTACTTTGTTTTGTAGGAATCGGATGGAATGTCATTTGGGTCGATGGTTGGAATCGCCAAATTTGCATTTTCGGTTTCCCATTGACATAGCAGTCCCGTAAAGCCCAATTTGTGCCATGCTCCGGCCATTATCTGTCCAATCTCCAAGAATGAAAGTTGTAGATAAACGTCTCCTCTTTCCGGATCATGTTGAATCGCCTCAATCGGAGTTCGGATACGAGAGTTATGGCCATTTTCCCAACGGGTGTCAAATCTGGAAACTACCAACTGCTATTTGCATAGCAGTCACTTCAAGGATAATTTGGACATTGATCTAGCCATTATTTCGAAGAACTCCAAGAATGAAAGTTTTAGATCTGCTTCTCCTCTTTCCGGATCATCTTAAATCGCATCAATCGGAGTTCATATGAAGAAGTTATGGCCATTTTCCCAACAGATGTCCAAGCAAAAAATTAGCCGGCGCTGCAGCGCGACTTGCTAGTGTATTTTCGGCGCCGCAGCGCCACTTAGCAGTAGCCCAGCCCCCTTTCCGCGCTGCAGCGCCCCGTTCAAGTCAAATCATGGCGCTGCAGCGCCAGACACGAATTTTGGACAGTTTTCAGCTATTAAATGCTCAACCTAATGACCCAAAAAAATAATCCTTCATTTCTACTTGCAACCTAGATGAGAAAAAGAGAGAGGTGGCAGCTTGTAGAAGAGGGAGGCCATGGCTCTTGGCCATGGTTCTTCAAGAGCTTCAAGGAGCATCAATGGTGGGAGCTTCAACAACATCAATGGAGGAGCTTCAACCAACAACTAAGGGAAGCCATCATTTCTTTCTTTATTTTTTTCCTCTAGTGGCTAGAACTCATTCTTGGGGATCTAGTGCAAACACTTGTAACACCTATGGAGGCAAGGAATTGAATTATACTTATAGCTTTTCTTTGATACTTGTTTTATCCATTGGATGATTACCAAATATTTGGAATAGTTTGATTTATTTGTTATGAATTAAACTTCCATTTGCTTTCCTTTTGATTGGTGTCATACGAATGGGTTGTTTATGTGATTATGTATATGCATAATTTATGTGTTTCCAATTCATAGTGGTTGCCATGATCAAAAAGAGAGTTAAGAGATTTGAACAAAATGATGCACGCCAAGTGTTTGACAAAATACTTGTGTGTGGATATTGTGTTCTTAGTTCTTTATCTATCTATGTTTTGTTTTAATTAATTGTTCGAATAAGATTATAGCGATATGAAGTCGGTATTGGGTAAATTTTATTAAATAATTCCTCGTGGGAACGATACTTTTCTTATCACTTTATTACTTGTTGACCGTGTATACTTGCACGTATTCATTGATTGCGAAATCGATCAACACAGAGCTCGTCATAGTAGGAAGCAAGATGTACTCATTAAATTGAGCATGAAATCAAGTAAATGTTAATTTGAAAACCTAGTTTTGATGAATAAAAGGAGTGGTGATTAGTAGACTATAATTTCGAGGACGAAATTCTTAGAAGAATGGGTGAATGTGATAACCCAAAAATTTATGAGACTTGTCTCAAATAAATAAACAAAGGTTCAAAGAATAAAACTTAGATGAGAATTTGAGAAATGATGAATTAAATTAATGATATAAATATCAAGATAAAACTATGTTAGTAATTAACATAGCTTGAAAGTTGGCATTGACTGGTAAATAAGAATATGAATAAGTATAAAGTCATTAGTTAATACGATTAGTAATAAGAAGGGAGTAATTTAAAACTCAAAATTTGAGTTAGAGATAGAATTTTGAAGCACGAACTGCTCGGTTGCGTCCGGAACGTTAAGTTTAGTCAGAATGGACTGTAAACACAAAATGTGTAAATGTTGACTTTTGGTCAAATTCAACAGTTGACTTTTTATGGAGAAGAATCAAAATTAGTGTGAGAAGTGAAATATGTTATGATTATGTGAATTATGTATATGATTAAATAAATATACATTATATAATGTGAATATATTTATTTTTTTATATAAAAGTGAATTAAAAATTAAGTTATGTAACCTAATGTATATATTAGGTGTGATAATTAAATAACCTTAGAGGTTATAATATGAGAGAATATTAGTATATAAATATATATACTAGCATTAAGAGATTTATTTTATATATCTCAAAATAATTAATTTTATAACCAAGTCTAATTAGGTTATAAAATTAAAAAGGCATAAGTAAGGAATTTATTTTCAAGTGTGAGAAATAAAAAAAACCCTAATTAAATGATTAGGATAAAATAGAATTAAAAGTATTAGACTATAATAATATCATAGCCGAATAGTTTATTTAGAGTTCAAGTGAATTAAGATTTAATTGATTGTGGAGATTATATTAAATTTGTAGCCCAATTATTTAATTAAGCATGTGACTTATGGATAAAGTGATTAAGGGCGATTAAATTATTAATCTAGCCCAATATATTATGTGTGGGACAAGAATTATAATGGCTCAATCTAATTTGTAGAGGAAGCCCAATTTTATTTTATTTTTAGTAAGCAAAATTATATATAAAAAAAAGGGCAAGTCCAATGGAATTAATTAAAAGCTCAAAGCTTAGCCCATTTGTGATGGACGTTTTAATCATTAGTGTGTTTAATATAAAACAAAACTTGAAGAGATAATGAGGCTTTGTTGGCCAAAAATTAGAGAGGGAAATAAGGAGGAGTATGTAATAAGTAAAACCCACTTTAGTTGGTAGCTACTTTTGAGTTGTTGATTTAATAGTGGAGCCAACACACTTTATTTTGCTTACAAGATAACTCTTATAATCATGAGAGAGAAGAGAGAGTAAGGGACATGTGGCCGGATGGGATAAGAAGAGATAAAGAAATAAAAATATAAGAAGATAAGTAGAGAAAGAAGAAAGAGAAAAGGAAAAAGAAGAAAGTGATAAGAAAGAGAGAGAAAGAGAAAAGCCGTGCGAGGAAAGAAGAAGAATGGGAGAAGAGGGAGAGAAAAAGGGGGAGGGGCGGCAGCCCTAGGGAAGAAAGGAGGAGAAAAATCCTCCATGGAAGAAGAAGAAGAAGAAGAAGAAGAAGAAGAAGATGAAGAAGAAAGGTATAAAACCATTTTTTTTCCTAATCTTTATTCTCTTTCTTGTTGTAATTTGATGAAGGGGGTTTTTTATTTGGAAGTTCAAACCCCTATAATCTATGTGTTTTTCATGGATTCACGTATGGATATACCCATAATGGGTGTTGATTTGGTTTGAATTAAAAAGAAAATAAAAATAATTTTTCTAGTTTATGAAACCTAACTTTTAAGTGCTTTGAAAATCCACTGTTTTTGATCTATGCATTATTTTCTCAATCCGTCAAAGAGAGGTGCTAGATATAGGTGTCTGCTAGTAAACTTAAGTGGTAGAACTCAAAAATCACGTTTCTAAAAGTCGTGGTGTTGATTTTGTTGAAAACAATCTTGTTTTCTTAAAACTATTTTGGATCAGTCTGAAACGGTGGTAATTTCGTCCACTTTTTGTGCTTTAAAAATTCTAAAAAAATTTAGAGTGTTAATATCAGAAGTTATGAAGTTTGTGTAAAATTTTGAGAATTTTTGGCCATACAGTTTGAGAGTTATGGATGTTACTGTGAAAAGCTATTTTTATGAAGCTACCTGAATAACTCTCTGTGTATAAGTCCAAAAATTACAAAATATTTACTGGAAGTACATGTGTATAACAGGAACATACTATTAAAATTTCAAAATTTTTGGTGCTAATCTCAATTTATGAAAAATCTAAGAATATTTGGCTTTTATGGACTATTTAAATATAGTAAATGGATTTTAAAAATTCTGGAAAAAATATATGTTCAATATGGAACTATATTCTGTCAAATCTCAAAAAAGAAATATTTTTGGTAATTTTCATCTAAATGATGATAAATAGATAAATAGATTTAATTAAATATATGATGTCCAAAAATATGAAAAATACAATTTATGACTTAAGACCCTTGAGCATGGCTTATGCAGATTTTTGTTGAAGTTTCGGGTCAGGTGTGAAGTGTTGTGATGTTTATGGTATTTTAGAATGTTTAATGAGTTAATTAAGGAAAAGGAAAACAATTGAACTAAATTGTTTATTAATGTGATTAATGACTTAAATTATTGTTATATGGCTAATAATATTGGATTAAGATATTATTAGTAGTATTTGACTGGAATGTTATTAAAAGGTTAATAACCTTAGCGTAAAATATTATTACATAATTAATAATATTCGACGGGAGATTAAAATAAGAAATTTATGTTATTTTTCAATATAATTGTTGAATTTGGTATTCAATGAACTATATTATACTTGTAATAAACTAAAATGAGAATTCAAGGTGCTGAATTGGATTTTGGATTGCTGAAATGGTTTCAGTTTGCTGAAATATTTTGTGGTATGCTGAAATAGTAATTTCACGAAGCTAAAATGTAATTCGGTTTACTGCAATGATATTTCAGTTTATTGAAAGGTTATCTAGCTTACTAAGATAACATATAAAGAGAAAACTTATAAGTATAAGTTATAAGTGATGAAAAGATTATCAACGTGTAATGGTAAGACTAAGGTTACAGTGTAATGTCTAATACTTAACTTTGTGAGTGAAGGTTAGACAAGTTAATATAAGATGATGAGATTATAAGTTAGTAAATGAATATGGTGTTAAGATTTTCTAATATTTGACTATGTAATTAAGTGTTTGATAGTATTATGAAATAAGGTATAATATGCTAATTGAAAGATCAATCTTATACCTGATAGGTCTTTTCAATAAAGAGAATAAATTAAATTACGTAGCGGTAATCGACTATGCAGGCAAGTTTCCTTAACTCAAACTCAAGTTATATTTCAAAGCATGTTAGTGAATGATTATTGATGATTATTCACGTCTAAACTGATTGTTGATTCGCACTTAGTGCATGTTACATATGTTCATTAAGTATGAAAGGCTGATCACCTTCATTACCCTAAGGTTCAGAAAAAGTTATTCCTGGTCCTTGTTGACTTTAAACATTATTGATTCAGTCATTCAATTCATGACATCTTGATTCATGTTCCTTCACAATTATTAAATTGTTGAAAACTTGAAAGCTTATTATTCTTTCAATCATGATATATCTTTATTAAATTTAAACTTACTGGGCAAAGTAGTTGCTCACCCTTGCTATATCATGAGAATAAATTTCAGATAAAGGCGAAAGCTTGAAGAAGGACAGAGACAAAAGCAAAATACAGTAATAGATTGTTATAAGAATAACTATTTAGTTATCTTATTGTAAACCTTTGTAATTTTGAAGGTATGTATTCAGTTAAGGTTAATAAACCTGGAAAAATGCTATAGAATTATGTAAAATAAACAATATATGTTTATTTGTTCTGCATTAGATGATAGAATATATATGATGATGAAGTACCGTAACGTACCAAGTCTGAGGTTCTTGGGACCCAGATTTGGGGGCGACACAGAAACTCCCGGTGTTGTTTTCGGGGTTGAGGTTGAATCTTTCGGTGGTATTTTCGGGACTGAGCTGGATGTCTTGGGTTTATTGCTGAGATGGTAATACTAAATATCCCAAGGTTATCTCTGGGATTGAACTGAGCTGTCTTCTAGGGTTATCTCTGAAAGACGATTCTGCCCTCCTGCAATGTTAGTAACAGGTATGCAAAAAATTTCTAGTGTCTACAGTGGTCAATGTCTGCATTTTGTGTTCTGTGTTCAATAGTGTTAATCATCATTGTCTGTTGATGTTTTTCTAATAATTGAAACCCTCTCCCTCCCTCCCTCCTTTTCTTTTTATAGTTGACAAAGTAGACGACAGTACAAGCTATAGGAGTTGCTTCCAGTTTAGTTGAGATCATACAAGGCTCTGGTTTCAAGTTACAAACATTGAATTTGAGCTTTGAGGATGAAGAAGATATCAACTAGTTCTTCTTGTAGTAGTTGGTTTTTGTCAAATTGTTGTATGTAAAGAGAGAACCAATATTCAAAATTTTGACTCAACTTGTTCCCAAAATCACTAGATGATTGATGTTCACTAAGCAATGGCTTTGTTTTTAAAGTTGTGGGTTCTAGCAATTTACTTTCTTCCCTGTTTTCTCACCCCCTTATCTGTGTTTGCTATGTATTTGAAGTACAATATTTCCTATGTAATGCGGAAAAAAAGAAAATTATGTAGAAAGTACTACTCAAATCATCATAGATTAATTTGTTAGATTAAATGCTTTCGGAGTTGCTTGTTGCCTAAAATTAAAATGTGAAAACTGATGGTTTAATCTTTTGGAACTAGTTTGAAAGTTTTTGTTCAATTCAGATATTTTACAATGTCCAATATAGTAGTTACTATGTGCCCTCACTCACTGCTAAGGGAAAAATATACTACAAAATAAAATATATCCTTGCACTGAAAAAGAAGAAGAGGTTGATACTTGAGCAAAGATACTGAAATGGGGGAGTTCGGGATATCAAAACACTGTATTAGTCAATTTTTGATAACCCGAACCGATCCGTGAAATGATTAACAAAGAATGATTAACAAACCACGTAATATCACTGTGATAACTAATCCCCTTTAAGTTTGATTGTTTTTATTATTATTTTTTAAATTTATTGTTCACTTTGGCATAAAGTACAATTTAACTCTATTTATATGATTGATCCATGATAGTGGGCTCATATGATATATCGTAGGAGTATAATCATAGATGTCATTAGTGAAATATGCAGTCTGAAAGTTAGATGTAACTAAGATGCCATTTTAATAGTCGTTGCAAAACATTTTAATAGTCATTGCACAAAATATGCAACGAAAGAAAATTTGTTTACAATGAATTTGGTCCATATTGGGCTACGAAATATGGCAACCAAAAATCTTTCGTTGCCCACAAGAGTTAATCATTTTAAACTACATCCAATTTACTACAAACTCTAATTTTTGTAAATTAGAAAATATATCTATATGTGATCAATTTTAATTTCAAAACTTATAACTCTGATAAAAAAATTAAAACTGGACATTTATTTTGAGACGAAGGGAGTGAAACATTTAACTGTATAAAATTGCGTCTAAATAAATAAAAATTTTAAACTGTAAAATGATGCATTTTGGGGTGAAAAAGAGGCTGAAACGTGATTATTGGGTTTATCTTAATTTTGGGCAACAATTTACTAGTCGTTGGAAAAAAAATGTATAAAAAACGCAACGAAAAAAAAATTGTTGACAATGAATGTGGCCCATATTAGGCAATGAAATATAACAACAAAAAAGTTTTTGTTGCCGACGATGAGGAGAAATCTCATCGGCAACAAAAAAGTAAATAGGCGGGGTTTTTTTTTCCTGCCAACAATTTGGCAACAAAATTTTGCAACAACTTATAAATTTTGTTACGAAAAATGAAAGTCTTTCACAAATTGCAACGAATGACAAATTTCGTTGCTAAACATGCATTTTTGGCAACGATTTTTTTAAGTTGTTGCCCAAAAAATCGTTGCCAAATGTCCATTTTTTTGTAGTGATATGTACACTCCGCTGGCTGAAAGGAGTAAGACATGGCTATCTCATGGGAAAAATAATACCCGTGGCGTCGAAAGGTGCCAATTGGTCTCAAGTGTATCATAAACCACACGTATAACAAGACCGAAATGCCTATAAATACTCCTACAGAATAGGTATGGCAATACGTGGCCGACCTCAAGGTCTCTGCCAGAATCATCGGTAAAATGGTATGTCCCTCCCAAAGAGCCTGCAATGCCATAATAACGTTGATGTCCAAGTGGTCCATGTACAATGGCATTTACAGATAAGCCACCATGCACATCAAGAGTACATCTACTCTGGCAACATGCCAATCATCCTCCGAAGTGGTGAAATCCCCAGAGTACCGCAGATAACTGTCCAAAGACCCAAATCTGTCTATCAGAAAACTCATGGACACTACATGCCTCGAGTAAATCTCATCCAGGGCAACTCTGCGCCTTAAACCTGTGAGGGTCATAAACTGTTGGCTTATATCATCGACAACCATCCGAGTGCAAGGCCTATCCAAAGGCAAATGTGTCAGACGCTCATACTCCTCCAAGGTAGGAGTCAACTCCTGGGTCTCAAATCGGAACACATGCTTATCTGGTACCCAATGCTCCAGCATGCCCTCTGTAATGCCCAACAGAACCTGGAATGTCAAGAGGGTCATAGAGTGACACAATTGCTAATCAACGGTCACCCAATCTAGGGAGGATAAACTATTATACCACGATCTCAAACAGGAGGCCACCAATACTAGTGGGGTATGATCTATTCGGCTAACTGCCGATGAAGACATCTGTAGGGCCGTGTCATGAGACCATGATAAACATGATACATGCATGATAAATAATAGATGACAATATGATGTAGGGAATAGAAAATAGTATACATATATTCCTAAGTACATCATCATCTAAATACATCATCTATGTATACAGCTGAAAAATATAGGGAAATGGGGCACAGCCGCCCAACAACTAACAGAAGCCTATCAAAAGATATAGTGAGAATGGGGCACAGCCGCCCAATATCTAACGGAGGTCTATCAAAAGATATAGCGAGAAATATATTAGAAGAAGTCAATAGTGTTGATGTCCATGTCATCCAACCTATCTACCTGATGTAACTCCTTCTGAGTCACTGAATCTCTGCCAGTACAGATATCAAGCTGATATAACGGAGGATCTGCGCTGGCAAAACCATCTGAATATGGGCCACTTGAAGGGCCAGCCCCTGAGCTGGAAGGATCAAAAGTATCCCCCTCGAAAGGATCTTTGCCCAAATACCGGATGAAAAAATGTGTCCAGTCCAACTCCTGGGTCAAACTATCAATCTGCGTCACATGAGTAGGCTCTATGACGCAAGCAATCCAATCTACCATCATGACGGAGCCAGGAACCATATCCCCCATAAATTGTGTGACGCGGGGCTGAGCTCCGATGGTACGAGGGAACCACAAGCAGTAAAATGCCACCTAAGTGAACGGTCCCTTTGACAAAGTAAACCCATCAACGGGATATCACTGATCAGCGGCTGCAATGGAGGCCAATAACGCCTGGTAGGAGGACAGATCGGTATACGGGTCTCTACTGTGGTGCTCCTGATAGCATGATCTCCTAAATAGTGCTCTCAACCTCCATATGTTAAGAGAGGAAGCCTACGGGTTGACATCACATGCTCGACACCAGTCGGGAAACCACCCTCAAAGCCAACTGTTAAATGGTCCTCAGAGTAAGGAACCCATGTAATAACATCGGCTGTCAACAGCTCTAACTGTAAGCGAGAATAGGTGAAACCCTCAGCTACAGGAACCTTCGTCAAAGTGGAGGGGTGTCATCATCGTCCTCGTGGATAGGTGTCTAAACCTAACAAGCTAACGGGACGAAGACATGGGAGCCTCTCATAGGCCCAAAACTGCCAATACAAGATCAAATATTTGCGGCCAGTCAACACTCTTAACCCGAACAAGGGAAATCAAAAGAGAAATACTTACTAGTAGAAATGGGTAAAATCCTAGCCAAGCCTCCATCAAGCCCTACGAGCGCAGACGCATTCCCCTGAGGAAGTAGGCAAAGGTGTAGGAGCCCCAATCAGACTCTCCAATACGGTCCACCTCCCGCGTGGAGCTAACTAAAGCGAACGACACTATGGAAGAGTTATACGCCAGGAAACTAACCCCAGGATGATCAGGAACAATCATCAAAGAATACGATCCCTAACCCTCCTATCATCGGGTAATGGCTCTATCAAAGCCCCACTCACGGCATCTACACTCAAAGGATAAGTGCAGACTGTCTTGCCTTTGAGCGTCGTAGCCTTGACTCTTAGCAAGGATCTGACGGTAGTAGGGGTAATGTCAGCCACACAAGGCACTGGTGCCCCAGAAAACTCCATCCCGGTGATAAACTGCAATTCCATTGGCGTCATCATCACCTCGCAATCCAACAATTAGAGAGACTGAGCCTGGTGAAACCAGCGCTCAGACAACGTCCTGAGGTAACCCCAAGGACAACGACGGGGGAGGATGGAAAAGAACGCCTCAAAACCCCAAGCATACACAATCTCTTGGTACTCTAGGTGAAGAGTCTGGTATAGAGAATGTATGTTGAACCAGTTCCCTCGAGGCTTCACAAAGTCAGGAACCTGCATCACAATACAAATAAATATCAGAACCCTTACTCCTCATCAATAGGAAAAAGGAAGATCAAACACGGCTTTTACCTCGTTCGCATTTAAATAGATCGAGGGGTGGCAACTCAAATCATCCATAAGCTCTAGAATCATCACATTTATAGCTGGAAGATCCCTGTGGGGAATAGAAGCAGAAGGAGCAAGAGCCGTAACCGATACATCTTCCTCCTCATCCTCAACATCTGGTACCTCAACCCGGATAGGACGAATCACTGACTCCATCAATCGATGAGGCAGTCGGGTTGGGCGAGACCGAGGCACATCTGAAGCTCTCCTTCTCACATTTGAAGAGGTACTACGGGAGCTACTCGACTGGTCTGGATCCATATATCTGGACAAAAGTCTCCAAATCACCTCTAAAGGGGTGTGGTAAATTCTAACCTAGAGCTCACTAAATGCATTTTATGTCTATATGCATGCATGCATTACTTTAACATACACCTATAGTAGAGTTAAAAATGCATGTTCATTCAATGCCTAGACTCGTGAAAAAATTTCACCAGACTCTTTTGTAAAAAGTACTATCTACATGCACGTAGGCATGACTAGGTTGCCATTCAGTAGCACACCAACTCACAGTCATAAGCATCCTATATGCATAAAAATATCAAAGTCATAATCCATAAGGGTAGCCTAATTACCAGTATTACTTTGCTTCATAACCTTTGCTCATTTGTCCTTAAATAGGATAAAAATAGCAGGAAAAGGGGCCAAATTGACTGTTTTAAAAGTCAATTTTTTTCACATCAATACGTTCATCATAGTTAAATACTAACATTTACTATGTTGAATAATTTTTATCAAGTCATATGAGAATGCATATTCACTACTATGTGTTTAGAAGCATTTCATGTGATAACTCACTTTCCAACGGTCAAAATTGGAAAAAAGACATGTATATATTACCAGGATAGTGCAGAACACTTGTACGGCGACGGATTTTACAAAAAATAGCCCGAACTCAATTGATCTGAAGAAGAAATCACGGATTCTCTATGCGACTTCAACTGAAAATGACTTGTAAAAGGGAAAGGCCCCTAAAATATAACCCACGGATGGCCACAGGTGTACCTATAGCTGCCACGGGTCCACCTGCGGCTATCCTGTGTGGTCCTCACCCCCTCTGGCTTGATCAAATTTGAGTTGCAAAAGAGGTCCCACAAGTTAAAAAGTTAAATCAGGAAAAAAGACGCTACGCGATTAAGCGGAAAAGCCTGAAATCCTAATTTTTAGAGACCCAACTACGGGTCTACATATCAATCATTGGTATTCGCCCAAACACAGGGTTCACAAAACCAATAATCATAGCTCCTGGAAGCCACTTGTGGTAATACCTCGCGAAGGTCCAATGTCGTTAATCTAATTGTAATTATAATCAAAACCATTCATATCATCAGAAATCCATTCCCTAGCTGAGATTTCATACATCTAAGTCCGTTGAAGGGCATTTCAACGAAGGTTAAGCAGCCTTGACATTTTTAGTCGTTGGCAAGTAAATCCAGCGAAGCTTCGGAGGTGGTCTGATGATGTTTAGATCGTTGAAGGACATTTCAACAAAGGTCAAGCAGCCTTGACGTTATTTTCCTTTAGCAAGTAAATACAGCGAAGCATCGGAGGTGGTCCAATGATGTTCAGACTGTTGAAGGACATTTCAATGAGGATCAGGCATCCTTGATATTTTCAGCCGTTGGTAAGTAAATCTAGCGAAGCATCGGAGGTGGTCCGATGATGTTTAGACAGTTGAAGGATATTTCAATGAAGGTCAAGTAGCCTTGACATTATCAGCTGTTGGTAAGTAAATCTAGTGAAGCATCAGAGGTGGTCTGATGATATTTAGACTCTTGAAGGATATTTGAACGAAGATCAGGCAGTCCTGATATTTTCAGTCGTTGGCAAGTAAATCCAGCGAAGCATCGGAGGTGGTCTGATGATATTTTGACCGTTGAAGGACATTTCAATGAGGATCAGGAAGCCCTGTTATTTTTAGCCGCTGGCAAATAAATCCAGCGAAGCATTGGAGGTGGTCCGATGATAGTCGTTGAAGGACATTTGTGACGCCCCCAAATCCAAGTACTTAAAACCCGAACTCGGTGCTTCACGATACCATTTCTATGTGCGAAATAATACTAATAATAATAACAATAATATAAATACTAAACTTAATTTACATATCAGAGTCTAAATCCCCAGTTACGCGACCTTTAAACATTCATTACATGATAATTAATAAGTATCACCGCCTTAATAAAGTCTAATTATTACATAAGAGAACACAAACTTATTCTACCAGCTTTCCTTTCCCTTTGTTCTTGGTAGAGCTTTCTGGTTGATCACGCTTAGCTGAAAATATTTAAATTAAGCAAGAATGAGCATTTGATTGACCAGCAAGTAATAGTAAACAATAAGTGTTAGCTGAACGAAGTAAATATTTTCTTTGAATGATACTTCTACAACAAATCAACAGTTGTGAAGTAAGCTGAACCAATAATAACTACATATCTATTCTATATCAAATTTTTAAAACTACGTACTGACTATTAATGGAGAGCAGTCGACAGAGTATGAACTTTGTTTTCAATTTTTTTGATAAGGCTTAACAGAACTTTATCTGCAAACCGTCATAACTTACAGGCACGGGGGGTGATCATCCCGTTGTGTCCTGTATTGATCAATACTACATACAAGAACGAGATTATCGTTCATCTTATCCGCCTTAGGCGCACAAAAATTTTCCTATGTTCAGAATGTTCATACTTAGTCGAGAATGATCCGAACCAAAACAATTCGGTTGGATACAATAAAGTTCTATCTTGTTCAACAACATTTTTAAGTTTGTGTCTAGCCGAATCAAATAGCCTAGACGGCTTTTAAGTCAACATATACATACTAGAAACCAATAAGTATGTATCAACATGTGATTAAATACAATGATTAACCAAGTGAGGATACTTGTCTAACCATATTTAGAAATTAATGAACAGAATAAATATATGGATTATACAATAATACTATGTTGATAAACAATGATCGAATAATTTGAGAACTTGTATGAATACAAATGATTGGATATAAAATCGATATCAATAGAGTTTATAATATGGCACAATGATAATACAATTCTGAAACTTTCTTACTCATGTCTATTGCATAAAGTAAATGCAAAGTTAGGATACTTGCCTGAGCTGCTACTTATAATTACGCAACTTAGTTTTATCTTTTATACTGAAACCTATCATTAATTAGATCATTCGTTCGATTAGAATAACATATCATAACATATAGTACTGCTAGCTGCAGTCAGCACATAACTTAATCACATTGTCACATATGTTTAGCAGTCATTGGATCATAAACAAATATGTATCTAGTCAAATTATCTAAGTTCAGATCAATTTTTGAAATATTTCGGTGTACCGACAGCTTTATCGGGTAATTATAGAGTCTAAAACTCTATTCTGTAGTTTAATAAATGTAAATATCAGTCATATTATTTTTTATAGCCTTATAATAATTTTTAAATAATTATTATAATTTATCATGATTTTTCAAGCACTGGAATCATTTTTAAATGATTTAAATATTAAATAATTCTATTATCATTAATATTTAACTAATATTAAATTATTAATAAAACCATTGTCAAAATATTAATGTTATTTATAATAACTCAAAATATTTTTAAAATATTTTTATTACCCTTAAATAATTTTTAAAATAATTAAAATCATTTTTAAATAATTACTATTAATATTAATTATTAATGTATTATCTATCAAAATATTAAAAGTCATTAATTATAACTTAAAATATTTTTAATTCATTTATATCCTTTATAAATAATTTTTAAATTAATAAAACCATTTTAAAACTATTTACTAAATATTATTATTAAATAACTCAAATATTATTTAATATTAAATTATTAATAAAATTTACCTTTAAATATTAAAAGTTATATTTTATAACTTAAAATATTTTTAAACTATTTATTTTCATTTAAAATAATTTTTATAATATTAAAATCATTTTTAATTAATTAATTAATTAAATTTAATTATTAAATAAATCTAATATCATTAATATTAAATAATTAATGAAATTTGCTTTTAAATATTAAAAATTATATTTTATAACTTAAAATATTATTAAATACCTTATTATAATTTAAAATGATTTTTAATATAATAAAATCATATTTAATTAATTTATTTAATGCATTTATTAAATAAAATTAAATATCAATAATATTTAAATAAATATTAATATTTATGAAAAATATGTCAAATTATTAAAAGTAAATTTTTGTAACTTAAAATAATTTTTAAAACTATTTTTTGAATTTTTAATAATTAATTTCTATTTTGAAATGATTTTTAAAAATTTAATTAATTAAAATTAAAAAGTATGTCGCTATAGCCTTCTTGAGAAACCCAAATCTTCATAAGACTGTTTCGAGTTGCTTACTTTGACCAAACATAATTGTCAGATCTGGATGTTTCTAGTCAAGATAATTGTTAGATATTGTAGTACTAATGCCAGACTACATGATCCAACAACAAACATGGCCAAACAGTAAAATACCAACGAGATATAAGCATGCAAAGTGGCTGTCAGAGCTGTTCTTCATTTCTGGGTTACCCAGAAATGAAGAACAGTTCGTGAGGTCTACTTTGGGCTTCCACAACTTGCTATTCTTGTATTCGTTTTGTGATCTAATGATTTCAGTATGTAGACAACAGGTAAATGAAGAGATCCATCACATAATATACATATAAAAACATCACAATCAACAAATATCGTCCGGTCAAACCATGTCAGACGACACGTTCATATGTTTTCTGGGTTACCTAGAAAACAGAAGACGTGATCGACTTGGCTAGTTTGACCAGCCACTGAATCCAGTCAGTTTGAGGTTTATGTGTTCTAAAGGCCTTGACATGTAATCTATATAACATATTACAGATTAGATACAATAACAATAACAGATCATCAAACCATTGTCAGATCCGAGCCCATAAAAATCTTGTCAGAGCCTTCTGGGCCCGATATGGGTTTTCCATGTGACGTCCCCAAAATAGATATACAACACCCATTCTGAGTCGCCAAATACATGGTACAGAAAGCAAACTACAACTTTAATAATACAATTGTCGTACAAAATACGACAATACATACTGTGAGTTTAAATACAAATATTGTCTTCTAGACAATATCCACACTCAAATAAGTCCTCAATATAATTATTCAAACACTATTTTACAGAAATAGCGAGGACTGCTAAAATATCTTTCTAGAACCATTACTCCATACCCCGACTAGATCCTGCTATGTTCTCACCTCCTGAGAAGAAAAATGGAACAAAAAGGAAAAGGGTGAGCTCAACTAGCCCAGTAAAGAATATTATGACTAAGATAATATACAACAAATTATCATTAGTATTCAACAGGAAAAAATATGATATAATATAATCGACAACAAGTTTTAGATCAACAACTGCAGCGGAAACAGCAAACCATTAGAAGAGTCAAGTAGAGAATGAATTCTACCATCTTCTAAGATTTAAAAGTCTATCATCAATATTTTATCCCGGTAACATCAATTAATAATCATCTTTATCCAAATATTCATCTTTGCACTACAGGCCAAAGATATTCATTTGTATCACCTGTCAGTCATGTTTATCTCAACACCTGTTCATCTTTGCACTACATGCCAAAGATATTCATCAAGTAATCATACATCTTTGCACTACAGGCCAAAGATATTCAGTAATATCATCATTTAGGACTGGGAATGATGAAAAATACCTTAAAGAGAACGAATCCAGTGAGACAGAAGGACAAATAGTAGGGATTCTTATAACAGTTTATCCAAGATCAATAATACTTCATAATAATCAATTGTGAAGCAGAATTCAAAAATAAAGATAATAAAATGGATACAATCAAAGATAGTAACCATAATAGATATCTTGGACAAAAAGGGAAAATTTTATTTTTCGGTGAATAGTGCCGTATTCGTGAATAGTACCGTATACGTGAATAGTAACGTATACGTGAATAGTAACCCCGACACAAAAAGTTCTAAATTTGATAAAAAGTTTATATCAATATTTCACCATAATGATATTGAAGAAAATAATATCATTAAGAAGAAAATAATATCCCTTACCTCAAAATATCAGTACTTCTAGTCGGAATACCGATATAAGGCTGAAAGAAACTTGCTCTGATGAATAGAAACTCTCAAAGTATCTAAATACTCACAAAATACACTCAATAATCTAGAGAGAGAAATAGAGAAAACTTGTTTCTGGTGTGATTTTCAATTCTAACTTAGCCCTCTATTTATAGGAAAATGTTAGCACGCCGAAGCAGGCTTAACCTGCAACCTGATGGCTTTACCTGCTACTATTTCCACCCACCACATTTGTATAAAAATTTCAGCACATTTCTTCACCAACCAAGAGTGGGGCCCACCAATTCTAGAATTTTCCACCAAAATGATTAACTCCGAAAATTCAATAATTTCTGAACCAGTCATCTCGCAAAATTCATAACAAATCATACGTTCATTTTTAACGGTTCAAAATTTGTGGACATATACTCAACTTATATATGTATAACATATCCAAAAAGCACAACGATCCAACGGTCAGATTAAAAATTATAACCCCCGCAATATATCTCAAAAACCTTGATTGATTTTTAATACCTCCATTCCGACAAAAATACTGATAAAACACCTCAACATTAACTCCTTCATTTTTAACCACAAAATATATCCAACATTTATATTCACATAAAATAAATATTTCCTTATCATATGAATCAATAATTAATTATTCACAATTTAATATTATAGAATCACATTTATGACAACTAGGTCGTTCCCATGAAAGAAGGGGCTTTCCAATAAAGATTTCTCCTTACTAGCGCGCAATTAGATGACCAAACCTCTCCTTAGACAGAACTTTCCAGTCATTGCCAATAATGCTATCTAATAATATTATTTAAATAATATGAATTATTGATCTGATAATGAAAAATACTGTGCAGCAACAATTATTGAAACAACAATAAAATATCAACGCAGCAATTATTGAATCAATAAAATAAAATATTGAATAGTAACTACTGTAACAATTATTGAGTATTGCCTTCTTACGTAAGAATCAATAGTTGGTGTAATACGGTGTGCTACTGTATTTTAACTACCGGGTATTCCAACAGTATTAACAGTAACAACTACGCCGTTATTTATAAATAATTTATACTTGTCGTTTTCTTCATCCAATCGATTTTCGTTATGGGGCCCACAAATAGCTGCGTCGTCGTACGAATATTCCCCGACAGAAAGAATATTCCACGACCACACGAATATTCACCGACCAAAACTGAATATTTTATAACCACTTGCTTATTTGAAATATTTGCACATTTTGCCCATAACTAACCACATTAATCAAATCAACCCTTTCTATTTCAAAATAATAAATAGAGAAAATTTAATTTCATTTATTAATAAGTTGGGGTCTTACAACCTCCCCTACTTATGAAATTTTATCCTCAAAATTGACGTACGTACCTGGTGTTTCGAAAATATGAGGATATCTCGCTTTCATTTCTGATTCCAACTCCCAAGTCATTTCTTCAATAGCATGGTTTCTCCACAAAACCTTAACTTGTGGTATAACCTTCGTGCATAGGACATGTTCTTTCCTATCCAATATCTTAACAGGTACCTCCTCGTACATTAAATTTTCGGCTATCTCGTCTGATTCTAACGCAATAATATGATTTGGGTCGTCCACATATTTACGTAACATCGATACGTGAAAAACGTTATGAACACGCGACATACTTAGCGTTAAAACTAGTCTATAGGCCACAGTTCCTACTCGATCGAGGATTTCAAATAAATCGAAGGCTTGAGCTTTCTTCTCTTCATCGACTCTTACTTCTAGAATAACACATTCTTGCATCTTCTTCTTTATATTCATCAGCTCCAGGTCTGTAGCTTGAGCGGCTTTAACGTTATCGATTAAAGTCGATTTTACTCGTATATCATCACGTGGGTACCTAGAGTCATTAACTCTATCTCTATCATTTATAAATTATACAAAATAGGTCTTTGTGTTCAATAATATCGCACTCGTACTCGCGTACAATCTTTTACTCAACGCGTCAGCTACCACGTTCGTTTTTCCAAGATGGTATGGTCAAAACAGGTTCCGAATGAGTCACCTCTTGAGCTATTGAAAAATCTTCTCGCATTCCTCGCTTCATACAAATTTTATATCTTTCTGAGTCAGCTAAGTTAACAGAGTAACGATTCGAAAAAATCCTTCCACGAATCTCCGATAGTAACCAACTAAGCCCAGAAAGCTACGTACTTTGGTCACCGACTTTGGTTGCTCTCAATTGTGATTCATATCCCAATCTTGGATAGCACGTAACAATGGAACCTATTGTTTTACCACCACACAAATATAGAGTCCCTTACAGAGAGTCTGGCTTTGGTGCATTCCACAAAGGAAGTCACCAGATAGAGGCTCGGGTACCAACTTCTATAGTTGGGTTTTTAACTCCTGAAGTTCAATAGGAGCTATTCAATATGAGATTTTAGAAATGGGTTTTGTATCGGGTTGAAGATCAATACAAAAATTAAATATCACGCTCTGGGTTAAGCCAGGAAATACGTCAGGAAATTCAATAACAACAGAAATATCATTTAAATCTGACGTGTTTTGTTCAAGTCCATGACATGGGCTAAGAAAGCTTGACATCCATTTTTCAATAAACGAATGGCTTTATGACTTGGTATGACAACGATTGATTTTAGTGGTTTGGTTGCTTGAATTCGCATAACAGGTTGGTTAGGAATAAGAAAACTAACAACCTTACGAAAACAATCAATTTTGGCATGATGAGTAGTTAACCAATCAATTCCTAAAATCACATCAAAAGCAAGTATCTTTAAAGAGATAAGGTCAACAGGTAATGTGATTGTGCCAACTTGGATTAAGCAAGATTTATAAACTGTAGATGTAATGAAAGTTTCTCCTAACGGGGTCTCCACAGATAAGTCAAAGTCTAATTTCTCCGGAGTCAAGTTTAAACGTTGAGCACAAGCAGGAGAGATAAAAGAATGGGTAGAACCGGTATCTAGTAAGGTATAAACTTCGCAAGAATTTATAATTAACTAACCCGTTATACCTTCGTTCGGGTTCCTCGCGTTTTGGGCAGTCACGACAAACGCTCTTCCAGAAACTGCCGACTTTATTTTGTCTGTATCCGCCTTTGGTGTCACCGTCCCAGCTGGACTTGGTTTCGCTATAGTACAATCTCGAGCGATATGTCCTTCCTTTCCATAATTATAACATACCTTGAACTGTTATGGGCTGTTTGGACTTATATGTCCCTCCTCTCCGCATCTGTAACATCTAACTGGCGGTCGTTCTCCTCCCCTAAAATTTGTTCCTGGTGCTGGTGCTGCTGTCGACATCTTCCTGTCATCGTTAAATCTTCTCTTCTTGAAATTTCCACTTGACTCACCTCTCCTATTATCAGGGCCACGATGACCACCCAAGTGGTTACCGCCTTTATTTGTATTTTTCCCTCCTCGTTGGTTATCATCGTTTTGATGACTGCTGTCACCGGTATGACCCTGGTTGTGGTCCCTCGGTTGCACATACTCATTATCTCGCTCTAATAATTGAGCCCAGTTTACAACATCTGAATATAAAGAAAATTTATGAGAGATAAGATATTGTCGAATCTCGGGTTTTAGACCTCTCAGAAACATCCTTGTCATTCGTTCCTCATTTTCGATCAAATGAGGTGAAAACCTGGATAACTCTGCAAACTTCGATTCCTACTGGGACACCGTCATATTGTTTTGCTCCAGTTTGATAAACTCCACCTCCTTCATATGACGAATACTTTAAGGAAAGTACTTGTCATTGAACAGTTTTTGAAATGTTTCACAGGACATGTTGAGTGCGTCAGGCTAGGTACGCTTCACAGACTCCCACCAGTAGTCTGCCTCACCGCGGAACATAAAAGTGGCGAATGGAACCTTCTGTTCCTCCATGTATCCCAAGACATCGAATATCTTGGTAATTTGCTTGACCCACGTTTCCGCCGTGATCGGATCAGGCTTTCCCTTAAATTCTGGTGGTTCCAATTCTTTGAACTGCTTGGCTGCGACAAACCGCGCATTGTTATCATTTCCACCTGTATTCTGCACCCGAGTCTCCCTCGTCTGATTTTGCATGAACTACAAAAAGCTCCTAAACATTCCATCATTCATCGTTTGCTCGGTAACGTTGTTTACAGGAGGAATATTGCCTTCCTGTTGCACATTCCCCTGGGTGGTGATCAAAGGTGTCTCCACGGTTTGATTTACTCCATTATTAACGTTCTCAGCTGCCATTCGTAAATACTGCCATAAAACAAGGGTTAATAGTCATTTCATATATTATCCCTATACTTTGACCGACCAAATAAACACCAAATAAACTTAGTCAGGTCATACTAGCGAAGGAATTCCCCGTCTCTCCCCTCCTAGTTCTTTTCTCACATCTCAGCCAGGGATCATATCCCTAAGCTCTGATACCAACTGTGACGTCCCCAAAATAGGTATACAACACCCATTCTGAGTCGCCAAATACATGTTACAGAAAGCAAACTACAACTTTAATAATACAATTGTCGTGCAAAATACGACAACACATACTGTGAGTTTAAATACAAATATTGTCTTCTAGACAATATCCACACTCAAATAAGTCCTCAATACATTTATTCAAACACTATTTTACAGAAATAGTGAGGACTGCTAAAACATCTTTCTAGAACCATCACTCCATACCCCGACTAGATCCTGCTATGTTCTCACCTCCTGAGAAGAAAAATAGAACAAAAAGGAAAAGGGTGAGCTCAACTAGCCCAGTAAAGAATATTATGACTAAGATAATATACAACAAATTATCATTAGTATTCAATAGGGAAAAATCTGGTAGAATCTAATCGACAACAAGTTTTAGATCAACAACTGCAGCGGAAACAACAAACCATTAGAAGAGTCAACTAGAGAATGAATTCTACTATCTTCTAAGATTTAAAAGTCCATCATCAATATTTTATCCCTGTAACATCAATTAATAATCATCTTTATCCAAATATTCATCTTTGCACTACAGGCCAAAGATATTCATTTGTATCACCTGTCAGTCATGTTTATCTCAACACCTGTTCATCTTTGCACTACAGGCCAAAGATATTCATCAAGTAATCATACATCTTTGCACTACAGGCCAAAGATATTCAGTAATATCATCATTTAGGACTGATGATGTTGAAAAATATCTTAAAGAGAACGAATCCAGTGAGACAGAAGGACAAATAGTAGGGATTCGTATAACAGTTTATCCAAGATCAATAATACTTCATAATAATCAATTGTGAAGCAGAATTCAAAAATAAAGATCAAAACATGGATACAATCAAAGATAGTAACCATAATAGACATCTTGGACAAAAAGGGAAAATTTTTATTTTTCGGTGAATAGTGCCGTATTCGTGAATAGTGCCGTATACGTGAATAGTAACGTATACGTTAATAGTAACCCCGACACAAAAAGTTCTAAATTTGATAAAAAGTTCGTATCAATATTTCAGCATAATGATATTGAAGAAAATAATATCATTAAGAAGAAAATAATATCCCTTACCTCAAAATATCAGTACTTCTGGTCGGAATACCGGTATAAGGCTGAAAGAAACTTGCTCTGATGAATAGAAACTCTCAAAGTATCTAATTACTCACAAAATACACTCAATAATCTAGAGAGAGAAAGAGAGAAAACTTGTTTCTGGTGTGATTTTCAATTCTAACTTAGCCCTCTATTTATAGGAAAATGTTAGCACGCCGAAGCAGACTTAACCTGCAACCTGATGGATTTACCTGTTACTATTTCCACCCATCACATTTGAATAAAAATTTCAGCACATTTCTTCACCAACCAAGAGTGGGGCCCACCAATTCTAGAATTTTTCACCAAAATGATTAACTCCGAAAATTCAATAATTTCTGAACCAGTCATCTCGCAAAATTCATAACAAATCATACGTTCATTTTTAACGGTTCAAAATTTGTGGATATATACTCAACTTATATATGTATAACATATCCAAAAATCACAACGATCTAACGGTCGGATTAAAAATTATAACCCCCGCAATATATCTTAAAAACCTTGATTGATTTTTAATACCTCCATTCCGACAAAAATACTGATAAAATACCTCAACATTAACTCCTTCATTTTTAACCACAAAATATATCCAACATTTATATTCACATAAAATAAATATTTCATTATCATATGAATCAATAATTAATTATTCACAATTTAATATTACAGAATCACAATTATGACAACCAGGTCGTTCCAAGAAAGAGGGGGCTTTTCAATAAGGATTTCTCCTTACTAGCGCGCAATTAGATGACCAAACCTCTCATTAGACAGAACTTTCTAGACATTGCCAATAATGCTATCTAATAATATTATTTAAATAATATGAATTATTGATCTGATAATGGAAAATACTGTGCAGCAACAATTATTGAAACAATAATAAAATATCAACGCAGCAATTATTGAATCAATAAAATAAAATATTGAATAGTAACTACTGTAACAATTATTGAGTAGTGCCTTCTTACGTAAGAATCAATAATTGGTGCAATACGGTGTGCTACTGTATTTTAACCACCGAGTATTCCAACAGTATTAACGGTAACAACTACGTCGTTATTTATAAACAACTTATACTTGTCGTTTTCTTCATCCAATCGATTTCCGTCATGGGGCCCACAAATAGCTGCACCGTCGTACGAATATTTCCCGACAGAAAGAATATTCCACGACCACACGAATATTCACCGACCAAAAATGAATATTTTATAACCACTTGCTTATTTAAAATATTTGCGCATTTTACCCATAACTAACCACATTAATCAAATCAACCCTTTCTATTTCAAAATAATAAATAGAGAAAATTTAATTTTATTTATTAATAAGTTGGGGTCTTACAACCTCCCCTCCATATGAAATTTCGTCCTCGAAATTGACGTACGTACCTGGTGTTTCGAAAAGGTGAGGATATCTCGCTTTCATTTCTGATTCCAACTCCCAAGTCATTTCTTCAATAGCATGGTTTCTCCACAAAACCTTAACTTGTGATATAACCTTCGTGCATAGGACATGTTCTTTCCTATCCAATATGTAAACAGGTACATCCTCGTACGTTAAATCTTCGACTATCTCGTCTGGTTCTAACGCAATAATATGATTCGGGTCGTCCACATATTTTCGTAACATCGATAAGTGAAAAACGTTATGAACACTCGACATACTTAGCGTTAAAACTAGTCTATAGGCCATAGTTCCTACTCGATCGAGGATTTCAAATAAATCGAAGGCTTGAGCTTTCTTCTCTTCATCGACTCTTACTTCTAGAATAACACATTCTTGCATCTTCTTCTTTATATTCACCAGCTCCAGGTCTGTAGCTTGAGCGGCTTTAACGTTATCGATTAAAGTCAATTTTACTCGTATATCATCACATGGGTCCCTAGAGTCATTAACTCTATCTCTATCATTTATAAATTATACAAAATAGGTCTTTGTGTTCAACAATATCGCACTCGTACTCGCGTACAATCTTCTACTCAACGCGTCAGCTACCACGTTCGTTTTTCTAATATGGTATGGTCAGAACAGGTTCCGAATGAGTCGCCTCTTGAGCTATTGAAAAATCTTCTCGCATTCCTCGCTCCATACGAATTTTGTATCTTTCTGAGTCAGCTAAGTTAACGGAGTAGCGATTCGAGAAAATCCTTCCACGAATCTCTGATAGTAACTAGCTAAGCCCAAAAAGCTACGTACTTTGGTCACCCACTTCGGTTGCTCTCAATTGTGATTCATATCCCAATCTTGGATAGCACGTTAGAATGGCACCTATTGTTTTACCACCACACAAATATAGAGTCCCTTGCGGAGAGTCTGGCTTTGGTGCATTCCACAAAGGAAGTCACCAGATAGAGGCTCGGGTACCAACTTCTATAGTTGGGTTTTTAACTCCTGAAGTTCAATAGGAGCTATTCAATATGAGATTTTAGAAATGGGTTTTGTATCGGGTTGAAGATCAATACAAAAATTAAATATCACGCTTAAGCCAGGAAATACGTCAGGAAATTCAATAACAACAGAAATATCATTTAAATCTGACGTGTTTTGTTCAAGTCCATGACATGGGCTAAGAAAGCTTGACATCCATTTTTCAATAAACGAATGGCTTTATGACTTGGTATGACAACGATTGATTTTAGTGGTTTGGTTGCTTGAATTCGCATAACAGGTTGGTTAGGAATAAGAAAACTAACAACCTTACGAAAACAATCAATTTTGGCATGATGAGTAGTTAACCAATCAATTCCTAAAATCACATCAAAAGCAAGTATCTTTAAAGAGATAAGGTCAACAGGTAATGTGATTGTGCCAACTTGGATTAAGCAAGATTTATAAACTGTAGATGTAATGAAAGTTTCTCCTAACGGGGTCTCCACAGATAAGTCAAAGTCTAATTTCTACGGAGTCAAGTTTAAACGTTGAGCACAAGCAGGAGAGATAAAAGAATGGGTAGAACCGGTATCTAGTAAGGTATAAACTTCGCAAGAATTTATAATTAACTAACCCGTTATACCTTCGTTCGGGTTCCTCGCGTTTTGGGCAGTCACGACAAACGCTCTTCCAGAAACTGCCGACTTTATTTTGTCTGTATCCGCCTTTGGTGTCACCGTCCCAGCTGGACTTGGTTTCGCTATAGTACAATCTCGAGCGATATGTCCTTCCTTTCCATAATTATAACATACCTTGAACTGTTGTGGGCTGTTTGGACTTATATGTCCCTCCTCTCCGCATCTGTAACATCTAACTGGCGGTCGTTCTCCTCCCCTAAAATTTGTTCCTGGTGCTGGTGCTGCTGTCGACATCTTCCTGTCATCGTTAAATCTTCTCTTCTTGAAATTTCCACTTGACTCACATCTCCTATTATCATGGCCACGATGACCACCCGAGTGGTTACCGCCTTTGTTCGTATTTTTCCCTCCTCGTTGGTTATCATCGCTCTGATGACTGCTGTCACCGGTATGACCCTGGTTGTGGTCCCTCGGTTGCACATACTCATTATCTCGCTCTAATAATTGAGCCCAGTTTACAACATCTGAATATAAAGAAAATTTATGAGAGATAAGATATTGTCGAATCTCGGGTTTTAGACCTCTCAGAAACATCCTTGTCATTCGTTCCTCATTTTCGATCAAATGAGGTGAAAACCTGGATAACTCTGCAAACTTCGATTCCTACTGGGACACCGTCATGTTGTTTTGTTCCAGTCTGATAAACTCCACCTCCTTCATATGACGAATACTTTAAGGAAAGTACTTGTCATTGAATAGTTTTTGAAATGTTTCCCAGGACATGTTGAGTGCGTCAGGCTGGGTACGTTTCACAGACTCCCACCAGTAGTCTGCCTCACCGCGGAATATAAAAGTGGCGAATGGAACCTTCTGTTCCTCCGTGCATCCCAAGACATCGAATATCTTGGTAATTTGCTTGACCCACGTTTCCGCCGTGATCGGATCAGTCTTTCCCTTAAATTCTGGTGGTCCCAATTCTTTGAACTGCTTGGCTGTGACAAACAGCGCATTGTTATCATTTCCACCTGTATTCTGCACCCGAGTCTCCCTCGTCTGATTTTGCATGAACTACAAATAGCTCCTAAACATTCCATCATTCATCGTTTGCTCGGTAACGTTGTTTACAGGAGGAATATTGCCTTCCTGTTGCACATTCCCCTGGGTGGTGATCAAGGTGTCTCCACGGTTTGATTTACTCTATTATTAACGTTCTCAGCTGCCATTCATAAATACTGCCATAAAACAAGGGTTAATAGTCATTTCATATATTATCCCTATACTCTGACCGACCAAATAAACACCAAATAAACTTAGTCAGGTCATAGTAGCGAAGGAATTCCCCATCTCTCCCCTCCTAGTTCTTGTCTCACATCTCAGCCAGGGATCATATCCCTAAGCTCTGATACCAACTGTGATGTAAGACCCCAACTTATTAATGAATAAAATTAAATTTTCTCTAAATATTATTGTGAATAATAAGGGGTTAATTTGATATAATACTTTGGTTATGGGTGAAATGTGCAAATTTTGCAAAATAAGCAAGTGGTTATAAAATATTTATTTTTGGTCGGTGAATATTTGGTTGGTCGTGGAATATTCTTGCTGTCGGGGAATATTCGTACGACGACGCAGCCTTGTGTGGGCCCCATAACGGAAAGCGATTGGATGAAGAAAACGACAAGTATAAGTTGTTTATAAATAACGGCGTAGTTGTTACCGTTAATACTGTTGGAATACCCGGTGGTTAAAATACAGTAGCACACGGTATTGCACCAATTATTGATTCTTACGTAAGAAGGCACTACTCAATAATTGTTACAGTAGTTATTATTCAATATTTTATTTTATTGATTCAATAATTGCTGCGTTGATATTTTATATTATTGTTGTTTCAATAATTGTTGCTGCACAGTATTTTCATTTATCAGATCAATAATTCATATTATTTGAATAATATTATTAGATAACATTATTGGTAATGTCTAGAAAGTTCTGTCTAAGGAGAGGTTTGGTCATCTAATTGCGCGCCAGTAAGGAGAAATCCTTATTGGAAAGCCCCCTCTTTCCTGGGAACGGCCTGGTTGTCATAAATGTGATTCTGTAATATTATTTGTGAATAATTAATTATTGATTCATATGATAAGGAAATATTTATTCTATGTGGATATAAATGAGGGATATATTTTTGTGGTTAAAAATGAAGGAGTTAATGTTGAGGTGTTTTATCAGTATTTTTATCGGAATGGAGGTATTAAAAAAAATCAAATCAGGGTTTTTGAGAAATATTGCGGGTGTTATAATTTTTAATCCGACCGTTGGATCGTGGTAATCTTTGGATATGTTATACATATATAAGTTGAGTATATGTCCACAAATTTTGAACCGTTAAAAATGAACGTATGATTTATTATGAATTTTACAAGATGACTGGTTCAGAAATTGTTGAATTTTCGGAGTTTATTATTTTGGTGGAAAATTCTAGAATTGGTGGGCCCCACTTGTGGTTGGTGAAGAAATGTGCTGAATTATATTTCAAATGTGGTGGGTGGGAATAGTAGCAGGTAAAGCCATCAGGTTGCAGGTCAAACCTACCAAAATTTTCCTATAAATAGAGGGCTAAGTTAGAATTGAAAATCACACCAGAAACAAGTTTTCTCTCTTTCTCTCTCTAGATTATTGAGTGTATTTTGTGAGTATTTAGATACTTTGAGAGTTTCTATTCATCAGAGCAAGTTTCTTTCAGCCTTATACCGGTATTCCGACCAGAAGTACTGATATTTTGAGGTAAGGGATATTATTTTCTTCTTAATGATATTATTTTCTTCAATATCATTATGCTGAAATATTGATATGAGTTTTTATCAAATTTGGAACTTTTTGTGTCGGGGGTTACTATTCACGTATACGGCACTATTCACGTATACGGCACTATTCACGAATACGGCACTATTCACCGAAAAATAAAATTTTCCCTTTTTGTCCAAGATGTCTATTATGGTTACTATCTTTGATTGTATCCATGTTTTGATCTTTATTTTTGAATTCTGCTTCACAATTGATTATTATGAAGTATTATTGATCTTGGATAAACTGTTATACGAATCCCTACTATTTGTCCTTCTGTCTCATTGGATTCGTTCTCTTTAAGATATTTTTCATCATCCTCAGTCCTAAATGATGATACAAATGAATATCTTTGGCCTGTAGTGCAAAGATGTATAATTACTTGATGAATATCTTTGGCCTGTAGTGCAAAGATGAACAGGTGTTGAGATGAACATGACCGACTGATGATACAAATGAATATCTTTGGCCTGTAGTGCAAAGATGAATATTTGGTTAAAGATGATTATTAATTGATGTTACAGGGATAAAATATTGATGATGGACTTTTAAATCTTAGAAGATAGTAGAATTCTTTCTCTACTTGACTCTTCTAATGGTTTGTTGTTTCCGCTGCAGTTGTTGATCTAAAACTTGTTGTCGATTATATTTTATCAGATTTTTCCCTGTTGAAGACTAACGATAATTTGTTGTATATTATCTTAGTCATAATATTCTTTACTGGGCTAGTTGAGCTCACCCTTTTCCTTTTTGTTCCATTTTTCTTCTCAGGAGGTGAGAACATAGCAGGATCTAGTCGGGGTATGGAGTAATGGTTCTAGAAAGATGTATTAGCAGTCCTCACTATTTCTGTAAAATAGTGTTTGAATAATTGTAATGAGGATTTATTTGAGTGTGGATATTGTCTAGAAGACAATATTTGTATTTAAACTCACAGTATGTGTTGTCGTATTTTGCACGACAATTGTATTATTGAAGTTGTAGTTTGCTTTCTGTACCATGTATTTGGCGACTCAGAATGGGTGTTGTATACCTATTCTGGGGGCGTCACAGTTGGTATCAGAGCTTAGGGATATGATCCCTGGCTGAGATGTGAGACAAGAACTAGGAGGGGAGAGACGGGGAATTCCTTCGCTAGTATGACCTGACTAAGTTTATTTGGTGTTTATTTGGTCGGTCAGAGTATAGGGATAATATATGACATGACTATTAACCCTTGTTTTATGGCAGTATTTAAGAATGGCAGCTGAGAACGTTAACAATGGAGTGTATGAGACTGTGGAACAACCTTTAGTCACAAACCAGGAGAACGTGCAACAGGAAGGCAATATTCCTCCTGTAAACAACACTATCAAGCAAACGATGAACGATGGAATTTTAGGAGCTTTTTGCAGTTCATGCAAAATCAGACGAGGGAGACTCGTGTACAAAATACGGGTGGAAATAATGACAACACGCGGTCTGTCACAGCCAAGCAGTTCAAGGAGTTGGGACCACCAGAATTTAAGGGAAAGCCGGATCCGATCATGGCGGAAACATGGGTCAAGCAAATTACCAAGATATTCGATGTCTTGGGATGCACGGAGGAGCAGAAGGTTCCATTCGCTACCTTTATGTTCCGCGGTGAGGCAGACTACTGGTGGGAGTCTGTGAAGCGTACCCAGCCTGACGCACTCAATATGTCCTGGGAAACGTTTCAGAAACTGTTCAATGACAAGTACTTTCCCGAAAGTATTCGTCATATGAAGGAGGTTGAGTTTATTAGACTGGAACAAAACAACATGACGGTGTCCCAGTACGAGGCGAAGTTTGCAGAGTTATCCAGGTTTGCACCTCATTTGGTCGAAAATGAGGAACGAATGACGCGGATGTTTCTGAGAGGTTTAAAACCTGAGATTCGTCAATACCTTATCTCTCATAAATTTTCTCTGTATTCAGACGTTGTCAACAGGGCCCAATTATTAGAGAGAGATAATGAGTATACTCAACCGAGGGACCACAACCAGGGTCATACCGGTGACAGCAATCATCAGAGCGATGATAACCAACGAGGAGGGAAAAATACGAACAAAGGCGGTAACCACTCGGGTGGTCATCGTGGCCATGATAATAGGAGAGGTGAGTCAAGTGGAAATTTCAGAAAGAGGAGATTCAACAATGACGGGAAGACATCAGCACCAGCACCAGCACCAACAACAAATTTTAGGGGAGGAGAACGACCGCCAGTTAGATGTTACAAATGCGGGAAAGAGGGACATATCAGCCCAAACTGTCCACAACAATCCAAGGTGTGTTACAACTGTGGGAAGGAAGGCCACATCGCTCGAGATTGTACTATAGCGAAACCAAGTTCAGCGGGAGTGGTGATTCCAAGGGCTGTCCCGGATAAGGCGAAATCAGCGGTTCCTGGAAGAGCGTTTGTCGTAACTGGCCAAAACGCGAGAAACCCGAACGAGGTGATCACGGGTAAGCTAATCTTGAATTCTTACGAAGTTTATACTTTACTAGATACCGGTTCTACCCATTCTTTTATCTCTCCTGCTTGTGCTCAACGTTTAAACTTGACTCCGGAGAAATTGGACTTTAACTTATCTGTTGAAACTCCGTTGGGTGAAACCTTCGTTACATCTACAGTTTATAAATCTTGCATGATCCAAGTTGGCACTATCACATTACCTGTTGATCTTATCTCTTTAAAGATACTTGCTTTTGATGTGATTTTAGGAATTGATTGGTTAACCACTCATCATGCTAAAATTGATTGTTTTCGTAAGGTTGTTAGTTTTTATATTCCTAACCAACCTGTCATACGAATTCAAACTACTAAACCACTAAAATCAGTCACTGTCATATCGAGCCACAAAGCTATTCGTTTATTGAAAAACGGATGTCAAGCTTTCTTAGCCCATGTTATGGATTTGAACAAAGACAAGTCAGATTTGAATAATATTTCTATTGTTAGAGAATTTTCCGATGTATTTCCTGAAGAACTTCCCGGTCTACCCCCGGAACGAGAAATTGAATTCTTTATTGACCTTGAACCCGGTACAAAGCCCATTTCTAAAACCCCATATCGAATGGCTCCTATTGAACTTCAGGAGTTAAAGGTCCAACTACAAGAGTTGTTGGACATCGGTTTCATTCGTCCTAGTACATCTCCTTGGGGTGCTCCTGTTTTATTTGTAAAGAAGAAAGACGGGAGTATGCGACTTTGTATTGATTACCGGGAATTAAACCATGTCACCATCAAGAATAGGTATCCGCTACCTCGCATTGATGACCTGTTTGACCAGTTGCAAGGAGCACAATTCTTTTCAAAGATCGATCTTCGTTCTGGATATCATCAGCTGAAGATTAAAACTGAGGATATTCCAAAGACTGCCTTCAGAACTCGGTACGGGCATTATGAATTCTTAGTAATGTCTTTTGGATTGACTAATGCTCCTGCTGCCTTCATGGATATGATGAACCGTGTATTCAAAGAATATTTGGATCAGTTCGTTGTTGTCTTTATTGATGACATCCTCATCTATTCCAAAAGCCGTGAAGATCATGAGCGCCATTTGAAGCTGGTACTGCAAAGGCTTCGTGAAAACAAGCTATATGCCAAACTGAAGAAATGCGAGTTCTGGCTTGAGGAAGTAGCATTCCTTGGGCACGTGGTGTCAAAACATGGAGTATCTGTCGACCCGGCGAAGATTGAAGCCATACAAAGTTGGGAGCAACCGAAGTCGGTAACCGAAGTACGTAGCTTTCTGGGCTTAGCTGGTTATTATCGGAGATTTGTGGAAGGATTTTCTCGAATCGCTACTCCGTTAACTCAGCTGACTCGGAAAGATACAAAATTCGTATGGAGTGAGGAATGCGAGAAGAGTTTTCAAGAACTCAAGAGGAGACTCATTTCGGCACCTGTTTTGACAATACCATCTGGTTCGGATGGATTTGTTATCTACAGCGATGCTTCAGGCAAAGGGTTAGGATGTGTTCTCATGCAACATGGGAAAGTCATAGCCTATGCCTCACGACAACTCAAAGAATATGAGAGGAATTATCCTACTCATGATTTGGAGTTGGCAGCAGTCGTTTTTTGCGTTGAAGATCTGGAGACACTACCTTTATGGGGAGAAAGTGGAGATCTATACAGATCATAAAAGCCTCAAATATTTCTTCACCCAAAAGGAACTCAACATGCGGCAACGACGTTGGCTTGAGCTGTTGAAAGATTACGATCATACCATCCAATACCATCCTGGAAAAGCAAACGTAGTAGCTGACGCATTGAGTAGAAGATCATATGCGGGTACGAGTGCAATGTTTTTAACACAAAGGCCCATTTTGTATGACTTGCAAAGGATGGAGATAGAGATGAAGGCTCCAAGTACCCACATGATGATATCAAATATACGAGTAGAACCGACTTTAATCGATAAAGTTAAAGCTGCTCAAGCTACGGATATAGAGCTGATGCGTATGAAGAAGAAAGTGCAAGAAGGTGCTATTCCAGAAGCAAGAATCGATGAAGAAGGAATACTTCGAGTCAACTCCAGACTTTGTGTTCCTAACGATTTTGACTTGAAGCATAGAATAATGATGGAGGCACACAACACACCGTTTGCAATCCATCCTGGGAGTACCAAAATGTATCACGATCTTCGACATACATTTTGGTGGAGCAATATGAAAAGAGAGATCGCGGAGTTTATCTCGAGGTGTTTAACTTGTCAACGTGTAAAGGCGGAGCATCAAGTGCCAAAGGGTCCATTGCAACCACTTGAGATCCGAAATGGAAGTGGGAACACATTACTATGGATTTTGTTACAGGTCTTCCCAAGGTTTCTCAAGGCATAGATGCGATTTGGGTTATTGTTGATAGATTAACCAAGTCCGCTCATTTCTTGCCGATACGTGAGACTTATTCCCTTGAACGTCTTGCTAGTATGTACGTGAACGAGATTGTGAGATTGCATGGCATGCCAGTATCCATAGTTTCGGATCGTGACCCAAGATTCACTTCACGATTTTGGGTTAGCTTGCAGAAAGCTATGGGCACGGATTTACGATTCAGTTCAGCATACCATCCTCAAACGGACGGACAATCAGAGAGGACTATTCAAACTCTTGAAGATCTATTAAGACTTTGTGTCTTAGATCTCAAAGGGAGTTGGGATAAGTACCTACCATTGGTGGAATTCTCCTACAACAACAGTTATCAGGCGAGCATAGGTATGGCTCCATTTGAGGCGTTGTATGGAAGAAAATGTCGTTCTCCAGTATGCTGGGACGAGGTGGGTGAAGCAACATTGTTGGGACCAGAGTTGGTACGCATTACTACAGAGAAGATCCAAACGATTCGACAACGTATACAAACGGCACAGGATCGACAAAAGAGTTATGCGGATCTTCATCGGAAGGACGTGGAATTTAATATTGGGGATCATGTATTGTTACGTGTTGCACCATGGAAGGGAGTTACAAGATTTGGGAAGAGAGGAAAGCTCAATCCAAGATTTGTTGGTCCATTTGAGATTCTTGAGCGAATAGGAAATGTGGCATATAGACTCGCATTACCTCCAAGCATGTCTCGTGTTCATAATGTTTTTCACATATCTATGCTTCGTAAATATGTTAAAGACCCGAACCACATTATTGAGTTAGAACCAGACGAGATAGCTGAAGATTTAACGTACGAGGAGGTACCTGTTAAGATCTTGGATAGGAAAGAGCATGTCCTACGCACGAAGGTTATACCACAAGTTAAGGTTTTGTGGAGAAACCATGCTATTGAAGAAATGACCTGGGAGTTGGAATCAGAAATGAAAGCGAGGTATCCTCACCTTTTTGAAACATCAGGTACGTACGTCAATTTCGAGGATGAAATTTCATAAGGAGGGGAGGTTGTAAGACCCCAACTTATTAATGAATAAAATTAATTTTCTCTAAATATTATTGTGAATAATAAGGGGTTAGTTTGATATAATACTTTGGTTATGGGTGAAATGTGCAAATTTTGCAAAATAAGCAAGTGGTTATAAAATATTTATTTTTGGTCGGTGAATATTTGGTTGGTCGTGGAATATTCTTGCTGTCGGGGAATATTCGTACGACGACGCAGCCTTGTGTGGGCCCCATAACGGAAAGCGATTGGATGAAGAAAACGACAAGTATAAGTTGTTTATAAATAACGGCGTAGTTGTTACCGTTAATACTGTTGGAATACCCGGTGGTTAAAATACAGTAGCACACGGTATTGCACCAATTATTGATTCTTACGTAAGAAGGCACTACTCAATAATTGTTACAGTAGTTATTATTCAATATTTTATTTTATTGATTCAATAATTGCTGCGTTGATATTTTATATTATTGTTGTTTCAATAATTGTTGCTGCACAGTATTTTCATTTATCAGATCAATAATTCATATTATTTGAATAATATTATTAGATAACATTATTGGTAATGTCTAGAAAGTTCTGTCTAAGGAGAGGTTTGGTCATCTAATTGCGCGCCAGTAAGGAGAAATCCTTATTGGAAAGCCCCCTCTTTCCTGGGAACGGCCTGGTTGTCATAAATGTGATTCTGTAATATTATTTGTGAATAATTAATTATTGATTCATATGATAAGGAAATATTTATTCTATGTGGATATAAATGAGGGATATATTTTTGTGGTTAAAAATGAAGGAGTTAATGTTGAGGTGTTTTATCAGTATTTTTATCGGAATGGAGGTATTAAAAAAAATCAAATCAGGGTTTTTGAGAAATATTGCGGGTGTTATAATTTTTAATCCGACCGTTGGATCGTGGTAATCTTTGGATATGTTATACATATATAAGTTGAGTATATGTCCACAAATTTTGAACCGTTAAAAATGAACGTATGATTTATTATGAATTTTACAAGATGACTGGTTCAGAAATTGTTGAATTTTCGGAGTTTATTATTTTGGTGGAAAATTCTAGAATTGGTGGGCCCCACTTGTGGTTGGTGAAGAAATGTGCTGAATTATATTTCAAATGTGGTGGGTGGGAATAGTAGCAGGTAAAGCCATCAGGTTGCAGGTCAAACCTACCAAAATTTTCCTATAAATAGAGGGCTAAGTTAGAATTGAAAATCACACCAGAAACAAGTTTTCTCTCTTTCTCTCTCTAGATTATTGAGTGTATTTTGTGAGTATTTAGATACTTTGAGAGTTTCTATTCATCAGAGCAAGTTTCTTTCAGCCTTATACCGGTATTCCGACCAGAAGTACTGATATTTTGAGGTAAGGGATATTATTTTCTTCTTAATGATATTATTTTCTTCAATATCATTATGCTGAAATATTGATATGAGTTTTTATCAAATTTGGAACTTTTTGTGTCGGGGGTTACTATTCACGTATACGGCACTATTCACGTATACGGCACTATTCACGAATACGGCACTATTCACCGAAAATAAAATTTTCCCTTTTTGTCCAAGATGTCTATTATGGTTACTATCTTTGATTGTATCCATGTTTTGATCTTTATTTTTGAATTCTGCTTCACAATTGATTATTATGAAGTATTATTGATCTTGGATAAACTGTTATACGAATCCCTACTATTTGTCCTTCTGTCTCATTGGATTCGTTCTCTTTAAGATATTTTTCATCATCCTCAGTCCTAAATGATGATACAAATGAATATCTTTGGCCTGTAGTGCAAAGATGTATAATTACTTGATGAATATCTTTGGCCTGTAGTGCAAAGATGAACAGGTGTTGAGATGAACATGACCGACTGATGATACAAATGAATATCTTTGGCCTGTAGTGCAAAGATGAATATTTGGTTAAAGATGATTATTAATTGATGTTACAGGGATAAAATATTGATGATGGACTTTTAAATCTTAGAAGATAGTAGAATTCTTTCTCTACTTGACTCTTCTAATGGTTTGTTGTTTCCGCTGCAGTTGTTGATCTAAAACTTGTTGTCGATTATATTTTATCAGATTTTTCCCTGTTGAAGACTAACGATAATTTGTTGTATATTATCTTAGTCATAATATTCTTTACTGGGCTAGTTGAGCTCACCATTTTCCTTTTTGTTCCATTTTTCTTCTCAGGAGGTGAGAACATAGCAGATCTAGTCGGGGTATGGAGTAATGGTTCTAGAAAGATGTATTAGCAGTCCTCACTATTTCTGTAAAATAGTGTTTGAATAATTGTAATGAGGATTTATTTGAGTGTGGATATTGTCTAGAAGACAATATTTGTATTTAAACTCACAGTATGTGTTGTCGTATTTTGCACGACAATTGTATTATTAAAGTTGTAGTTTGCTTTCTGTACCATGTATTTGGCGACTCAGAATGGGTGTTGTATACCTATTTTGGGGACGCCCCCAAAATAGGTATACAACACCCATTCTGAGTCGCCAAATACATGGTACAGAAAGCAAACTACAACTTCAATAATACAATTGTCGTGCAAAATACGACAACACATACTGTGAGTTTAAATACAAATATTGTCTTCTAGACAATATCCACACTCAAATAAGTCCTCAATACAATTATTCAAACACTATTTTACAGAAATAGTGGACTGCTAAAACATCTTTCTAGAACCATCACTCCATACCCCGACTAGATCCTGCTATGTTCTCACCTCCTGAGAAGAAAAATGGAACAAAAAGGAAAAGGGTGAGCTCAACTAGCCCAGTAAAGAATATTATGACTAAGATAATATACAACAAATTATCATTAGTATTCAATAGGGAAAAATCTGGTAGAATATAATCGACAACAAGTTTTAGATCAACAACTGCAGCGGAAACAACAAACCATTAGAAGAGTCAACTAGAGAATGAATTCTACTATCTTATAAGATTTAAAAGTCCATCATCAATATTTTATCCCTGTAACATCAATTAATAATCATCTTTATCCAAATATTCATCTTTGCACTACAGGCCAAAGATATTCATTTGTATCACCTGTCAGTCATGTTTATCTCAACACCTGTTCATCTTTGCACTACAGGCCAAAGATATTCATCAAGTAATCATACATCTTTGCACTACAGGCCAAAGATATTCAGTAATATCATCATTTAGGACTGAGGATGATGAAAAATATCTTAAAGAGAACGAATCCAGTGAGACAGAAGGACAAATAGTAGGGATTCGTATAACAGTTTATCCAAGATCAATAATACTTCATAATAATCAATTGTGAAGCAGAATTCAAAAATAAAGATCAAAACATGGATACAATCAAAGATAGTAACCATAATAGACATCTTGGACAAAAAGGGAAAATTTTTATTTTTCGGTGAATAGTGCCGTATACGTGAATAGTAACGTATACGTTAATAGTAACCCCGACACAAAAAGTTCTAAATTTGATAAAAAGTTTGTATCAATATTTCAGCATAATGATATTGAAGAAAATAATATCATTAAGAAGAAAATAATATCCCTTACCTCAAAATATCAGTACTTCTGGTCGGAATACCGGTATAAGGCTGAAAGAAACTTGCTCTGATGAATAGAAACTCTCAAAGTATCTAATTACTCACAAAATACACTCAATAATCTAGAGAGAGAAAGAGAGAAAACTTGTTTCTGGTGTGATTTTCAATTCTAACTTAGCCCTCTATTTATAGGAAAATGTTAGCACGCCGAAGCAGACTTAACCTGCAACCTGATGGATTTACCTGTTACTATTTCCACCCATCACATTTGAATAAAAATTTCAGCACATTTCTTCACCAACCAAGAGTGGGGCCCACCAATTCTAGAATTTTTCACCAAAATGATTAACTCCGAAAATTCAATAATTTCTGAACCAGTCATCTCGCAAAATTCATAACAAATCATACGTTCATTTTTAACGGTTCAAAATTTGTGGATATATACTCAACTTATATATGTATAACATATCCAAAAATCACAACGATCCAACGGTCGGATTAGAAATTATAACCCCCGCAATATATCTTAAAAACCTTGATTGATTTTTAATACCTCCATTCCGACAAAAATACTGATAAAATACCTCAACATTAACTCCTTCATTTTTAACCACAAAATATATCCAACATTTATATTCACATAAAATAAATATTTCATTATCATATGAATCAATAATTAATTATTCACAATTTAATATTACAGAATCACAATTATGACAACCAGGTCGTTCCAAGAAAGAGGGGGCTTTCCAATAAGGATTTCTCCTTACTAGCGCGCAATTAGCTGACCAAACCTCTCATTAGACAGAACTTTCTAGACATTGCCAATAATGCTATCTAATAATATTATTTAAATAATATGAATTATTGATCTGATAATGGAAAATACTGTGCAGCAACAATTATTGAAACAATAATAAAATATCAACGCAGCAATTATTGAATCAATAAAATAAAATATTGAATAGTAACTACCGTAACAATTATTGAGTAGTGCCTTCTTACGTAAGAATCAATAATTGGTGCAATACGGTGTGCTACTGTATTTTAACCACCGAGTATTCCAACAGTATTAACGGTAACAACTACGTCGTTATTTATAAACAACTTATACTTGTCGTTTTCTTCATCCAATCGATTTCCGTCATGGGGCCCATAAATAGCTGCACCGTCGTACGAATATTCCCCGACAGAAAGAATATTCCACGACCACACGAATATTCACCGACCAAAAATGAATATTTTATAACCACTTGCTTATTTGAAATATTTGCGCATTTTACCCATAACTAACCACATTAATCAAATCAACCATTTCTATTTCAAAATAATAAATAGAGAAAATTTAATTTTATTTATTAATAAGTTGGGGCCTTACAACCTCCCCTCCATATGAAATTTCGTCCTCGAAATTGACGTACGTACCTGGTGTTTCGAAAAGGTGAGGATATCTCGCTTTCATTTCTGATTCCAACTCCCAAGTCATTTCTTCAATAGCATGGTTTCTCCACAAAACCTTAACTTGTGATATAACCTTCGTGCATAGGACATGTTCTTTCCTATCCAATATGTTAACAGGTACCTCCTCGTACGTTAAATCTTCGACTATCTCGTCTGGTTCTAACGCAATAATATGATTCGGGTCGTCCACATATTTTCGTAACATCGATAAGTGAAAAACGTTATGAACACTCGACATACTTAGCGTTAAAACTAGTCTATAGGCCATAGTTCCTACTCGATCGAGGATTTCAAATAAATCGAAGGCTTGAGCTTTCTTCTCTTCATCGACTCTTACTTCTAGAATAACACATTCTTGCATCTTCTTCTTTATATTCACCAGCTCCAGGTCTGTAGCTTGAGCGGCTTTAACGTTATCGATTAAAGTTGATTTTACTCGTATATCATCACGTGGGTACCTAGAGTCATTAACTCTATCTCTATCATTTATAAATTATACAAAATAGGTCTTTGTGTTCAATAATATCGCACTCGTACTCGCGTACAATCTTTTACTCAACGCGTCAGCTACCACGTTCGTTTTTCCAAGATGGTATGGTCAAAACAGGTTCCGAATGAGTCACCTCTTGAGCTATTGAAAAATCTTCTCGCATTCCTCGCTTCATACAAATTTTATATCTTTCTGAGTCAGCTAAGTTAACAGAGTAACGATTCGAAAAAATCCTTCCACGAATCTCCGATAGTAACCAACTAAGCCCAGAAAGCTACGTACTTTGGTCACCGACTTTGGTTGCTCTCAATTGTGATTCATATCCCAATCTTGGATAGCACGTAACAATGGAACCTATTGTTTTACCACCACACAAATATAGAGTCCCTTACGGAGAGTCTGGCTTTGGTGCATTCCACAAAGGAAGTCACCAGATAGAGGCTCGGGTACCAACTTCTATAGTTGGGTTTTTAACTCCTGAAGTTGAATAGGAGCTATTCAATAAGAGATTTTAGAAATGGGTTTTGTATCGGGTTGAAGATCAATACAAAAATTAAATACCACGCTCTAGGTTAAGCCAGGAAATACATCAGGAAATTCACTAACAACAGAAATATCATTCAAATCTGACGTATTTTTGTTCAAGTCCGTGACATGGACTAAGAAAGCTTGACATCCGTTTTTCAATAAACGAATGGCTTTATGACTTGGTATGACAGCGATTGATTTTAGTGGTTTGGTTGCTTGAATTCGCATAACAGGTTGGTTAGGAATATGAAAACTAACAACCTTATGAAAATAATCAATTTTGGCATGATGAGTAGTTAACCTATCAATTCCTAAAATCACATCAAAAGCAAGTATCTTTAAAGAGATAAGGTCAACAGGTAATGTGATTGTGCCAACTTGGATTAAGCAAGATTTATAAACTGTAGATGTAATGAAAGTTTCTCCTAACGGGGTCTCCACAGATAGGTCAAAGTCTAATTTCTACGGAGTCAAGTTTAAACGTTGAGCACAAACAGGTGAGATAAAAGAATGGGTAGAACCAGTATCTAGTAAGGTATAAACTTCGCAAGAATTTATAATTAACTAACCCGTTATACCTTCGTTCGGGTTCCTCGCGTTTTGGGCAGTCACGACAAACGCTCTTCCAAAAACTGCCGACTTTATTTTGTCCGTATCCGCCTTTGGTGTCACCGTCCCAGCTGGGCTTGGTTTCGCTATAGTAAAATCTCGAGCGATATGTCCTTCCTTTCGACAATTATAACATACCTTGAACTGTTGTGGGCAGTTTGGACTTATATGTCCCTCTTCTCCGCATCTGTAACATCTAACTGGCGGTCGTTCTCCTCCCCTAAAATTTGTTCCTGGTGCTGGTGCTGCTGTCGACATCTTCCTGTCATCGTTAAATCTTCTCTTCTTGAAATTTCCACTTGACTCACATCTCCTATTATCATGGCCACGATGACCACCCGAGTGGTTACCGCCTTTGTTCGTATTTTTCCCTCCTCGTTGGTTATCATCGCTCTGATGACTGCTGTCACCGGTATGACCCTGGTTGTGGTCCCTCGGTTGCACATACTCATTATCTCGCTCTAATAATTGAGCCCTGTTTACAACATCTGAATATAAAGAAAATTTATGAGAGATAAGATATTATCGAATCTCGAGTTTTAGACCTCTTAGAAACATCCTTGTCATTCGTTCCTCATTTTCGATCAAATGAGGTGCAAACCTGGATAACTCTGGAAACTTCGCTTCGTACTGGGACACCGTCATGTTGTTTTGTTCCAGTCTGATAAACTCCACCTCCTTCATATGACGAATACTTTAAGGAAAGTACTTGTCATTGAATAGTTTTTGAAATGTTTCCCAGGACATGTTGAGTGCGTCAGGCTGGGTACGTTTCACAGACTCCCACCAGTAGTCTGCCTCACCGCGGAACATAAAAGTGGCGAATGGAACCTTCTGTTCCTCCGTGCATCCCAAGACATCGAATATCTTGGTAATTTGCTTGACCCACGTTTCCGCCGTGATCGGATCAGTCTTTCCCTTAAATTCTGGTGGTCCCAATTCTTTGAACTGCTTGGCTGTGACAAACAGCGCATTGTTATCATTTCCACCTGTATTCTGCACCCGAGTCTCCCTCGTCTGATTTTGCATGAACTACAAATAGCTCCTAAACATTCCATCATTCATCGTTTGCTCGGTAACGTTGTTTACAGGAGGAATATTTCCTTCCTGTTGCACATTCCCCTGGGTGGTGATCAAAGGTGTCTCCACAGTTTGATTTACTCCATTATTAACGTTCTCAGCTGCCATTCATAAATACTGCCATAAAACAAGGGTTAATAGTCATTTCATATATTATCCCTATACTCTGACCGACCAAATAAACACCAAATAAACTTAGTCAGGTCATACTAGCGAAGGAATTCCCCGTCTCTCCCCTCCTAGTTCTTGTCTCACATCTCAGCCAGGGATCATATCCCTAAGCTCTGATACCAACTGTGACGTCCCCAAAATAGGTATACAACACCCATTCTGAGTCGCCAAATACATGTTACAGAAAGCAAACTACAACTTTAATAATACAATTGTCGTGCAAAATACGACAACACATACTGTGAGTTTAAATACAAATATTGTCTTCTAGACAATATCCACACTCAAATAAGTCCTCAATACAATTATTCAAACACTATTTTACAGAAATAGTGAGGACTGCTAAAACATCTTTCTAGAACCATCACTCCATACCCCGACTAGATCCTGCTATGTTCTCACCTCCTGAGAAGAAAAATGGAACAAAAAGGAAAAGGGTGAGCTCAACTAGCCCAGTAAAGAATATTATGACTAAGATAATATACAACAAATTATCATTAGTATTCAACAGGGAAAAATATGATATAATATAATCGACAACAAGTTTTAGATCAACAACTGCAGCGGAAACAGCAAACCATTAGAAGAGTCAACTAGAGAATGAATTCTACTATCTTCTAAGATTTAAAAGTCCATCATCAATATTTTATCCTTGTAACATCAATTAATAATCATCTTTATCCAAATATTCATCTTTGCACTACAGGCCAAAGATATTCATTTGTATCACCTGTCAGTCATGTTTATCTCAACACCTGTTCATCTTTGCACTACAGGCCAAAGATATTCATCAAGTAATCATACATCTTTGCATTACAGGCCAAAGATATTCAGTAATATCATCATTTAGGACTGAGAATGATGAAAAATATCTTAAAGAGAACGAATCCAGTGAGACAGAAGGACAAATAGTAGGGATTCGTATAACAGTTTATCCAAGATCAGTAATACTTCATAATAATCAATTGTGAAGCAAAATTCAAAAATAAAGATCAAAACATGGATACAATCAAAGATAGTAATCATAATAGACATCTTGGAGAAAAAGAGAAAATTTTATTTTTCGGTGAATAGTACCGTATACGTGAATAGTAACGTATACGTGAATAGTAACCCCGACACAAAAAGTTCTAAATTTGATAAAAAGTTCATATCAATATTTCAGCATAATGATATTGAAAAAAATAATATCGTTAAGAAGAAAATAATATCCCTTACCTCAAAATATCAGTACTTCTGGTCGGAATACCGGTATAAGGATGAAAGAAACTTTCTCTGATGAATAGAAACTCTCAAAGTATCTAAATACTCACAAAATACACTCAATAATCTAGAGAGAGAAAGAGAGAAAACTTGTTTCTGGTGTGATTTTAAATTTTATCTTAGCCCTCTGTTTATAGAAAAATGTTAGCACGCCGAAGCAGACTTAACCTGCAACCTGATGGCTTTACCTGCTACTATTTCCACCCATCACATTTGAATAAAAATCTCAGCACATTTCTTCACCAACCAAGAGTGGGGCCCACCAATTCTAGAATTTTTCACCAAAATGATTAACTCCGAAAATTCAATAATTTCTGAACCAGTCATCTCGCAAAATTCATAACAAATATTACGTTAATTTTTAACGGTTCAAAATTTGTGGACATATACTCAACTTATATATTTATAACATATCCAAAAATCACAACGATCCAACGGTCGGATTAAAAATTATAACCCCCGCAATATATCTCAAAAATCTTGATTGATTTTTAATACCTCCATTCCGACAAAAATACTGATAAAACACCTCAACATTAACTCCTTCATTTTTAACCACAAAATATATCCAACATTTATATTCACATAAAATAAATATTTTCTTATCATATGAATCAATAATTAATTATTCACAATTTAATATTATAGAATCACATTTATGACAACCAGGCCGTTCCCAGGAAAGAGGGGGCTTTCCAATAAGGATTTCTCCTTACTAGTGCGTAATTAGATGACCAAACCTCTCCTTAGACAGAACTTTCTAGACATTGCCAATAATGCTATCTAATAATATTATTTAAATAATATGAATTATTGATCTGATAATGGAAAATACTGTGCAGCAACAATTATTGAAACAACAATAAAATATCAACGCAGCAATTATTGAATCAATAAAATAAAATATTGAATAGTAACTATTGTAACAATTATTGAGTAGTGCCTTCTTACATAAGAATTAATAATTGGTGCAATATGGTGTGCTACTGTATTTTAACTACCGGGTATTCCAACAGTATTAACGGTAATAACTACGCCGTTATTTATAAACAACTTATACTTGTCGTTTTCTTCATCCAATCGATTTCCGTTATGGGGCCCACAAATAGCTGCGTCGTCGTACGAATATTCCCCGATAGAAAGAATATTTTACGACCACACGAATATTCACCGACCAAAAATGAATATTTTATAACCACTTGCTTATTTGAAATATTTGCGCATTTTACCCATAACTAACCACATTAATCAAATCAACCCTTTCTATTTCAAAATAATAAATAGAGAAAATTTAATTTCATTTATTAATAAGTAGGGGTCTTACATTCCAGATTTTGAAAGTCATGCTCGGTCAACTAGGTTTGACCAGCCATAACTTTTACTTTGTTTATGATCTGGGCTTGATTCAAGTTTCATATCAAAGATCTCATAGCATACTACAACTACAAACTTTCAAAACACAAAAATAATTAACAATCACTTACATATGAGGTCTGACATTCATTGTCAAACAAAAAAAAATATTTTCCAGATTTTTGAAAACATCAAATCCTAGCCTATAGATGTTATGGATCTAACATCTATCAACTCAGATCATCAATATACACTACATACAACATGTTTAACACAAAAAAACTAACATCTAACATAGGATCAAAGGTCAGATTTCGTTTAGGGTTTATACCTCACTTTGAACAAACTCTTGATTCTAGGCTACTGATCTGTTAATGGAAGCAGTGGGGCTTGTTTTAGGGACTGAAACACCTTAGGATTTTGTGCGTTTGAGTGAGAGAGAAGTGAGTTGAGTGTTTGTAAGCAAATGAGCATAGTTAGTAAACTTTCTCTCTCTTGATCTTATAAATAATGAGGTGCAATGCATTTGGCTGAGATATATGGCTGATAATTGTTAATTTCAGTCACATGGTCAATCAAATTTGGTCACCAACTACATTATATGGCAAGATACACAAGTTATCTTCAATAATGCAATTAAGGGCAAAATAGTCATTTGGCTTGTGATTTTAATGGCACTAATGTAACTTGGCAAACCCTTAGGATCACTACAAAAAATTGGGGCTTCAGCAACAACTGATTTTCATTGCTAAAGGTGCCAAATTTCGTTACAAAAGGGTTTTGGCAACGACTTTACTGTCGTTGCGTCTTTCGTTGCACAATGAGCGTTACTAATTGTTCCGCAACGAATGTATTTTTTTCGTTGCCAAAAGTAATACATTTTGCAACGAAATTTGACTTTCGTACAGAGACATCGATTCTTTAGCAACAAAATGTATTGTTGCAAAATAATTAAAATTTCGTTGCTAAAAACCCCATTTTGTTGCAAAAGCATGCTAATTGGCAACGAAATAAACTCTTTTTTTTTTGCAACGACCATGCATTTTCGTTGCAATTGACATCATTTTGCAACGACATTTTTCGTTGCCATAAATTATGAAAATTGTTGCCTAAGCTTGCTTTCGTTGCGGAATGTAAACTTTTTAGCAACGATTTTCGTTGCTGATTATATTATTTGGCAACGACATTATGCTGAATCAGCAACAAAAATATTTGTTACTGGTTATTTTTAAATAGCAACGAAAGTCGTCGATTAGCAACGACATTATATGTTGCCGTTTCTTTATATGTGCAACGAAAGTTGATATGATTTGCAACGATAAAAAATGTTGCCTTTTATTTTAGTATTAGCAATAATATCCTCTCCATTATTATTAGGTTAATTTTTTATTGCCAAATATTATATTTTTAATGCCATTATCAACGAAAACTTGTTGCTAAATGTGTAAAAAATTATTGCTATATTAAAACTTGTTCAATGCTTTGGTAACGAATTATATTGTTGCCAACTCAAAATTTGACATTCTTTTTGTGTACCTGGCTGGCTCAATGTCACCATAGCAAATAATGGCAAAAATACAAAAAATTAAAATATTATTAACTTAATAAAATCATCCACTACATAATCATTCATTATCTTTACAATTAACCATCTAAAGCTACCACAGTTCTTCGATCAAAGTATATATCTACATATATAGAGAGAGTACACTTCATAATTTCGTCCCTTGTCTTCCGTAAACGTAGCACGAAAATTCATCATTTAAAAGATGCAATGCAGTATTGAAGGAGGTAGCTATTTCATGATTATCATCAACATCAACATGTAAGTATCAAACCTGCAATTATGCTTCAAAAAGTTTTTTAACTATAATAAAATTTTACTCTAGATATTTGAGTGCTAAACTTTGAAATCTATTACTTTGACTCAACTCCAACTTACGGGAAAAAGGGGCGGGGGAGTGAAAGCATTAAAATAGAAGTTATAAGGTTTTAGAATTTCTTGGGCTAGAATGAGTCTTTAGTTGTGCCTTCCAATTGTTCATAGGGGACATAAATGTTGAATATAGCAAAATCTCATATTTACATTTTTTTAATTTGATATTCAATAAAGCTATGATATTTTGTTTAACAAAAAGATTTACATTTTATCCCCATAGGATACCACAATGTGAACCGTGTAATATGATATGTATGGATTGGCATACGAGATAAACAGAAGACAGCAATGAAGTGAAGAAACAAGGGGTAAAAGTACCTTCTGTTATGGATAACATGGGGGAGCTGGTTGTGTCCTCTTTTGAATTGGAGTTAACCACATCATATGAGCTTGGTTCTAAATTTGCAGGTCTTGTTGTAGGTTCAAGTTCACGTTGACGGTGAGAAGTACTTTCGCCTATTGTCAAATTGTTTGAATCACTTGGAGTCTCACTATGTTCTACCAAATTTTCGAGAGCACGACTTTCTGCCTGAGCATCTAATAGTTTAGTCCCATCCATCTTCGCTATGACAAGTGAGTTAATGCCTCTCAAATACTTGCCAAGCTTATTATATATTGGCTCCAGTGCTTGGCAATGGCCACACCAAGGATCGTATATCTAATTTAAAATCAAATTGAAGTCAGAACTAGCATCATTATCAAATTCATTACAATTGTAAGCTTGGCGATGATTTTTTTCACTGATGAGGAAGATTGTACCTCAAGAAGAAGAACCTTTGACTCGCCCAAAACAATCTCGTCAAAGTTATTTCTGACAACTATTTTTACATCCCCCGTTGTGACGTCCCCAAATCCGGGTACTTTGAACCTCAGACTTGGTAACGGTACTTCATCATCATAAATATTCTATCATCATCTAATGCGGAACAAATAAACATATATTGTTTATTTTACACAATTCTATAATATTTTCCCAGGTTTATTAACCTTAACTGAATACATACCTTCAAAATTACAAAGGTTTACAATAAGATAACTAAATAGTTATTCTTATAACAATCTATTACTGTATTTTGCTTTTATCTTTGTCCTTCTTCAAGCCTTCGCCTTTATCTAAAATTTATTATCATGATATAGCAAGGGTGAGCAACTACTTTGCCCAGCAAGTTTAAATTCAATAAAGATATGTCATGATTGAAAGAATAATAAGCTTTCAAGTTTTTAACAATTTAATAATTGTGAATGAACATGAATCAAGATGTCAATAATTGAATGACTGAATCAATAACGTTTAAAGTCAACAAGGACTAGAAATAACTTTATCTGAACCTTAGGGTAATGAAAGTGATCGGCCTTTCATACCTGATGAACATATGCAACATACACTATGTGCGAATCAATAATCAGTTTAGACGTGAGTAATCATCAATAATCATTCACTAACACGCTTTGAAATATAACTAGAGTTTGAGTTAAAGAAACTTGCCTGCATAGTCGATTACCACTACGTAATCTAATTTATTCTCTTTATTGAAAAGACCTATCAGGTATAAGATTGATCTTTCAATTAGCATATCATACCTTATTTCATAATATTATCTAACACTTAATCACATAGTCAAATATTAGATAATCTTAACACCCTATTCATTTGCTTACTATAATCTCATCATCTTATATTAACTTGTCTAACCTTCACTCAGAAAGTTAAGTATTAGACATTACACCTTAGTCTTAGTATTATCATTATACTTTGATAATCTTTTCATCACTTATAACTTATACTTATAAGTTTTCCCTTTATATGTTCTCTTAGTAAGCTAGATAACCTTTTAGTAAACTGAAATATCATTTCAGTAAACCGGATTACATTTCAGCATCCTGAAATCACTATTTCAGCAGACCACAAAATATTTCAGCAGACTGAAACCATTTCAGCAATTCAAAATCCAATTCAACACCCTTAATTCTCATTTTAGTCTATTACAAGCATAATATAGTTCATTAAATACCAAATTCAATAATTATATTGAAAAATAACATAAATCTCTTACTTTAATCTCCCGTCGAATATTATTAATTATGTAATAATATTTTACACTAAGGTTATTAATCTTTTAATAACATTCCAGTCAAATACTACTAATAATATCTTAATCCAATATTATTAGTCATATAAAAATAATTTAAGTCATTAATCACATTAATACACAATTTAGTTCAATTGTTTTCCTTTTCTTAATTAACTCATTAAACATTCTAAAATACCATAACATCACAACACTTCACACCCGACCCAAAACTTCATCAAAAATCTGTATAAGTCATGCTCAAGGGTCTCAAGTCATAAATCGTACTTTTCATATTTTTGGACATCATATATTTACTTAAATCCATTTATCATCATTTAGATGAAAAATATTAATTCAGTCCCAAAAATATTTTTTTTCTAATATTTGACAGAATATAGTTCCATACGAAACATATATTTTTCCCGGAATTTTTAAAATAGATTTACTATATTTAAATAGTCCATAATAGCCAAATATTCTCATATTTTTTATAAATCGAGATTAACTCCAAAAATTTTGAAATTTTTACAGTATGTTCCTGTTATACACATGTACTTTCAGTAAAACTTTTGTAATTTTTGGACTTATACACAGAGAGTTATTCGGGTAGCTTCATAAAAATAGTCCTTCACTGTAAAATCCATAACTCTCAAACCGTTTGGCCAAAATTTCTCAAATTTTTACACAACCTTCATAACTTCTGCTATTAACACTCTAAATGTTTCCAGAATTTTTAAAGTATAAAAAGTGGACGAAAATACCCCCGTTGCTGACTGGTCCAAAACATTACCAAAAAAAACAGGACTGTTTTCACCAAAATTCACACCACGACTTTTAGAAACGTGATTTTTGAGTTCTACCACTTGAGTTTACTAGTCAACACATATATGTAGCACCTCTCTTCGACGGATCGAGAAAAGAATGCATAGATCAAAAACAGTGGATTTTCAAAGTACTCAAAAGTTAGGTTTCAAAACTAGAAAAATTAATTTTCTTTTCTTTATGATTAAAACCAAATCAACACCCATTATGGGTAGATCCATACTTGAATTCATGAAAACACATAGATTATAGGGGTTTGAACTTCTAATTAAAAAACCCCCTTTCATCAAATCCATAAAATAAATTAAAGGAAAGTTTAGGAAATTTTTTTTTATACCTTTCTTCTTCTTCTTCATCCATGGAGGATTTTCTCCTCCTCCTTTCTTCCCCAGGGCTTCGGCATCTTCTTCCTTTTCTCTCCCTCTCGATTTCCCGTTCTTTTCTTTCCCTCTTCTCCCGTTCTTTTCCGTTTTACTTTTCTCTTTCTCTCTCTTTCTTATCTCTTCTCTTCTTTTTCTTTTTAGCTTATTTCCTTCTTATCTTTTCTTTCCCTCTTACTTGGCCAAGTGGCCCCTTTTTTCTTTACAAATTTGACCGGCCATGTGGCCTCATCATCTCCCACATTTTTTTAATGCTTTATTTAATGACCAAAATGTCCTTTAATTTGGGCTTAAAAATTTGGGCCACTTAATTCATCTTTTGGGCTTTCATAATAATTATTTAAGCTATGTAAAATTTACATAGTCTATTCCTTTCCATCTTATCACACCTTAAATATTAAATTAGAGTATTCATTCCATATATTTAGAATTTAAGTCATTACTCTTGTACATTTAATTTTATAACCAAATTAAACTTACTTTAATTAAGTTATAAAATTATTAAACTTGAGATAATAAAGATATATCTCTTGACTTAAAATAATTTTTAATATTATTATTCTCCCACATTATCCTTAACAATTGGGCTCACTTGGGCTTTAACACTTTTATTATTTTGCTTACTAACAAAATAAATTTGGGCTTTCACCCAAAATTTAATTAGGTCATTATAATACTTGTCCCACACATAATATATTGAGCTAGATTAATAGTTTAATCGCCCTTAATCACTTTATTCACAAGTCACATGCTTAATTAATTAATTGGGCTTGTTTAAATAATATAACTTCTTCAGTCCATTAAATTTAATTCTTTTGGACTCTAAATAAATCATTGGGCTATGATATTATTATAGTCCAATACTTTTAATTCTATTTTACCCTAATCATTTAATTAGGGTTTTTATTTCTCACTTAAAAATAAATTCCTTAATTAAGCCTTTTTAATTTCATAACTCAATTAGACTTGGTTATAAAATTAATTATTTGAGATATATAAAATAAATCTCTTAATGTTATTATATATATTTATATACTAATATTCTGCCATATTATAACCTCTTAGGTTATTTAATTATCACACCTAATATATATATTATGTTACATAACCTAATTCTTAATTCACTTTTACATACAAAATAAATGTATTCACATTTTATAATGTATATTTATTTAATCATATACATTATTCACATAATCATAACATATTTCACTTGTCACACTAATTTTGACTTTTCTCCATAAAAAGTCAACTGTTGACTTTGACCAAAAGTCAACCTTTACACATTTTGTGTTTACTGTCCATTCTGACTAAACTTGACGTTCCGGACGCAACCTAGCAGTCCGTGCTTCAAAATTCTATCTTTAACTCAAATTTTGAGTTTTATCTTACGCCCTTTTTATTGCTAATCATATTAGCTAATAAATTTAAACTTATTTATCTTCTTCTTTTCCAATCAAGGCCCACATTCAAGCTATGTTAATTACTAACATAGTTTTATCTTGATCCTTATACCAGTAACTTAATTCATTATTCCTCTTGCTAAAAATATATATAGCACCTTACTAAGTATATATATATTTTTACATAAACTCATCTTCGTTTAACCTCATATCATCTCTTCATGTGAAATCTTATCTCCTTAATAAAATTTTCATATGTACTTATATAATATTTCTTAGACTATTCAGTTCACATCGAATTTACAGGTATCGTAATACCTTATTCTTGATATTCCTTCAAGTACATATCAATTCATTTATAGGGTTTTGAAATTTTGTAACCCACATTTTCTCTATTCTCATTCGAATAGCAAACTATATAGGTTTTACTTGAAAATTTTAAATAAATCCTCAAATTCTTATATAAGTTTTATTTTGTACCCTTTATTCTAATCATTCAAGATTTTAAGAATTTTCGGGTTATCACATTCACCCCTTTTAAGAATTTCGTCCTCGAAATTACAGTTTACTAATCACCACTCCTTTTATTCATCAAAACTAGGTTTTCAAATTAACCTTTACTTGATTTCATGCTCAATTTAATGAGTACATCTTGCTTCCTACAGTCCGTTTGAGGATTCCGTCATTTGGCGACTTTGTCATACTACATCATACCATAGTGGGCTGACGATCCTTAGATCGCATCCAACACTAAGTAATACTGCATTGACGACTCCATCGTTTTTATCATCTCTACACCAGGTTTCATGATGCATTAATGATATAAAAATACATTTTGATAATTCAAATCATTTTTGTCTAGCCGAATCAATTAGCATAGACTCTTCTTTAAACCGTTCAAAAATCTTTGAAAATCATCTTTGGTGTCATCACGCCACAACATGTAATGATGTGTTAGTGGCCTGAAGTCCACACCTACACACTTGTCACCATGTGCTGCTGATAACAAAAAATTCATTTTATTTCGAAAGGCACATCAGTGCAAATTTAGTTTGATGTTAAAAATTTGAAATCTAGCATAGCTAGAAGATTTGGAATACCTATGCTTCCACCATCAACTTTAATTTCTCTACTGATCCATTTCTTAATAATTCTATCTATTTCTATCATCCTCAATGCTCCATTCATAACTTTTCTATACCCCAGTATAGTTCATTAAACTTACCACACATTATGAGTTCAGTAACTTACCACAATCATATAAGTTGAAGAACTTGTCCTAGTCAGACCATATGCGTCCATTCGCTGATGGGTTCAAAACATACCATATGATTATGAGTCATGAACTTACCATAAGTATGAGTTTTAAAAACTCGCAACTAACCTTATATTCTCTACCTATTCGTTATACACATGAGAAAAGAATCACCTTATCAACATGCATATAGCAAATAGCGCGACACCAGGTTCCAATGATTATTAATGTAAGAAACTAAGTGGTTGTCAAACCAAACTCGGCCACTAATCAACATAGGAAGCTAAGCGGACAATTCTCTGCCCATACAAAGAATTTGTCAACCTAACCACTATATCGACCAGGAAGCTAAGTGATTCTAAAACCAAGTACAAATTCCCCGCCCATATAAGGAATCATACAACTCAGCTGCTAACATGAGTCCTCAATTAAAATCCTACACAATTCTAACTTTCTCTTTTCTTAATATGAATTTTTTTTAATTCGTATCTTAATATTTACCACTCTTTTTGTTTTGAGTTTACAATGTACCATTTCATAGTACCTTCTTTTTTTAGCATCAAGCTATATTATACCAATCACTTAACATATCATATGTTATTCAACAATTTAATCTGATCACGTAGTGATCTTATTTTGAAATCATTTCTGCTTATACCTACGACTGTGTTATAGTACGATCTTCTTATTATTCTCTTTAATCATATTATATTATGATTTTATTTACACTTTTCATCTTATAGACATTGTCTATTTATTATCACTTTTCATTTTTATTACTGGAGTCAGATAACTCCAGATTATTATCATTATAGCTTTTTAAGATTCTTCTTTAAATCTTCTTTATCTTTCTCTTTACTTAGTAATGAATTTCCTAAATTCATTTCTTATCACTTAAACTCTATCTGAGTTTATTCCGTATCATCTCCGCGGTTATAGCCTAAGGTACCCCTACCTAAGGTTTATAACCTACTGCTTTGATACCAATTGTGACGTCCCCAAATTCGGGTACTTTGAACATCAGACTTGGTACGTTACGGTACTTCATCATCATACATATTCTATCATCATCTAATGCGGAACAAATAAACATATATTGTTTATTTTACATAATTCTATAATATTTTCCCAGGTTTATTAACCTTAACTGAGTACATACCTTCAAAATTACAAAGGTTTACTGTAATAACCGTGAATTTCATATCATCTCCGCGGTTATAGCCTAAGGTACCCCTACCTAAGGTTTATAACCTACTGCTTTGATACCAATTTTGACGTCCCCAAATTCGGGTACTTTGAACCTCGGACTTGGTACGTTACGGTATTTCATCATCATACATATTCTATCATCATCTAATGCGGAACAAATAAACATATATTGTTTATTTTACATAATTCTATAACATTTTCCCAGGTTTATTAACCTTAACTGAACACATACCTTCAAAATTACAAAGGTTTACTGTAATAACCGTGAATTTCAAGTCACTATATATGTAGGTACATTATTGATATTTAAAAACTATGTGTTATATAGTGATTTAATATGTGACTACATATGTGAAGTGGTGCATGGATCAATAAACATATATACTATAGTTATGGATATATACATTTATAGATTTCTTTAAAAATGAAAGCTTCGTAACCTAATTATACATTAGGTGAGACAATTAAATAACCTAATGGTTATGGTAATAAGGAAAGGTTAGTATTTAATATGTATACTAACTTAAGTGGATAATCTTGTTATTTCAAGTGACTAATAATTTTTAAGCCTATTTATAGTAAACCTAATTTGGTTATGAGCTAAAGTCACATGTATAAGTAATTAAATTTCAAAGGATTGGGAATGAAAACCCTAAATAAACAATTTGGGTAACATATATTAAAATTGTTAGACTATGTTTATTAAATGGCCCAAAACAATTAAAGGAGAAGCCCAAAAGAAATAGAATGCAAACCAATACTTAGCCCACTTGATTAAGGGTATTTTAGACTTTTGATTAATCAAATTTTTGCATTAAAATGAAATCAAAATGGAGGAGATAATGGGGACAAGGGGACCGGCCATATTAGGCTTTTTAAGGCAACAAAATTGTGCTAATCAAGTTCCTTAATTAGTAAATCTTACATCAAGTACAAGTGTGTCCATCTCCCATTGGTAGAAAATATACTTAGCACCATTAATCACATGATTAGGCTCAATTGGAAGAGATAAGGCAAAGCCTTTTATACAAGAGACAACAAAAGTATGGGGGATATTACTTAAATCACCACATTTCACTTGCTAGACATTTCATCTCTCTTATTCTTCTTCTTCTATTTTTCTCCCAAGCTAGAAAAATATAAAGAGAGAAGAGAGAGGGGTTCGGTTTTGAGAGAGAGAGAGAGAGAAGTGTACTAGTTTGGTTAATGCACCCTAAGATTTTATATTACTTTGTTAAATCAAGGAAGGTTGCTACTAGATCAAGGTATAACCTAAACCTCCATCTTCTTTTTCTATTTTGTGTTATAGTAAGATTTGTTGGGGTTATGAACTAATACTCAAGATACCCTAGTTCTACATAATATCATGTATGGAATTAAGTATCTTGAGTGTTAGATCAAAGGTTTAGAGGAAGAAAATGAGCATATGTTCTCCTAGGGGTTAAACCCTTATTTTTCTTCCACTAAATCTTGTGTAAATCAAATTTTACAACTTGGATTTGTGATCCGTCGAAGGGGGGTGCTAGATACATGAGTTATCTAGTAAACCCAAGTGGTAGAACACAAATCTACCAAGTATTGAAGCATTGGGGGCTGTTTTCCCCAAAACAGTCCACATAGAGTATTAAGGTTTTAAAATCCTAAAATGCTACTATCCCCGTTTTTCTTAAGGCTATTTCAGACAGTTTCAAGTCTTTTAAAAATCTAGGAAAAATCACAGAGGTACCTTGAGAAGTTATCTACGTGTAGGAAAAAGAACGGACACGTTTCGATTTATAGGTGCGTAATAGCTATTTTCGTAAAGGACTCCTAAATATTAACACCCGAATTTCTCACAGTGTATAAACTGGAAAATTCCAAAAATTTTACAATATGTTCATTTATGTTATGAGGGTATACCTGAAAATTTCAGAATTTTCTGAGCAAAACTCAATTTATTACAAATGAAGCAAGATCCGAGTGTTTTGGGCAATTTAAAATTAGTAAATCACTTTCTAAAATTCCAGAAAAATTTGGGAATCATTGTTGGGTCATATACTGTCCAAATCCAGAAAAGAAGAATTTTTAGAATAAGTTTGGTATTTTTCCTAAAAATGATGAAGTTATGAATAAAAGGAAATAAATAGTTAAATGTTGTCATAAATAAGAAAATTGTGATTTTAATGCTTGAATACTCCTAATATATAATATTAATATATTATGACTATTTATGGCATTTTGGTAATTTATAATAAGAAATATTATTTATGACCTTTTATGGATATTAAATAAGTGGTTTAATAAAGGATAAACAATTAGAATAAATTATTTATTGATCTAATAAATTATTAAAATATTATTATGATATTAATAATATTAGAATATGATATTATTAAGTAAATAATAATATTCGAGATTAAATAAAATGTTATTAAAAATATAATAACATTAGTAAAGGAATAAAATATTATTAAATGATTAATGATATTGGTAAATGAATAAAATATTATTAAAATATTAATACTATTAGTAAATGAATAAAGTATTATTAATTGATTAATGATACTAAAGCATAAGTAAGATATTATTAAAGTAATAATATTAATGCATAATTAAAATATTATTAAGAGGATTAATAATATTAGTAAAGTATTAAAATATTATTAAGATATTAATAATATTAGTAAGCGAATAAAACTATTATTAGTGAACTAATAATACTAAGAGGTGATTTAAATATTATCAAGATTAATAATATTAGGTGAATTAAAGGTATTTGTTATTTAATAGTAACATTATCGAGACAAGATAATATTTCTAAGAACTAAATATAATATATGATATCTATGTGATTACATAATCTAATGTTATGCAATGACTAATTGAAAGATTAACTATAGGTCTCTCAAAGGAAGATAATTAAACTGCCTAGCGGATAGAATTTAATTGCGTAGCCGTAACCTACAAATGAGGCAAGTTCCCTAACTCAAACTTGAGTTATTATTTTCGAAGCATGTTAGTGAATAATTATTGTTGATTATTCACATCTATATTGATTATTGAGATTCGCACTTTGTGCAATTGAATTCTTGTTCTATTATTGATGAACTGTGAATTAAATTAAAAAAATTTCGTTCATGAACTGTTTATGAGATAGATCTATGCTAATTGTATCAGCTAGATCAAGCATGTTTAAATTTATTAAATCAAATGTGTTTTAAAAAGTTGTTCTTATTAAATTGATATGATAAGAACTCTTGACTGAGAAAAAAGACGAATTTGATTAAGGCATGATATCGATGTTGGATTATTAAGTGTTTATGCATAAATCATGGGGTATGAAAGGCTGATCCCCTTAAATACCAAAACTTACTAAGAGGTCCAGTTTAAATGACTGAGAACCTTGGCAAATGTTCATGGTTATTTCAAAATCACTCAGTACATGTTATTCAATTATTCGAATATTCAATTGTTGATTATTAATTCATGTTCCTTCACAATCTTATACTATTATTGAACATTGAAAGCAAAACTTCTCTCTAGTCATGATATATCTCCCTTGTATATAAACTTGCTAAGCAAATTAGTTATTTACCCTTGCTATATCATGGCATTTATTTCAGTTAAGCCTGAAGGATCCAATACGAAAGACAAAGGCAAGGGCAAGATCCAGTAATAGTTTAGAATGAATGATTAGTTATTATTATCTGATGGAATTTCTTATGTAAACCTTTTGTAATATGAATGGTGTGTTTAAGTTAAGGTTAAGAAAACTTTGGAACTATGTTATGAAACTTTATTATAATGAACAATGTATGTTTATTATTCCGTAATAGTTATGGAATGCTTATGATGATGATAGATCGTGAGCACCGAATTTGAGGTTAGAGAACCTGGATTTGGGGGCGTCACAGGTTGGTATCAAAGCCATAGGTTATAAACATTAGGAATGCGAAACCTAGGTTATAACCTTAGTAGAAAACTCTTATAGAGTATGTTAGCTAGGTGATGGATTGAGGAGATCCATCAAGTTTTAGTTGTACTGAATAAAATATCATTTCATTTTATCAATGTATATATTTTATTGTGGTACTGATGTTTTGATTGTTTATTGTGGTTATAGGATGGCTGACGAGAGTCAAGATAGCTATTCAATGAACCAAGAGTTGAGGGACTCTAGTGAGGAGTCCATGGAGCATGAGATGATAGGAGATTTGTTGGCGAGGAACATCGAGATAGAGGTTAGGGCTGAGCGAGTGGAGGCGCAGAACCGCACCTTTCAGATTTCAGAGCAGCAGTACAACAACGCTGCTTACGAGGCACATGCTAAGTTAGCCGAGTTGCGAGGGAGGTTGGAGCAGAGAGAGCTACAGCTAGGACAGTTGAGAGACGAGGTGGAAGCTAAAGATGTGAGGATACATACTTTGGAGCAAGCTTTAGACATCGCCTTTATGCAGTTCGAAGCTAAGTGGATGGAGCTGCCCTCCAGCAGTGAGAGCAGGCGCTTATTTGTATTCATGACCGATATAGTCCCACTTTTTGTTTCTAATAGGGACTGTTTAGTTGTTGTAAATCCTTATGCTTTGCTGTATGCATAGGATGGTAGTTAGACCCCAACTTTTATTTTGATAGAGGGGTAGATGGTAGTGGATCCTCACTTTTTGTCTAGTAGAGGATAGTTGGTGGAGGGAAATTTATGCCTTGAGTGTTTATAGAAGTATGCCAGATGTCTAGTCAGTCTGTATTAAAAGATTGGTATATGAATATAAATGCATTATTATGACATGTGTTGGAAAATTTAAATAGTAAATTGTCTATTTAATGTTATGTGAATCCAGTAGACTGAATTGGATTTTTTTAAGCAAACTTAACCCACTAATTGGGGAGAAAGACTTCCAATCTTGGTAATTTAAAACTCTCATATAATGATCATGTGATTGTTCGAACACAGTAGCGTATTACATGCTAAGTACTTATATGATAATAAAACCCGAGTAATGTGTTAGAATTTTGTTTCATTAGATAATGCCACCCAGATGTGTACTAAGGAACCAAGAGATCGAAGAGTCAGTTAATAATGCAGCGGGAGCTCAACCAAACCCAATGCAAGACTTTATCAACATGATAGCTGAAGCTATGAGGAATCAAGCTCAACCTGCATGAAATCAGGTGGGAAACCAACTAGCCAACTTTAAGGACTTCAAGGCAGTAAGATCACCGGAGTTTAGACGAACAGCAGACCCGATGGAGGCCCAGACGTGGGTAAAGGAGATTGAGAAGGCCTTCATTATTGCTAGAGTAGCAGAAGAGCATAAAATAATTTTTGCTACCTACTTAATGAAGGGTGAGGCTAACTATTGGTGGGAGGCCAACCAGAACAAAGTCGGGACTAGAATCATGACTTGGGAAGCGTTTAAGACGTTGTTCTTCGGGAACTACTTCCCTGAAAGTACACAAGCGAGAATGGAGATCAAGTTTTTGAAATTGAAACAGGAGAATATATCAATGTCAGAGTACGCTGCGAAGTTTAATGAATTGTACAGATTCGCTCCACATCAGGTGGACACGGAGGTGAGGAAAGCAAGAAGGTTCGAAAATGGATTAAAGTCGTGGATTTACAGTAAGGTAGTGGTTTTACAAATCACGTCATTCTCAACTCTATTGGAGAAAGCTCTCATAGCGGAAGGTGGAAGCAAAGCGGTCTCAAAGTACAATCGGGAGAAGAACAAGAAGAAAGTAGAAGGTGGGAATCAGAATGTTAGTAGTAGTGGTAGCAACAACAAGAAGCAGAAGTGGAGTAGTGGGGGTAGTAATTTGGAGAGTCATCAAGGAAGTGTACAACAAAAGAAGTCGATGTGTGGAAACTGTGGAAATGGTCACTCGGGAGAGTGCATGAAGGGAAAAACGGTATGTTATACCTGTGGACAAGAAGTGCATACCTCACCCAATTGTCCTAAGGTGAAGAAGGGAGGTTGTTTTAACTATGGTGAAGCGGGACATCGGATCAAGGATTGCCCGAGGAAGAAAAGCACGGATGGCAGAAATGGCAACAAGGGCAATAACACTAGGACAACTAGTGGAGGACCAGCCCAACCAAACAAGCCAACAGCGAGGACATTTAATATGACAGTGCAAGATGTCGTGGCATCCAGGGAGGTGGTGTTAGGTATAATTTCGATCAACGATATAAATGCCTATGTATTATTTGATTCGGGAGCTTCATGTTCTTTCGTATCTGATGAATTTACTCAAAGATTATGTTTACCTCGTGAACTATTAGAACACCCAATGAATGTAGAAGTAGCAAACAAAGAAATTATCCCTGTAAACTACATCCTTAGGAACTATTGTGCTGATGTAAGGGGGTTTAAGCTTAACGTGGATTTGATACCGATTCGTCTTGGAGAGTTTGATGTAATCCTCGGGATGGATTGGTTATCGAGTCACGGAGTGGTTATTGACTGTAAGAAAAAGTGCGTACACCTAAAGACTCCGAATAAGTCAAAGGTGGTATTTTATGGCAGTAAATCGCCGAGACAATCTTGTTGTCTGACGATGGTGCAAGCAAAGAAGTTGTTTAGGAAGGGTTGTATAGGTTATTTGGCTCACGTTGTGGATACCCGCAGAGTCGAGGGCGAACTGGGTCAGATACCTATTGTAAGGGAATTCATTGATATCTTCCCAGATGAGATTTCGAGATTGCCACCAGATAGAGAGGTAGAGTTTGTTATTGATTTGGCACTAGGGACTTCACCAGTATCCAAAGCTCCGTATCGTATGACTCCGGTAGAAATGAAGAAATTGATGGTTCAACTACAAGAGTTGTTAGATAAGGGATACATTCGACCGAGCGTATCACCGTGGGGAGCACCAGTCTTATTCGTAAAGAAGAAGGATGGGTCATTAAGGATTTGTATCGACTACCGAGAGTTGAACAAGGTCACCATTAAGAACAAGTACTCGTTGCCTAAGATCGACGATTTATTTGATCAGTTGAAGGGGCGAAATACTTTTCAAAAATTGATTTGAGAACCGGTTATCACCAATTGAAGGTGAGGCAGGAGGATGTTCCAAAGACGGCATTCAGAACTTGGTATGGACACTTTGAGTTTCTGGTAATGTCATTTGGATTGACGAATGCGCCAACAACATTCATGGACTTGATGAACAGAGTGTTTAAATAGTATTTGGATAAGTTTGTTGTCGTGTTCATCGATGACATTCTGGTATATTTAGAGATAGAAGAAGAGCACACTGAACATCTAAGGATAGTGTTGGAGACGTTAAGGAGGGAGAAGTTATATGTAAAGTTCTCCAAGTGTGAGTTTTGGTTGCAGAGAGTGTAGTTTTTGGGTCACATTATCGACAAGGATGGTGTTTCGGTGGATCCAGCAAAAGTAGAAGCGATTATCAACTGGGAACAGCCAAAGACGCCGACAGAAATTAGGAGTTTCTTGGGATTAATAGGATACTATCGGAGATTCATCCAAGATTTTTCAAAGATAGCATCACCGTTGACCAACCTTACTAAAAAGACGGTGAAGTTCGTTTGGATGGAGAAATGTGAAGAGAGTTTCATGGAATTGAAGAAGAGGCTCAGTGATGCATTACACAAGGGTCTTGGCTGTGTACTGATGCAGCACGGTAAGGTCATTGCGTACGCTTCATGTCAGCTGAAGGACTATGAGAAGGGTTATCCGACTCATGACCTGGAGTTAGCAGCAGTAGTTTTTGCCTTGAAGATTTGGAGGCACTATTTGTATGGCGAGAAGTGTGAGATATATACGGATCACAAGAGTCTGAAGTATATCTTTACGTAGAAGGAGCTAAATATGAGGCAGCGCTGATGGCTAGAATTGATCAAGGATTATGATTGTGAGATTTTGTACCATCCAGGCAAAGCAAATGTAGTGGCAGATGCCCTGAGCAGAAAAGGCAGAGAGAAGTTACTGAAGTTGACCATTCAAGAGGAATTGGTGAAAGATTTCGAACGACTTGGCTTAGAGGTTAAGTATCCGAAGGAGACCAATGAGAAATTATTTACAGTGGCATTGAGCCCGACCTTATTAGATAAGGTTAAAGAGGCTCAAGAGAAGGACGAAGATTACGACAACATCAAGAAGCGGTTAGCTGAAGGGGATGAATTGAAATACAAGATTGATGGCACCAGACTATTGAGATTCAAAGGACGTATTTGGGTACCATCAGTACCAGAACTAGGAGAAGAGATTTTACAAGAAGCGCACAGTACGAGCTACTCGATACACCCAGGAAGCACAAAGATGTATCAAGATTTACATCAACACTTTTGGTTGCCAAACATGAAGATAGAGGTTGCAGAATGCGTCAGCAGATGTCTAACTTGTCAGAAAGTCAAGGCAGAGCATCAACGATTGAGTGGATTACTACAGCCTTTAGAGATTCCAGAGTGGAAATGGGAGCATATCACGATGGATTTTGTGGTGGGACTTCCAGCAACGCAAAAGGGGCACAACACCATATGGGTGATTATAGATCGTCTTACGAAGTTAGCTCATTTCTTGATGATCAAGATCAGGTATAGTTTGGACCAGCTAGCCAAATTATATATCAAAGAAATTATCTCGATACATGGCATACCAGTATCTATTGTATCGGATAGAGATCCGCGATTCACGTCAAACTTCCGAAAGAGTCTTCAAGAAAGAATGGGGACGCAGCTACGGATGAGCACCGCGTATCATCCGCAGACCGATGGACAAAGCGAGAGAATGATTCAAATGTTTGAATACATGCTCAGAGCTTATATGATGGACTTCAAGGGTAGCTGGGAGGATCATCTTCCATTAGTAGAGTTCGCATACAACAATAGCTATCACGCCAGCATTGGAATGCCGCCGTATGAAGCACTGTATGGGAGGAAATGCAGAACACCCTTATGCTGGGATGAAGTGGGTGAACATCGACTGTTGGGACCAGAACTGGTACAGCAGACCATAGAGATCATCAAGGTAATAAGAGCTCGGCTGGTAGCAGTTCAAGATCGCCAGAAGAAGTTTGCAGACTTACATTGCCAGAAGAGAGATTTTGAAGTGAGAAGCTATGCATTTTTGAAAGTATCTCCCTGGAAAGGGAAGATAAGGTTTGGAAAGAAAGGTAAACTGAGTCCGAGATTTATTAGATCCTTCGAGATCTTGAGGAATATAGGCGAAGTGGCGTACGAGGTAGCTCTACCTCTTGAACTGGAACATATTCATAATGTGTTTCATGTGTCAGTGCTATGACCATATAAGCCTGATTACAAGCACGTGATATCGTACGAGCCAATTCAGGTCGAGAAGGATTTGTCGTACGAGGAAGTTCCGGTTGAAATTTTAGATAAAAAAGAGCAGAAATTGCGAAATAAGGTTATACATTATGTAAAAGTTCTTTGGAGGGACCACAATGCTGAATAAGCTACGTGGGAACTCGAAAAAAAGATGAGAGAAAATTATCCACATCTTTTTGAGTAACCCTATGTGTAATTCCGGGGAGGAAATTCTTATAAGGGGGGAGGATGTAATAACTGTGAATTTCAAGTCACTATATATGTAGGTACATTATTGATATTTAAAAACTTTGTGTTATATAGTGATTTAATATGTGACAACATATGTGAAGTGGTGCATGGATCAATAAACATATATATTATAGTTATGGATATATACATTTATAGATTTCTTTAAAAATGAAAGCATCGTAACCTAACTATACATTAGGTGAGATAATTAAATAACCTAAGGGTTATGGTAATAAGAAAAGGTTAGTTTTTAATATGTATACTAACTTAAGTGGATAATGTTGTTATTTCAAGTGACTAATAATTTTTAAGCCTATTTCTAGTAAACCTAATTTGGTTATGAGCAAAAGTCACATGTATAAGTAATTAAATTTCAAAGGATTGGGAATGAAAATCCTAAATAAACAATTTGGGTAACATATATTAAAATTGTTAGACTATGTTTATTACATGGTTCAAAATAATTAAAGGAGAAGCCCAAAAGAAATAGAATGCAAACCAATACTTGGCCCACTTGATTAAGGGTATTTTAGACTTTTGATTAATCAAATTTGTGCATCAAAATAAAAGCAAAATGGAGGAGATAATGGGGACAAGGGGACCGACCATATTTGGCCTTTTAAGGCAACAAAATTGTGCTAATCAAGTTTTTTAATTAGTAATTCTTACATCAAGTACAACTGTGTCCATCTTCCATTGGTAAAAAATATACTTAGCACCTTTAATCACATGATTAGGCTCATTTGGAAGAGATAAGGCAAAGCCTTTTATCCAAGGGACAACAAAAATATGGGGGATATTAGTTAAATCACCACATTTCACTTGCTAGACATTTCATCTCTCTTATTCTTTTTCTTCTATTTTTCTCCCAGGCTAGCAAAATACAAAGAGAGAAAAGAGAGAGAGGGGTTCGATTTTGAGAGAGAGAAGTGTACTAGTTTGGTTAATGTACCCTAAGATTATATATTACTTTGGTAAATTAAGAAAGGTTGCTACTAGATCAAGGTATAACCTAAACCTCCATCTTTTTCTTCTATTTTGTGTTATAGCAAGATTTGTTGGGGTTATGAACTAAAAATCAAGATACCCTAGTTCTACTTATCATCATGTATGGAACTAAGTATCTTGAGTGTTAGATCAAAGGTTTAGAGGAAGAAAATGAGCATATGTTCTCCTAGGGGTTAAACCCTTGTTTTTCTTCCATTAAATCTTGTGTAAATCAAGTTTTACAACTTGGATTTGTGATCCGTCGAAGGGGGGTGCTAGATACATGAGTTATCTAGTAAACCCAAGTGGTAGAACACAAATCTACCAAGTATTGAAGCCTTGGGGGCTGTTTTTCCCAAAACAGTCCACATAGAGTATTAAGGTTTTAAAACCCTAAAATGCTACTGCCCCCGTTTTTCTTAAGGCTGTTTCGGACAGTTTCAAGTCTTTTAAAAATCTAGGAAAAATCACAGAGGTACCTTGAGAAGTTATCTACGTGTAGGAAAAAGAACGGACACGTTTCAATTTATAGGTTGTGCGTAATGGCTATTTCCGTAAAGGACTCCTAAATATTAACACCCGAATTTTTCACAGTGTATACACGGGAAAATTTCGAAAATTTTACAGTATGTTCATTTATGTTATGAGGGTATACCCTAAAAATTTAAGAATTTTCTGAGCAAAACTCGATTTATGAAAAATGAAGCAAGATAGTGTTTTGGGCACTTTAAAATTAGTAAATCACTTTCTAAAATTCCAGAAAAATTAGGGGATCATTGTTGGGTCATATACTGTCCAAATCTAGAAAAGAAGAATTTTTGGAATCAATTTGGTATTTTTCCTAAAAATGATGAAGTTATGAATAAAAGAAAATAAATAGTTAAATGTTATCATAAATAAGAAAATTGTGATTTTAATGCTTGAATACTCCTAATATATAATATTAATATATTATGACTATTTAGGGCATTTTGGTAATTTATAATAAGAAATATTATTTATGACCTTTTATGGATATTAAATAAGTGGTTTAATAAAGGATGAACAATTAGAATAAATTGTTTATTGATCTAATAAATTATTAAAATATTATTATGATATTAATAATATTAAAATATGATATTATTAAGTAAATAACAATATTCGAGATTAAATAGAATGTTATTAAAAATGTAATAACATTAGTAAAGGAATAAAATATTATTAAATGATTAATGATATTAGTAAATGAATAAAATATTATTAAAATATTAATACTATTAGTAAATGAATAAAGTATTATTACTTGATTAATGATACTAAAGCATAAGTAAGATATTATTAAAGTAATAATATTAATGCATAATTAAAATATTATTAAGAGGATTAATAATATTAGTGAAGTATTAAAATATTATTAAGATGTTAATAATATTAGTAAGCGAATAAAAGTATTATTATTAGTACTAAGAGGTGATTTAAATATTATCAAGATTAATAATATTAGGTGAATTAAATGTATTTGTTATTTACTAATGACATTATCGAGGCAAGATAGTATTTCTAAGAACTAAATGTAATATATGATATCTGTGTGATTACATAATCTAATGTTATGCTATGGCTAATTGAAAAATTAACTATAGATCTCTCAAAGGAAGATAATTAAACTGCCTAGCGAACAGAATTTAATTACGTAGCCGTAACATACAAACGGGGCAAGTTCCCTAACTCAAACTTGAGTTATTATTTTCAAAGCATGTTAGTGAATAATTATTGTTGATTATTCACATCTATATTTATTATTGAGATTCGCACTTTGTGCATTTGAATTCATGTTCTATTATTGATAACTGTGAATTAAATTAAAAGTTCTTCATTCATGAACTGTTTATGAGATAGATCTATGCTAATTGTATCAGCTAGATCAAGCATGTTTAAATTTGTTAAATCAAATGTGTTTTAAAAAGTTGTTCTTATTAAATTGATATGATAAGAACTCTTGACTGAGAAAAAGGACGAATTTGATTAAGGCTTGATATCGATGCTGGATTATTAAGTGTTTATGCATAAATCATGGGGCATGAAAGGCTGATCCCCTTAAATACCAAAACTTACTAAGAGGTCCACTTTAAATGACTGAGAACCTTGGCAAATGTTCATGGTTATTTCAAAACCACTTAGTATATGTTATTCAATTATTCGAATATTCAATTGTTGATTATTAATTCATTTTCCTTCACAATCTTATACTATTGTTGAATATTGAAAGCAAAACCTCTTTCTAGTTATGATATATCTCCCTTGTATATAAACTTGCTAAGCAAATTAGTTGCTTACTCTTGCTATCATGACATTTATTTCAGTTAAGCCTGAAGGATCTAATGCGAAAGACAAAGGCAAGGGAAAAATCCAGGAATAGTTTAGAATGAATGATTAGATATTATTATCTGATGAAATTTCTTATGTAAACCTTTTGTAATATGAATGGTGTGTTTAGGTTAAGGTTAAGAAGACCTTGGGACTATGTTATAAAACTTTATTATAATGAACAATGCATGTTTATTATTATGTAATAGTTATGGAATGCTTATGATGATGATAGATCGTGAGCACCGAATCTGAGGTTAGAGAACCTAAATTTGGGGGCGTCACATTTACAATAAGATAAATATTTTTATTGTAAACCTTTGTAATTTTGAAGGTATGTATTCAGTTAAGGTTAATAAACCTGGGAAAATATTATAGAATTATGTAAAATAAACAATATATGTTTATTTGTTCAGCATTAGATGATGATAGAATATGTATGATGATGAAGTACCGTAACGTACCAAGTCCGAGGTTCAAAGTACCCGGATCTGGGGACGTCACACCCGTCATTCTGCACCAATTGGAAAGTCAAAAGAGGTTAGAAAAGAAGCTTGATTTTTTCACAATCCCAGTCTAATGAAGAAAAAATACTTACCGTCTCTGGAAGAGGATCCAACTTATAGAAAGGCTTAAGATTGTCTTCAAGGAAATTCTCCCCAAATGACTACCCAAAAAAAGAAGCTAGTATATTAACCAGAGAAACTTTTGAGCATACTCGACTGTCAAAGGCTCAAAGCTCAAGAAAGTGAAGAAAATTGGTGACATTGTACCACTCCCTATGTGCTTGCAAAGATAAAGCATACAGAAAAAAGAAACACTGATAAATAGAATACAAACCTGAATACTGCTCAAGGTCAATTCTCATTCCAGTAGAAATTTTTTGTAATCTTCATTTCCTGTAAATGCAATAACCTGCACGTTGAAGAAAACCAAACTAGTCATTACCTTTATTTTTGTTTCATCTTAAGAAAACCAACCCAGTCCTTCAGTTTATTAGAGCATTATCCGTTAATTAATGTTTTGATATTCATATTCTCAGGAGAATATAGCATATATCACTTTTTGGAGAGGATTGTACGATCTTTTACATCTGTGTAGTATGTATACTTCTGTTCTCTCAACTTGGTAGTTCAACTTCAAGGGGAAATCTCAATGTGAGTATGTAGTGATCTAAGTTGGTATCACTCTTTTTAGGTGTTTGGGTAGAGCACCTTTATTGGTTTGGGCATAACCTTCTTTGCCGGGGTTTGCTTTTCTCTTTTTTTGCCATCATTCAACCTGGTAACAAATGATCAATGGGACACTTTGAAAGATGGTGTCCCTCGCTTAAGTGTCTACACCACATTTTTCTGGTTTCAGTATCTTGTTTTGTGATCGCCATCATTCTGAACATCAGCTTCTTGTACTACCCTGTTCTGAACTTACCCAAATCATCATTTAAGACTTATTTGACAAACTGGAATGGCAGAGGTTGGGCCTTATTGGCAAGATTCTTATGTAGCTTTGGAAATGGTCTCCAATTCATAGGAGGTCAAGCTACAGGATATGCAGCAGCAGATGCCGTCCAGGTATACTTGCAAGCAGTCAAAAAAGTACACGAGCATCACAAAGCATGCGCACACATGCACATATACTCGGTCTAATATCTACATAGTACTTCATTCCTGCGTTGGTGATTTGAATATATAGAATCTTCATAGTAGATTTTTCGACATATGTTATTGACATGTATGCTCCAACAAATATATGGGTGCTAACTGACTACAAGCACTTCCACTTGTGAGCACATTTTGGGGAATACTTCTGTTTGAAGAGTACCGAAGATCATCAAGAAGAACGTATATATTGCTCACAAGCATGTTGTTTTTGTTCATTGTGGTTGTTGGAGTTCTAATGGCATCATCTGGGCATCGAAAATGATTATGATGCTGAAAATTCAAGTCATTTTGTATCAGGCTTGATAAGTCAAATCTGTCGATACCTCCGTCAGGAACAAAGCAGTTGCCAAAGGGAAGCTAGTTGGTGTAAATGTAACTGCACACAAATTTATCAAGTTAGTTGAAGCTTCTTAATATTCTGATACCATTTCATTCTCAGTTGTACTGAAAAGAAAGGGAAACAAATAAGTATAGGAAAAGTGGTGGTATAAAATATGGGGGAATTCTTTTTGTCAGTATCAATTGGCTTATATATATGTAATTCCACCAATCTTAAAACGTTGAAGAAAATCTGTAACTGATTTCCCAACATCTTCATTGTCCAAATCCACATAAACAAAGATAATCTAGAAGGATCCAAAAAGAAAGAGAAGCATTTTAAGAGTAGATAATACTTAAATGAACTTGCAAACATCTAGAGGTGGCAATGTCATGATATAAAGGAGTCCAAACTAGTGACTACCTTCTTTACGTATGTAATTTAATTATTTAAACTTGCACATGGCAAAGTCTAGTTCAGGTTGTGTCAATTTTAAGTCAGTTTCTTTCTCTCTTTGCTAAATCTCAATTGAAAGACAAACAAGAAATTTATCTGAATTTAGAAACTATTAGACAAGATAGCAAATATTTTCACGGGTAAGTGAGTAATAAAAGTTAACATTATTGTTCATTTTATAAAAGCTCATAATGTAGTGGAAATCATAAGAATTAAGCTTTAATGAATCACCTTTACTCTGAAAGCTTTTGCTGCCTCTTGGAATTCAGGTATTAACTTCTGATAATCATTGGAAGTAGCGAAAAGTATCAACTGCAGAGGAACATATATAACAACATAAAGCAAATATCAACATACGAAAATCAACAAAATAGTTAATTCCTTCATATGCCTAGAGTGACATTAGCATAATGTATCACCTGTTTTTTAATGGTATTCTCGAATATTAGTGTGCCGCTTTCTCGAGTAAAATTAGTCACCAAAGGCAGCTTGTTCTTAAATATAAATTTAGCTATTCCTTCATATGGCTAGAGTGACATTAGCATCTAATAGTTTTTGGCAAGTATTTGAGAGGCATTATGTAAGTAATGTACTAGACTACTGTGCAGGTTATTCTAACCACAAATAGTTGCCTTTCTCACAAAAATAGAGAAAAAGTATCCCAGAAATCACAAAAGTAGCACAGATCTCCACAACATTTTGAAATTATATATGTAATGATTGAAATAATTAGCAATACAATCATTCCAATTGCAATAGAAATTGACTCTAAATAACAAAAATTAGCAGGAAAAATTAAAACCTAAGTTTTAGGAGAAATTAACAAGGGAGGAAATTAAAACCTTCAATTGGACAATAATTAAAAAATTAAAGGAGAAGGAGAAGGAGAAAAGAGGGCAGATCGCCATAACAAAACCGCCAATATTTATGCCGCCACGGCGCCACCACTATGCTGCCATTACTGTTAGGGTTAGAGGGAGTTGAGAGAGAGGGGAAAGAGGCGTGAGAGGGCTGATCTGAGTGAGGGGAAAGAGGGGCACAACCGACCTTGAGATGCATGCCGCCGACTTAGAGGTACCGCGATCGATCTAGTGAGGGGAAAGAACGATCAAGCAGGTCATTTTTTCCTTCTTTTTTTTTTCTCTGCGGCTGGTGAAATAAGAGTGAGAGAGCTAGGCCACAACGCTCCTGATTGAACCGTCTGTTTATTCAAACCCAGCCCACGTTCATGTAGCTCTCTGATTAAAACATCTGTACATGAATTTTGGCTCCTAAATGAAGGACTTGTTTCAAAAAAGAGAGTTTCATTTTAACTTGTAAAAAAAATTAATAATGTAAACTCTTTAAAAAGTAATATTATAAATAAAATTATTATTTCAAAAACTTAAATTGATTTAAATTTTAATTTTAATTTTAGGATGTCATAAATTAGTTAATAACAAACTGAAATATAACTTTTTTTGTAAAACAGAATAGTAATAATTTAATAGATTTGTGATTTGTTCTACAAAAAGAGTCTTAATTATTATAATTTTATTATTGTCAATTTAAATTATTGTAACTTAATATTTTAATAAATAAAACATTTAATATTATAGATTATGTAAAAAATATTATTAAGAATAAAATCATATTTTAAAATTTTAATTACATTACAATTTGAGTTGTTGGATAGCATAAATTAACAAAAAATAAACTCAAAGTTAACTCTTTCTATAGAATAGATGAGTTTAACATTTGTGGTCTACTCCACAAAAGAGCCTAATCTTTTTTTTTCATGGTCAATGTATGAAATTTTAAAGTTTAATTATTGTAAATTTATTTACTTTGATTAAAGAAATAGTCGATATTGTAAGTTACTTAAAAACTAGAATTTCTTTTTGTAAAATTGGTATGGTGTTGAATCAAAGTTTGCACTATAGAGTTATCAAGAATGAGTTCTTTAAATAAAGTTAATATATAGATAGAACCCCAATATAATAATTTGATGGATCAATCCTTGGTGTGTTAAAAAGATTTTATTTTTAAAAGAATATTTTTTAAAAAATAAAAACTTCAACGACTGTCATTGGGAGTAAATGTTCTCACATCTAATTTGGGAAAAACTACTGAACGCCATTTGAAATGGCATTAAATTTTTGGATATTTTTTTTGGCTAAAAATCAGAAAGGTAACCAACGCCACTTTAAAAAATATTTTTTTAAAAAACAAATTTTTTAAAAAAATTATGTTAATTTTTTAAAAAATGATTTTATTTTTTTTTAAAGAAATTAGAAAAATATAAAAATGTGATCCAATGCCAAACTAACCGGCATTGTAACTTTTTTAAATTTTTTTATAAAGCAAATTTGGAAAAAAAAGAGAGAGTAAGATGTAACATCACTTTAACTGACGTTGTAATCATTTTTTTTTCTTTGATATCTTGTACTTGTTTACAAACATCAATATTTTTTATGTTTATTCTCTATCATCGGCGTTGGACATGAAGGAGTATATAAAACTTCAACTATAAAAAAATAAAAATAAAAATTCTAACGCCAATTAAAGTGACGTTGCATCTTACTCTTCTTTTTTATAAATTTATTTTTTTTAAAAAAAGTTAAATAAAATAGGGATAAAATTGATATTACATTAATTAGTATTTTTTAAATGATGAATTTTAGTATTTTTAATTTAATTTTTTTAGTATTTTAGTATTTTTTTTAAATAGTATTTTAGTATTTTTTTAATTAGTATTTTTAGTATTTGTGGTTACCGAAACTTTTTTTGTTACAATCGAATAACTGTACTCTCAAAAATTATAAAATGGTCATTATTTTTAATTTTCGTCTGAAAAAACGGACGGAATGCTGACTGTGCATATTTTTGCTGACGTGAAGCTAGGCTTGCCATTCTTAAAAATTATTTAAAGAAAATGTTGCTCATGAGTGTTAAACTTCAAACCTCTCCACACTAGAAACCTTATATTCCAACAAAAGTCACTAGATCAACTACCTATCATGCTAAAATTTATGTAACACTAATATTTAAACCACCTAGCATCGTTTCTATGAATGTGAATATGAGATAATACACTTTTTGGCAACTGTACTAGGAATTGTAATAATAATAATAATTATAATAATAATAATAATAATTGTAATAATTATTATTGTATTAATAATAATAAATTTTAAATACTTAAAATAATAATAATAATAATAATAATAATAATAATAATAATTAAAATACCCTAAAATAATATAAAGAAGTTACAAATTAAATACCCTAAATATAAAATTACATTCAAAGTTTTTCTAACCACTGAATCAAAATTTATATTGTTTTTTTTTGTACTAGTCACGCGGGTATCAATGTTTTTCGAATAAAATTTAATATTTTGATAGATTTTTCTTTTTATTGTTATAGGACTCGATCAAATTAAATTTAAATTTAAAAAAATCCATGGGTAAGTATAAGAATCGATCTAATAAATTACAAAGACGAGTACATTAGTGAATAACGAATATTTATAATAGCAAGATTTGCCATAGTTCAATGATTAAAAATAGTCACTACAATTACAAAAATTGTTTTTTTTTTGAAAAATAATATATTTATCGTTAAATTTCATAATAAAGTCATATTACAACTAAACTCTAATGGATAAGATAGAATAATGATGTGTGAATCCTTTTAATTTTTTGTCAATTCATATATTCATATACATTGACATTTAATGCAGACAATTTGTCGGATAACTCTTATTTTAATTTTAATTATATAATAATAATAATAATAATAATAATTATTATAATTATAATAATACTAATAATTATAATAATACTAATAATTATAATAATTATAATAATTAAAATAATAATAATAATAACAATAATAATAATAATAATTAAATAATAATAACAATTAAAATAATAATAATAATTATTATTATTATTTAAAATTTTAATTATCGCATTGGTAAACACTTTTGTCTTGTGAACACTTTTTAGTTTCTAACATTGGTAAATGCACGCATGTAGCAGCATGACTTATTTCATGGCTGACAAATCTTTATTGAAATTTATATCTCAATATATCATCTTTTGTATTTTGTTCCAGTCTTAATACTGACGGACTTTACAGGATTAGTACCATAATAATAATAATAATAATTATTTTATTATTATTTAAAATTTTAATTATTATTATTATTTTAATTATTTAAAATTTATTATTATTATTACAATAATAATTATTACAATTATTATTATTATTAAAATTCATAGTACAGTGACCAAAAAGTGTATTATCTCATCTTCACATGCATATAAACGATGTTAGGTGGTTTAAATATTAGTGTTACATAAATTTTAGCATAATATGTAGTTGGTCTAGTGGCTTTTATTGGAATATAAGGTTTATAGTTTAGAGAGGTCTGGAGTTCAATACTTATGAGCAACATTTTCTTTAAGAAAATTTTTAAGCCAGGCATTTATGTCCTCCATGTCAGCAAAAATAACGGGCCAATATGCACAGTCAGCATTCCATCCGTTTATTGTTTTGTTGGTTGGATGCTCTGCAGTGTTCTTGAAATCCAATGCAGTGCTCATTTGATCTGTTTTGGCCTTATGCTCTTGTATTCTCCTAGAATCCGAGTTTCGCTGTTTGTCATGTTGAGTTCCATTTCTTGACATTTTGTATCGATCTGGTGAATGCCACTAAGTATATGTATCTCTTTTCTTTGATATAAATTTAAATTTAGCAAAAAATAAATTAATTAATATGGAACAACTTATAAGTACAATTTATGCAGCTTATATGTACAATTTATATTAGTAAATTTTAATTGAATTTTATGATCAATTATGAATGATGATGTATTTGATATGTCTCCCATTTATGATATGTATTTTTACAACTTTAAATGGTTGTGATTTGTAAGTAATTGGTCAATATTTTTTTATTTTTACTTTTTATAAATAAATTGAATAAATTATTTATTAGGTGATTGACATTTGAATTCGGATATTTGAATAATTTGTTTATTTGAATAAAAAATGGAAACGAATATGTTTTGCATTTGGACATAATTTTTAAGTACTAAATACGAATATTTTTTCACAATTCTCCGAATACCGAATATGGTCTTACAAAAATATGCTTATTGGGATTATCTTAATTTAAGGCAACATTTTAATAGTCATTGCAAAATGTTGTATAAAATGTGCAACAAAAATAAAAATTGTTGCTAATGAATGTGGTCCATATTAGGCAACGAAATATAGCAACAAAAAAACTTTCGTTGCCCACGATGAGGAGAAATCAAGTGGTTAGAAATTTTGCAACGAATTTTTAACGAATTTTATTTTCAAATTTTGAAACGACTTAAAAATTTCGTTGCAAAAAGTGAAAGCCTGATACAAGCTGCAACGAAGGATAAGTTTTGTTGCTAAACATACACTTTTAGCAACGACTTATAAAGTCATTGCCTGAAAAATCGTTGCTAAAGCCCATTTTTAGCAACAAAAAAACTTTCGTTGCCCACGATGACGGGAAATCAAGTGGTCGAAAATTTTGCAACGAATTTCTAATGAAATTTTTCCCGCCAAGGAATTAGCAACGACTCATGAATTTCGTTGCAAAAAGTGAAAAACTGACACAATCTGCAACGAAGGACAAATACATATACTTTTAGCAACGACTTATAAAGTCGTTGCCCAAAAAATCATGGGTAAAGGCCCAATTTTTTGTAGTGGGTTTGACCTTTAGGGTTTAACCTTTAGGGTTTAACCCTTAGGGTTTGGCACAATACTTTTGTAGGATTTCTAATTAGAGTAAAAATAATGAAATTTAAAGTTTCTAAAAATGGAAAATTAGGGTTTGCTAATTAGTTAGGTATTCTAATTGCATAGACTTGAAAATTAGGTTTAGGTTTTACTAATTATAATTAAGTTTGTTAATTTAGCAATTAGGGCTCCAATTTGATAATTAGGATTACTAAATAACAAATAGGGTTTCTAATTTTAGAATTCCAAATAATAACTAGGGTTTCTCTAATTAACAATTATAATTTTAACACTTGTTATTAATCACATTAACACAATTTTTGACACATCTTAAACTCCGGCTTGAGTTTCAAATCACAGTACTACTAGGTTTTCTATTGATATATCATAATTGACCAAGCATTATCGGTCTACACATATACAGTACATAGTATAGCACTGAAAAATAATTATTATTATATTATTATTCTCATTCATTGCTCAAAACCCAGAATTAAGGTTTGGATTCCATATCTGATTTATCTTGCATATATAGCATTATTAATTAAATTAAAATAATTAACTTAATTAATATGAAATAAATTCATATAATAAAATAATTATTATAATAATTCTAATAATCATTCATATATTATTTAATTAATATATAAACCTATTTTCAAGGAAAATAAATACTAAATATATTTTTACTACCAAATTAATTTATTATAAAATTATAATTTATAATGATCAATAATTTTAAAAAAAAATTTATTTACAATTATTAAGGTAATAAATAAATTTTATTTACCACATAATTATACACACTTTACCTTAAACCTATTCCCACCTTTAAAATAAATATAAAAAAAATTTATCTGTAGAATTTCTTATTTATTTATATAGAAAATATTGGGTTATTACATTCACCCTCCCTTATAAAGATGCCATCCCTGGAATCACCGTTTAAAAACTTATAAATACCAGGGTACAAAGCATACATAGTCATTGCAAGTAGATTTTGATCAGATTCGATTGGATTGATCTTTAACTATTTAACATAAAGCTTGTCTATCTGATTATACGAAATTTTGATTTCTAAAAGAACTCAAATTCCCCAGCTGCCGCGGTATCTTGGACGGTCATATTGAAGACTCTCGCGGTTGACTTTGTTGGTTTGTTGGTTGAAGTTGGTCCTGTGATCGCCAGAGTCCCGCTGCCTTAACCCATAGTCACACTACCTGCTTCCATTTTCCTTTTCGGACAATCCTTTACCTTATGCTCCATTGACCCACACATGAAACACCCATTGTTTACCCTTGGATTGGGGCAGTTGGGAGAGATATGTCCCTCCTGCCCATACTTATAACAAACGAATTTTCCTTTCAAACACTCCCCTGAGTGATTCTTTCCATAGTTTCCACACTGAACAACCTGCTTCTTAACACCTTCTTGCTTGACCTGAATGTTCCCAAAATTATTCACCTTCCTTTTTCCATTTCCACTCCTACTCCCACTATTAGTTTCCACCTTCACAGCTCCTTTGACATTGCCCTTGCTCCTTTTCTCCTTGTTGTAGAGGCTTATGGTCTCACTTCCCTCCTCGGCTATTATAGCCTTTTCCATGAGTGCTGCAAAAGTGTTTATCTGTAATATTGCCACTTTGTTGTAGAGCTAGGATTTTAATCCCAGCTCAAACCTTCTTACCTTCCTAGCCTCCGTATCAACTTGATGCGGAGCGAACCTAGCCAACTCATTAAACATTGCGGCGTACTTCGCAACTGTCACGTTTTCCTGCTTTAACTCCAAAAATTTTACCTCTATCCTAGCCTGCATACTATCTAAGAGATAGTTTTTGAAAAATAGTGTTTTAAACCTAGCCCATGTAACTACACCTTCTCCTGCCCTAGCTTGATTTGTCTCCCACCAAAAGTTAGCCTCCCCTTTCATCATGTAGGTGGCAAAAACGGTCTTTTGCCCCTCATCTACCCTAGCAATTACGAATGCCTTTTTTATCTCTTTAACCCATGTCTGGGCTTCTATAGGGTTAGCTGTTCCCTTGAATTCTGGCGGTCCGACCGCTTTGAAGTCCTTGAAGTTCGCCAAGTGATTGTCTGGTTGGTTCCCTGCGGCTGGTATTCCCTGTTGTATGACTTGAGCTACCATGTTAGCGAAGTTCTGCATCGGGTCTGGTTGTTGTCCCCCAGCGTTGTTAACAAATTCTTCTGCCCTTTGATTTCGAGTTTGACGTCTTGGCGGCATTATCTGATTAAATAAAATTATAAATTTAACTTACATTCTAAACCTTATTATATAAGTTTAACATATTAAACTTATTTCATAAATCAAACATAGATTCATATTCATTCAGCTAATTCATAGCACTTTACATAACATAGTACATATTGCTATCCCTTTGTGACAACAAAAGTCAGGATTTACTGTTATAACTTATACAAAAGTTGAGAATATTATATTATACAGATATACTTATCATAGAACACACATTGAACACACATAATCTAACAGTACTTATACTACTGGTTCACTACGCCTTTTTTTGGATCTTAGACAACCTTTCACCTGATGCCCTTCTATCCCACAGATAAAACAGACAACTTACTTCGGATTGGGATAATGAGGAGAGATATGTCCCTCATGTCCGCAATTGTAGCAAACATTTTCCCCTTTCCTACATAAGCTTTCATGTTTCTTGTCGCAGTTTGTACACTTATCTATTCTGTTAAGGTTCTCTTGGTTGTTATCGAAATTTCCTAAGTCACGATCTTTCATCTTTCTTTTCCCCTTCTTGCTCGGAGCTGCACACAATTTGTTTCTTTTGGCTCCCATCTGATCAATTTAGATTTTAAGCGTATCTTGTTCTTCCATTGTTTCTATTAATACCTTTCGTAATTGACTATTTAGTAGCTTTTCTATTTCCCACAGCTTTTATAGAGAAGAAACCTTATTCCTCAGATTCTGCACTTTCGTTGATGCTTGATCAGCTCCAACTTTAGTGTCTGAATCACTATCTGTCAATACTACCATTTTTGGATCTGGTACTACGTTTTCCAATACCACCACCTCGTCAGGGTTGCTTTTACTGTGATCCTCTATTTCAGCTATTGGTTTTGATATTGACTCCTTCTTTACATTCTGAGGGTATCCTAATTCTTTTCCACTTGAGATCAACACACATAAATTATTCTGATTAGCATATAGTATATACACATAGCAAATAATAGTTTTATATAGATTATCTTTTATTTTGTTTAACGATGAATTTATTCAATTCATCTCCTTTTAAACTCTATATGAGTTATTTGTATTTTCAATGTTTCCCTCTATTCTAAGGTTATAGCCTAAGGTCTATCCCACCTAAGGTTTCTAATCCTAAGCTCTTATACCACCCTGTGACGCCCCCAAATCTAGGTACTTAAAACCCGAACTCGATACTTCATGATACCATTTTTATGAGCGAAAAAATACTAATAATAATAACAATAATATAAATACTAAACTTAATTTACATATCAGAGTCTAAATCCCCGGGTACGCGACCTTTAAACATTCATTACATGATAATTAATAAGAATCATCGCATTGATAAAGTCTAATTATTACATAAGAGAACACAAACTTATTCTACCAGTTTTCCTTTCCCTTTGTTCTTGGCAAAGCTTTCTGGTTGATCACGCTTAGCTGAAAACATTTAAATTAAGCAAGAATGAGTATTTGATTGCCCAGCAAGTAATAGTAAACAATAAGTGTTAGCGGAACGAAGTATATATTTTCTTTGAATGACACTTCTACAACGAATCAACAGTTGTGAAGCAAGCTAAACCAATAATAACGACATGTCTATTCTATATCAAAATTTTAAAACTACGTACTATCTATAAATGGAGAGCAGTCGACAAACTATGAACTTTCTTTTCAATTTTTTTGATAAGGTTTAACAGAACTTCATCTGCAAACGTCATAACTTACAGGCACGAGGGGTGATCAGCCCGTTATGCCCTGTATTGATTAATACTACATACAAGAATGAATTTATCGTTCATCTTATCCGCCTTAGGCGCACAAAAGTTTTCCCATGTTTGGGATGTTCATACTTAGTCAGGAATCCGAACCAAAATAATTTGGTTGGATACAATAAAATTATATCTTGTTCAACAACATTTTTAAGTTTGTGTTTAGCCGAATCAAATAGCCTATACGGCTTTTAAGTCAACATATACATACTAGAAACCAATAAGTATGTATCAATATGTGATTAAATTTAATGATTATCCAAGTGAGGACACTTGTCTAACCATATTTAGAAATTAACGAACAGAATAAATATATGGATTAGACAATAATACTATGTTGATAAACGATGATTGAATAATTTGAGAACTTGTATAAATACAAATGATTGGATACAAAATTGATATCAATAGAGTTTATGTAAGACCCCGAATTTTATGAAATAAAAGTATTCAATTTTTCTTATAATTACAATTCAGTAAATGGTTAAATTGATAAACAGTTAAAGTTATGGGTGAAATGTGAAAATTTTTCAAAATAAACAAGTGGTTATAAAATAATCATTGTTGTCGGGGAATATTCGTTTGGTCGTGGAATATTCTTTCTGTCGGGGAATATTCGTACGACGGCGCAGCTATTTCTGGGCCCCATAACGAATAACTGTCGGATGAAGAAAACGATACGTTTGAGTTTTTACAAATAACGGCGTAGTTGTTACCGTTAATACTGTTGAAATATCCGGTGGTTAAAATACAGTAATACGCGTTATTGTACAGTAGCACACAGTATTGCACCAATTATTGATTCTTACGTAAGAAGACACTACTCAATAATTGTTACAGTAGTTATTATTCAATATTTTATTTTATTGATTCAATAATTGCTGCGTTGATATTTTATATTATTGTTGTTTCAATAATTGTTGCTGCACAGTATTTTCCTTTATCATATCAATAATTCATATGAATTGAATAATATTATTAGATAACATTATTGGCAATGTCTAGAAAGTTTTGTCTAAGGAGAGGTTTGGTAATCTAATTGCGCGCCAGTAAGGAGAAATCCTTATTGTAAAGCCCCCTCTTTCCTGGGAACGGTCTGGTTGTCATAAATGTGATTCTGTAATATTATCTGTGAATAATTAATTATTAATTCATATGATAAGGAAATATTTATTTTATGTGGATATAAATGAGGGATATATTTTTGTGGTTAAAAATAAAGGAGTTAATGTTGAGGTGTTTTATCTGTATTTTTGTCGGAACGGAGGTATTGAAAATCAAATTAGGATTTTTGAGATATTTTGCGAGGGTTATAATTTTTAATCCGACCGTTGAATCGTGGTAATATTTGGATATGTTATACATATATAAGTTGAGTGTATGTCTACAAATTTTGAACCGTTAAAAATGAACGTATAATTTGTTATGAATTTTACGAGATGACTGGTTCAGAAATTGTTGAATTTTCGGAGTTAATTATTTTGGTAGAAAATTTTAGAATTGGTGGGCCCCACTCTTTGTTGTTAAAGAAATGAGTTGAGATTTTTATTCAAATGTGGTGGGTGGGAATAGTAGCAGGTAAAGCCATCAGGTTGCAGGTTAAGTCTGCTTCGGCGTGCTAACATTTTCCTATAAATAGAGGGCTAAGTTAGAATTGAAAATCACACCAGAAACATAAGCTTTCTCTCTTTCTCTCTCTATATTATGAAGCATATTTTGTGAGTATTTAGAAACCTTGAGAGTTGCAACTCAGTGCAAGTTTCCTTCGGATTTGCATTCCAGCCAGAAATACTGTATTTTTGAGGTAAGGGATAGTAAGAGATTTTAAGGGTTGTTATAATTTTCAGTTTCGTAATTTTTCTCACCTTCAAAAATTCTGGAAAATTTTGAAATGATATTTTGATGAGTTTTCTTGATTGTGTCCAAAAATGGTGATTTTTGGATGTATAGATTAAGAGTTATGAATTTTATGAGAAAAGACTATTTTAAAAGTAATCGCTTATAATTCCTTGTGGTTAACTCCAAAACTGATGAAATTTTTATTGGGAGTACATGTATATGATAGAAGTATACTCTGTAAATTTCAAAATTTTTAGACAAAAGTATAATTTTTGATAAATGTCTAAATATTCGGCTGCTTTGGCCATATGGAAAATAGTAAATGACTTTTAAAAATTCTGAGAAAAATATATGTTCACTATGGGACTATATTATGCTAAATCTCAGAAAAGAAATATTTTTGGAACTAATTTGGTATTTTTCATAAAAATAGTCTAGTTATGAGTAAATGTATTAAATATGTTTTATGAAGTAAGAAAATTGAAAAATAGGATTTTATGACTTGAGAATCCTATATGAGGTATATGCAGATTTTTGATGAGGATTTTTGATTATTGGTAATGAAATCTTATGAGTTTGGCATTTTAGGATGATTAAATGCATTATTAAATAAAGTGTAAACAATTAAAATAAATTGTTTATAAGCTTAAGAAATATTATTCTTTCAATATAATTATACCGAAATATTGGTATGAATTTCATTGTGAAAGTTTTACCTTTTTGTGTCGAGTTTAATATTCACGAGTTACTATTCATGAGTTACTATTCACGAAGTTACTATTCATGGGATAGTATTCACGAGTTACTATTCATGACAAAATTGGTTTCTTTTTCTAACCAAATTATAGTTGATTTATGAATATTACTCTAGAGATTAAACTATATATTGATTATATTGTTTTTATTATCATATATAACATTTTTATAATCCTGATGTTGAAATTCTCTTTCACTAGAGTGTAAAGATGGGTAGATTACTGGTATGATCATGACTAGGTTTCTCTTTCGCCTGTAGTGCAAAGTTGAATTGTGACTGGTATGATCATGACCATTGAATTTATAATTGAATATCTTAAGCTTAAGTGCAAATGTGAATTGATCAACATGGTTATAATTATTGTTTATATAAATTCTGAAATGATTATATATTTCTTTGAGATATGAATATATTTGGCCTGTAGTGTAAATATGAATTGTTGATGAATATCTTTGGCCGTAGTGCAAAGATGAACTGTTGTTGAATATCTTTGGCCTGTAGTGCAAAGATGGTCTGTTGATGAATATCTTTGGCCTGTAGTGCAAAGATGAACTGTTGTTGAATATCTTTGGTCGTAGTGCAAAGATGGATTTATTAGTATGATTATGAACAGGAACTGTGATTTGGTGTAACCATGATCTTTGATGTTTCAGGTAAAGACAGGTGATTAAAATATTCTTCGTCCTGGGTGTGAAGAAAAATTTAGAATCACAATTATGATTATGAGTTATTCATATGATTGTGGAAAGGAACTGTTGAGTGATGTTACAGGGATAAAATATTATTGGTGGACTTTTAACATGGAGAAGATAATAGACTTTATAGTCTATTTGACTCTTCTAATGGATTGCTCGTTCCGCTGCAACTATGGTTGAAATTTTTATCATCTACCATATGTTCTAAATCTCTGATTTATTATTGATGAAGGCAATTGATAATTTAATTATCTTTAGTCATGATATTCTTTACTGAGCTAGTTGTGCTCACCCTTTTGTTTCACAATTCCTTTCAGGTAATAAGAGTGTAGCTGGGTCGAGCGGGGGTAACAAAGGAATAGAACGGTGGTCATCATTTAGTAGTTATATTTGGTGAAAAAAATAGGGTGAGGTGAACCCAACGTTGAAAGGGTGTTTTGCCACTACTATACAAGATGTCTAATGCAATACAACCTCGTGTCATCATAAGACAGGATTGTGCTCATCCACTTGCTGAGTATATTTATGAGCACTACCTATATAATCTTGGTGTTTGTTTGAAGTATAATTCTCAATTAGAGACAGTGGAGATAGTGATAAGTCAAGAGAAGACTCACTATTGGGAAGAATATGATAGTAATCTTCTCGTTTTTCTTTGGAGTATATTGGATCAACCAAGGATAATTCTATGGTCATATGAAATCTATCATAACCTAGAAGCATGGCCTCCCATGTACAAAGGTTTCCTTGAGCACTTCCCAAATATTCTCATTTCTAAAACAGTTTTTGACTATACCTTTATGTAAGGTGTCATTGTGAGGTGTTGTCCACGGTTGGGACATGAGTCACATTTGGTATATATTTGTATCCAAACTCACAGCATATGTGTTATTGTATTTTGCACGATAATTATTGTAATAAAGTTGTAGTTGTTTTCTGTACCATGTATTTGGTGACTCAGAATATGTTAGATGGAATGGACCTATTTTGGGGTTGTCACATTTAGTATCAGAGCTTAGGGATATGATCTCTGGCGGAGATCGGGGAATACAACTAGGAGGGGAGAGATGAGTAAATCCTACGCTAGTGTGTCCTACCTAAGCTTATTTGTTGGTCAGTCATAATATTGGGATATTATGTGATATGTTAATTTGTTTAATTAACCCTTGTTTTATGGCAGTATTTGAGAATGGCAGCTGAGAATGCTAACAATGGAGTGAATGAGACTGTAGGGATGCCTCTAATCACTAACCGTGATAAAGAGATGTCAGACGAAGAAGGAATTAGAGATATCCATGTGGTGAGTGAAGAATTGATAGTTGCACCCGAGATAGTCGCAGAGGTAACAGCTGAGACTGAGGAAGAAGAGGAAGAAGAAGTACCTGAGGAGAGTTTATTAGAGGTATTATATGATCAAAATGTAGAATTTCAAAATCGTATTCATGAGTTAGAAGAGCAGGCAGAAGAACGACAGGCGGTCGTGGAACAAAAGGATGCAACAATTCAAGCTTGTGTTACCCGATATGTGATGCTTGAACAGAAGCATTTTTTGGTAGAGTATAAGATGATAAAAATAGAATCTGAGCTGAAAGAAGAAAAAACTGAACGAGTTAGAATAAGTGATGCATGGGCAAAAGTCACACGACACGTGGATATTGTGGAAAGAGATGTTCGATCTAAGAAGGCTAAAATAGATGATATGAATTTCTCTTTTTTGAAAGCAATTGGGAGAACCCAACATCGAGTTTTGAATTACCCTGTACATAGCGGTCAACCTGAATCTGATATGGATCGAAGATTGATGATTCAGATCATGAATGAGGAGTACGAAGAGGCAGTTGAGGGAGGAATATGTCCTATAGAAAGGTATATTCCAACGGTAATGATGACACCAAATGCTACTCCAGACTAGTCAAAGCCGAGTAGTTCGAGGGATGGAGGTTGTCATGACTTCCCAACAAATGAGGAACCAAAATGAAGTTATCATGGGAGATGAGCAATGGAGAATTCATGATGATCTGAGAGATAGAATCTGAAATGGAAGCAAGATATTCTCAACTCTTCGAAATACCAGGTACGTAAATTTTGGGGACGAAATTTCATAAGGAGGGGAGATTGTAAGACCCCGAATTTTATGAAATAAAAGTATTCAATTTTTCTTATAATTACAATTTAGTAAATGGTTAAATTGATAAAAAGTTAAAGTTATGGGTGAAATGTGAAAATTTTTCAAAATAAATAAGTGGTTATAAAATAATCATTGTTGTCGGAGAATATTCGTTTGGTCGTGGAATATTCTTTCTGTCGGGGAATATTCGTACGACGGCGCAACTATTTGTGGGCCCCATAACGAATAACTGTCGGATGAAGAAAACGACAAATTTAAGTTTTTACAAATAACGGCGTAGTTGTTACCGTTAATACTGTTGAAATACCCGGTGGTTAAAATACAGTAATACGCGTTATTGTACAGTAGCACACGGTATTACACCAATTATTGATTCTTACGTAAGAAGACACTACTCAATAATTGTTACAGTAGTTATTGTTCAATATTTTATTTTATTGATTCAATAATTGCTGCGTTGATATTTTATATTATTGTTGTTTCAATAATTGTTGCTGCACAGTATTTTTCTTTATCAGATCAATAATTCATATTATTTGAATAATATTATTAGATAACATTATTGGCAATGTCTAGAAAGTTCTGTCTAAGGAGAGGTTTGGTCATCTAATTGCGCGCCAGTAAGGAGAAATCCTTATTGGAAAGCCCCCTCTTTCCTGGGAACGGCCTGGTTGTCATAAATGTGATTCTGTAATATTATATGTGAATAATTAATTATTGATTCATATGACAAGGAAATATTTATTTTACGTGGATATAAATAAGGGATATATTTTTGTGGTTAAAAATGAAAGAGTTAATGTTGAGGTGTTTTATCTATATTTTTGTCGGAACGGAGGTATTGAAAATCAAATTAGGGTTTTTGAGATATTTTGCGAGGGTTATAATTTTTAATCCGACCGTTGAATGGTGGTAATATTTGGATATGTTATACATATATAAGTTGAGTATATGTCTACAAATTTTGAACCGTTAAAAATGAACGTATAATTTGTTATGAATTTTACGAGATGACTGGTTCAGAAATTGTTGAATTTTCAGAGTTAATCATTTTGGTGGAAAATTCTAGAATTGGTGGGCTCCACTCTTGGTTGGTGAAGAAATGAGCTGAGATTTTTATTCAAATGTGGTGGGTGGGAATAGTAGCAGGTAAAGCCATCAGGTTGCAGGTTAAGTCTGCTTTGGCGTGCTAATATTTTCCTATAAATAAAGGGCTAAGTTAGAATTGAAAATCACATCAGAAACATAAGCTTTCTCTCTTTCTCTCTCTATATTATGAAGCATATTTTGTGAGTATTTAGATACTTTTAGAGTTGCTACTCAGTGCAAGTTTTCTTCGACTTTGCATTCTAGTCAGAAATACTGCACTTTTGAGGTAAGGGATAGTAAGGGATTTTAAGGGTTGTTATGAATTTCAGTTTCGTAATTTTTCTGACCTTCAAAAATTCTGGAAAAATTTGAAATGATATTTTGATGAGTTTTCTTTATTGTGTCCAAAAATGGTGATTTTTGGATGTATAGATTAAGAGTTATGAATTTTATGAGAAAAGACTATTTTAAAAGTAACCGCTTATAATTCCTTGTGGTTAACTCCAAAATTGATGAAATTTTTATTGAGAGTACATGTATATGATAGAAGTATACTCTGTAAATTTTAGAATTTTTAGACAAAAGTACAATTTTTGATAAATGTCTAAATATTCGGCTGTTTTGGCCATATGGAAAATAGTAAATGACTTTTAAAAATTCTGAGAAAAATATATGTTCACTATGGGACTATATTATGCTAAATCCCAGAAAAAAAATATTTTTGGAACTGATTTGGTATTTTTCATGAAAATAGTCTAGTTATGAGTAAATGTATTAAATATGTTTTATGAAGTAAGAAAATTGAAAAATAGGATTTTATGACTTGAGAATCCTATATGAGGTATATGCAGATTTTTGATGAGGATTTTTGATTATTGGTAATGAAATCTTATGAGTTTGGCATTTTAGGATGATTAAATGCATTATTAAATAAAGTGTAAACAATTAAAATAAATTGTTTATAAGCTTAAGAAATATTATTCTTTCAATATAATTATACCGAAATATTGGTATGAATTTCATTGTGAAAGTTTTACCTTTTTGTGTCGAGTTTAATATTCACGAGTTACTATTCATGAGTTACTATTCACGAAGTTACTATTCATGGGATAGTATTCACGAGTTACTATTCATGACAAAATTGGTTTCTTTTTCTAACCAAATTATAGTTAATTTATGAATATTACTCTAGAGATTAAACTATATATTGATTATATTATTTTTATTATCATATATAACATTTTTATAATGCTGATGTTGAAATTCTCTTTCACTAGAGTGTAAAGATGGGTAGATTACTGGTATGATCATGACTAGGGTTCTCTTTGGCCTGTAGTGCAAAGTTAAATTGTGACTGGTATGATCATGACCATTGAATTTATAATTGAATATCTTAAGCTTAAGTGCAAATGTGAATTGATCAACATGGTTATAATTATTGTTTATATAAATTCTGAAATGATTATATATTTCTTTGAGATATGAATATATTTGGCCTGTAGTGTAAATATGAATTGTTGATGAATATCTTTGGCCGTAGTGCAAAGATGAACTGTTGTTGAATATCTTTGGCCTGTAGTGCAAAGATGGTCTGTTGATGAATATCTTTGGCCTGTAGTGCAAAGATAAACTGTTGTTGAATATCTTTGGTCGTAGTGCAAAGATGGATTTATTAGTATGATTATGAACAGGAACTGTGATTTGGTGTAACCATGATCTTTGATATTTCAGGTAAAAAAAGGTGATTAAAATATTCTTCGTCCTGGGTGCGAAGAAAAATTTAGAATCACAATTATGATTATGAGTTATTCATATGATTGTGGAAAGGAACTGTTGAGTGATGTTACAGGGATAAAATATTGTTGGTGGACTTTTAACATGGAGAAGATAATAGACTTTATAGTCTATTTGACTCTTCTAATGGATTGCTCGTTCCGCTGCAACTATGGTTGAAATTGTTATCATCTACCATATGTTCTAAATCTCTGATTTATTATTGATGAAGGCAATTGATAATTTAATTATCTTTAGTCATGATATTCTTTACTGAGCTAGTTGTGCTCACCCTTTTGTTTCAAAATTCCTTTCAGGTAATAAGAGTGTAGCTGGGTCGAGCGGGGGTAACAAAGGAATAGAACGGTGGTCATCATTTAGTAGTTATATTTGGTGAAGAAAATAGGGTGAGGCAAACCCAACGTTAAAAGGGTGTTTTGCCACTACCATACAAGATGTCTAATGCAATACAACCTCGTGTCATCATAAGACAGGATTGTGCTCATCCACTTGCTGAGTATATTTACGAGCACTACCTATATAATCTTGGTGTTTGTTTGAAGTATAATTCTCAATTAAAGACAGTGGAGATAGTGATAAGTCAAGAGAAGACTCACCATTGGGAAGAATATGATAGTAATCTTCTCGTTTTTCTTTGGGGTATATTGGGTCAACCAAGGATAATTCAATGGCCATATGATATCTATCATAACCTAGAAGCATGGCCTCCCATGTACAAAGGTTTTCTTGAGCACTTCCCAAAAATTCTCATTTCTAAAACAATTTTTGACTATACCTTTATGTAAGGTGTCATTATGAGGTGTTGTCCACGGTTGAGACATGAGTCACATTTGGTATATATTTGTATCCAAACTCACAGCATATGTGTTGTTGTATTTTGCACGATAATTATTGTAATAAAGTTGTAGTTGTTTTCTGTACCATGTATTTGGTGACTCAGAATAGGTTGGATGGAATGGACCTATTTTGGGGTTGTCACATTTGGTATCAGAGCTTAGGGATATGATCTCTGGCGGAGATCGGGGAATACAACTAGGAGGGGAGAGATGAGTAAATCCTACGCTAGTGTGTCCTACCTAAGCTTATTTGTTGGTCAGTCATAATATTGGGATATTATGTGATATGTTAATTTGTTTAATTAACCCTTGTTTTATGGCAGTATTTGAGAATGACAGCTGAGAATGCTAACAATGGAGTGAATGAGACTGTAGGGATACCTCTAATCACTAACCGTGATAAAGAGATGTCAGACGAAGAAGGAATTAGAGATATCCATGTGGTGAGTGAAGAATTGATAGTTGCACCTGAGATAGTCGCAGAGGTAACGGCTGAGACTGAGGAAGAAGAGGAAGAAGAAGTACCTGAGGAGAGTTTAATAGAGGTATTATATGATCAAAATGTAGAATTTCAAAATCGTATTTATGAGTTAGAAGAGCAGGCAGAAGAACGACAGGCGGTCGTGGAACAAAAGGATGCAACAATTCAAGCTTGTGTTACCCGATATGTGATGCTTGAACAGAAGCATTTTTTGGTAGAGTATAAGATGATAAAAATGGAATCTGAGCTGAAAGAAGAAAAAACTGAACGAGTGAGAATAAGTGATGCATGGACAAAAGTCACACGACACGTGGATATTGTGGAAAGAGATGTTCGATCTAAGAAGGCTAAAATAGATTATATGAATTTCTCTTTTTTGAAAGCAATTGGGAGAACCCAACATCGAGTTTTGAATTACCTTGTACATAGCGGTCAACCTGAATCTGATATGGATCGAAGATTGATGATTCAGATCATGAATGAGGAGTACGAAGAGGCAGTTGAGGGAGGAATATGTCCTATAGAAAGGTATATTCCAACGGTAATGATGACACCAAATGCTACTCCAGACTAGTCAAAGCCGAGTAGTTCGAGGGATGGCGGTTGTCATGACTTCCCAACAAATGAGGAACCCAAATGAAGTTATCATGGGAGATGAGCAATGGAGAAATCATGATGATCTGAGAGATAGAATCTGAAATGGAAGCAAGGTATTCTCAACTCTTCGAAATACCAGGTACGTAAATTTTGGGGACGAAATTTCATAAGGAGGGGAGATTGTAAGACCCCGAATTTTATGAAATAAAAGTATTCAATTTTTCTTATAATTACAATTTAGTAAATGGTTAAATTGATAAAAAGTTAAAGTTATGGGTGAAATGTGAAAATTTTTCAAAATAAATAAGTGGTTATAAAATAATCATTGTTGTCGGGGAATATTCGTTTGGTCGTGGAATATTCTTTCTGTCGGGGAATATTCGTACGACGGCGCAGCTATTTGTGGGCCCCATAACGAATAACTGTCGGATGAAGAAAACGACAAATTTGAGTTTTTACAAATAACGGCGTAGTTGTTACCGTTAATACTGTTAAAATACCCGGTGGTTAAAATACAGTAATACGCGTTATTGTATAGTAGCACACAGTATTGCACCAATTATTAATTCTTACGTAAGAAGACACTACTCAATAATTGTTACAGTAGTTATTGTTCAATATTTTATTTTATTGATTCAATAATTGCTGCGTTGATATTTTATATTATTGTTGTTTCAATAATTGTTGCTGCACAGTATTTTTCTTTATCAGATCAATAATTCATATTATTTGAATAATATTATTAGATAACATTATTGGCAATGTCTAGAAAGTTCTGTCTAAGGAGAGGTTTGTTCATCTAATTGCGCGTCAGTAAGGAGAAATCCTTATTGGAAAGCCCCCTCTTTCCTGGGAACGGCCTGGTTGTCATAAATGTGATTCTGTAATATTATATGTGAATAATTAATTATTGATTCATATGATAAGAAAATATTTATTTTATATGGATATAAATGAGGGATATATTTTTGTGGTTAAAAATAAAAGAGTTAATGTTGAGGTGTTTTATCTGTATTTTTGTCGGAACGGAGGTATTGAAAATCAAATTAGGGTTTTTGAGATATTTTGCGAGGGTTATAATTTTTAATCCGACCGTTGAATCGTGGTAATATTTGGATATGTTATACATATATAAGTTGAGTATATGTCTACAAATTTTGAACCGTTAAAAATGAGCGTATAATTTGTTATTAATTTTACGAGATGACTGGTTCAGAAATTGTTGAATTTTCGGAGTTAATCATTTTTGTAGAAAATTCTAGAATTGGTGGGCCCCACTCTTGGTTGGTGAAGAAATGAGGTGAGATTTTTATTCAAATGTGGTGGGTGGGAATAGTAGCAGGTAAAGCCATCAGGTTGCAGGTTAAGTCTGCTTCGGCGTGCTAACATTTTCCTATAAAATAGAGGGCTAAGTTAGAATTGAAAATCACACCAGAAACATAAGCTTTCTCTCTTTCTCTCTCTATATTATGAAGCATATTTTGTGAGTATTTAGATACTTTGAGAGTTGCTACTCAGTGCAAGTTTCCTTCGACTTTACATTCCAGTCAGAAATACTGCACTTTTAAGGTAAGGGATAGTAAGGGATTTTAAGGGTTGTTATGATTTTCAGTTTCATAATTTTTCTGACCTTCAAAAATTTTGGAAAAATTTGAAATGATATTTTGATGAGTTTTCTTGATTGTGTCCAAAAATAGTGATTTTTGGATGTATAGATTACGAGTTATGAATTTTATGAGAAAAGACTATTTTAAAAGTAACCACTTATAATTACTTGTGGTTAACTCTAAAATTAATGAAATTTTTATTGGGAGTACATGTTTATGATAGAAGTATACTCTGTAAATTTTAGAATTTTTAGAGAAAAGTACAATTTTTGATAAATGTCTAAATATTCGGCTGTTTTGGCCATATGGAAAATAGTAAATAACTTTTAAAAATTCTGAGAAAAATATATGTTCACTATGGGACTATATTATGCTAAATTCCAGAAAAAAAAAATTTTTGGAACTGATTTGGTATTTTTCATGAAAATAGTCTAGTTATGAGTAAATGAATTAAATATGTTTTATGAAGTAAGAAAATTGAAAAATATGATTTTATGACTTGAGAATCCTATATGAGGTATATGCAGATTTTTGATGAGGATTTTTGGTTATTGGTAATGAAATCTTATGAGTTTGGCATTTTAGGATGATTAAATACATTATTAAATAAAGTGTAAACAATTAAAATAAATTGTTTATAAGCTTAAGAAATATTATTCTTTCAATATAATTATACCGAAATATTGGTATTAATTTCATTGTGAAATTTTTACCTTTTTATGTCGGGTTTACTATTCACGAGTTACTATTCATGAGTTACTATTCATGAAGTTACTATTCATGGGATAGTATTCACAAGTTACTATTCATGACAAAATTAGTTTCTTTTTCTAACCAAATTATAGTTAATTTATGAATATTACTCTGGAGATTAAACTATATATTGATTATATTATTTTTATTATCATATATAACATTTTTATAATGCTGATGTTGAAATTCTCTTTCACTAGAGTGTAAAGATGGGTAGATTACTGGTATGATCATGACTAGGGTTCTCTTTGGCCTGTAGTGCAAAGTTAAATTGTGACTGGTATGATCATGACCATTGAATTTATAATTGAATATCTTAAGCTTAAGTGCAAATGTGAATTGATCAACATGGTTATAATTATTGTTTATATAAATTCTGAAATGATTATATATTTCTTTGAGATATGAATATATTTGGCCTGTAGTGTAAATATGAATTGTTGATGAATATCTTTGGCCGTAGTGCAAAGATGAACTGTTGTTGAATATCTTTGGCCTGTAGTGCAAAGATAGTCTGTTGATGAATATCTTTGGCCTGTAGTGCAAAGATGAACTGTTGTTGAATATCTTTGGTCGTAGTGCAAAGATGGATTTATTAGTATGATTATGAACAGGAACTGTGATTTGGTGTAACCATGATCTTTGATGTTTCAGGTAAAGAAAGGTGATTAAAATATTCTTCGTCCTGGGTGCGAAGAAAAATTTAGAATCACAATTATGATTATGAGTTATTCATATGATTGTGGAAAGGAACTGTTGAGTGATGTTACAGGGATAAAATATTGTTGGTGGATTTTTAAATTGGAGAAGATAATAGACTTTATAGTCTATTTGACTCTTCTAATGGATTGCTCGTTCCGCTGCAACTATGGTTGAAATTTTTATTATCTACCATATGTTCTAAATCTCTGATTTATTATTGATGAAGGCAATTGATAATTTAATTATCTTTAGTCATGATATTCTTTACTGAGCTAGTTGTGCTCACCCTTTTGTTTCACAATTCCTTTCAGGTAATAAGAGTGTAGCTGGGTCGAGCGGGGGTAACAAAGGAATAGAACGGTGGTCATCATTTAGTAGTTATATTTGGTGAAGAAAATAGGGTGAGGCAAACCCAACGTTAAAAGGGTGTTTTGCCACTACCATACAAGATGTCTAATGCAATACAACCTCGTGTCATCATAAGACAGGATTGTGCTCATCCACTTGCTGAGTATATTTACGAGCACTACCTATATAATCTTGGTGTTTGTTTGAAGTATAATTCTCAATTAGAGACAGTGGAGATAGTGATAAGTCAAGATAAGACTCACCATTGGGAAGAATATGATAGTAATCTTCTCGTTTTTCTTTGGGGTATATTGGGTCAACCAAGGATAATTCAATGGCCATATGATATCTATCATAACCTAGAAGCATGGCCTCCTATGTACAAAGGTTTCCTTGAGCACTTCCCAAAGATTCTCATTTCTAAAACAGTTTTTGACGATACCTTTATGTAAGGTGTCATTATGAGGTGTTGTCCACGGTTGAGACATGAGTCACATTTGGTATATATTTGTATCCAAACTCACAGCATATGTGTTGTTGTATTTTGCACGATAATTATTGTAATAAAGTTGTAGTTGTTTTCTGTACCATGTATTTGGTGACTCAGAATAGGTTGGATGGAATGGACCTATTTTGGGGTTGTCACATTTGGTATCAGAGCTTAGGGATATGATCTCTGGCGGAGATCGGGGAATACAACTAGGAGGGGAGAGATGAGTAAATCCTACGCTAGTGTGTCCTACCTAAGCTTATTTGTTGGTCAGTCATAATATTGGGATATTATGTGATATGTTAATTTGTTTAATTAACCCTTGTTTTATGGCAGTATTTGAGAATGGCAGCTGAGAATGCTAACAATGAAGTGAATGAGACTGTAGGGATACCTCTAATCACTAACCGTGATAAAGAGATGTCAGACGAAGAAGGAATTAGAGATATCCATGTGGTGAGTGAAGAATTGATAGTTGCACCCGAGATAGTCGCAGAGGTAACAGCTGAGACTGAGGAAGAAGAGGAAGAAGAAGTACCTGAGGAGAGTTTATTAGAGGTATTATATGATCAAAATGTAGAATTTTAAAATCGTATTCATGAGTTAGAAGAGCAGGCAGAAGAACGACAGGCGGTCGTGGAACAAAAGGATGCAACAATTCAAGCTTGTGTTACCCGATATGTGATGCTTGAACAGAAGCATTTTTTGGTAGAGTATAAGATGATAAAAATAGAATCTGAGCTGAAAGAAGAAAAAACTGAACGAGTGAGAATAAGTGATGCATGGGCAAAAGTCACACGACACGTGGATATTGTGGAAAGAGATGTTCGATCTAAGAAGGCTAAAATAGATGATATGAATTTCTCTTTTTTGAAAGCAATTGGGAGAACCCAACATTGAGTTTTGAATTACCCTGTACATAGCGGTCAACCTGAATCTGATATGGATCGAAGATTGATGACTCAGATCATGAATGAGGAGTACGAAGAGGCAGTTGAGGGAGGAATATGTCCTATAGAAAGGTATATTCCAACGGTAATGATGACACCAAATGCTACTCCAGACAAGTCAAAGCCGAGTAGTTCGAGGGATGGCGGTTGTCATGACTTCCCAACAAATGAGGAACCAAAATGAAGTTATCATGGGAGATGAGCAATGGAGAATTCATGATGATCTGAGAGATAGAATCTGAAATGGAAGCAAGGTATTCTCAACTCTTCGAAATACCAGGTACGTAAATTTTAGGGGTGAAATTTCATAAGGAGGGGAGATTGTAAGACCCCGAATTTTATGAAATAAAAGTATTCAATTTTTCTTATAATTACAATTTAGTAAATGGTTAAATTGATAAAAAGTTAAAGTTATGGGTGAAATGTGAAAATTTTTCAAAATAAATAAGTGGTTATAAAATAATCATTGTTGTCGAGGAATATTCGTTTGGTCGTGGAATATTCTTTCTGTCGGGGAATATTCGTACGACGGCGCAGCTATTTGTGGGCCCCATAACGAATAACTGTCGGATGAAGAAAACGACAAATTTGAGTTTTTACAAATAACGGCGTAGTTGTTACCGTTAATACTGTTAAAATACCCGGTGGTTAAAATACAGTAATACGCGTTATTGTATAGTAGCACACAGTATTGCACCAATTATTGATTCTTACGTAAGAAGACACTACTCAATAATTGTTACAGTAGTTATTGTTCAATATTTTATTTTATTGATTCAATAATTGCTGCGTTGATATTTTATATTATTGTTGTTTCAATAATTGTTGCTGCACAGTATTTTTCTTTATCAGATCAATAATTCATATTATTTGAATAATATTATTAGATAACATTATTGGCAATGTCTAGAAAGTTCTGTCTAAGGAGAGGTTTGGTCATCTAATTGCGTGCCAGTAAGGAGAAATCCTTATTGGAAAGCCCCCTCTTTCCTGGGAACGGCATGGTTGTCATAAATGTGATTCTGTAATATTATCTGTGAATAATTAATTATTGATTCATATGATAAGAAAATATTTATTTTATATGGATATAAATGAGGGATATATTTTTGTGGTTAAAAATGAAGGAGTTAATGTTGAGGTGTTTTATCTGTATTTTTGTCGGAACGGAGGTATTGAAAATCAAATTAGGATTTTTGAGATATTTTGCGAGCGTTATAATTTTTAATCCGACCGTTGAATCGTGGTAATATTTGGATATGTTATACATATATAAGTTGAGTATATGTCTACAAATTTTGAACCGTTAAAAATGAGCGTATAATTTGTTATTAATTTTACGAGATGACTGGTTCAGAAATTGTTGAATTTTCGGAGTTAATTATTTTGGTAGAAAATTCTAGAATTGGTGGGCCCCACTCTTGGTTGGTGAAGAAATGAGCTGAGATTTTTATTCAAATGTGGTGGGTGGGAATAGTAGCAGGTAAAGCCATCAGGTTGCAGGTTAAGTCTGCTTCGACGTGCAAACATTTTCCTATAAAATAGAGGGCTAAGTTAGAATTGAAAATCACACCAGAAACATAAGCTTTCTCTCTTTCTCTCTCTATATTATGAAGCATATTTTGTGAGTATTTAGATACTTTGAGAGTTGCTACTCAGTGCAAGTTTCCTTCGGCTTTGCATTCCAGTCAGAAATACTGCACTTTTGAGGTAAGGGATAGTAAGGGATTTTAAGGGTTGTTATGATTTTCAGTTTCATACTTTTTCTGACCTTCAAAAATTTTGGAAAAATTTGAAATGATATTTTGATGAGTTTTCTTGATTGTGTCCAAAAATAGTGATTTTTGGATGTATAGATTACGAGTTATGAATTTTATGAGAAAAGACTATTTTAAAAGTAACCACTTATAATTACTTGTGGTTAACTCCAAAATTAATGAAATTTTTATTGGGAGTACATGTTTATGATAGAAGTATACTCTGTAAATTTTAGAATTTTTAGAGAAAAGTATAATTTTTGATAAATGTCTAAATATTCGGCTGTTTTGGCCATATGGAAAATAGTAAATGACTTTTAAAAATTCTGAAAAAAATATATGTTCACTATGGGACTATATTATGCTAAATCCCAGAAAAAAAAATTTTTGGAACTGATTTGGTATTTTTCATGAAAATAGTCTAGTTATGAGTAAATGAATTAAATATGTTTTATGAAGTAAGAAAATTGAAAAATAGGATTTTATGACTTGAGAATCCTATATAAGGTATATGCAGATTTTTGATGAGGATTTTTGGTTATTGGTAATGAAATCTTATGAGTTTGGCATTTTAGGATGATTAAATGTATTATTTAATAAAGTGTAAATAATTAAAATAAATTATTTATAAGCTTAAGAAATTTTTACCTTTTTGTGTCGGGTTTACTATTCACGAGTTACTATTCATGAGTTACTATTCATGAGTTACTATTCACGAAGTTACTATTTATGGAATAGTATTCACGAGTTACTATTCATGACAAAATTGGTTTCTTTTTCTAACCAAATTATAGTTGATTTATGAATATTACTCTAGAGATTAAACTATATATTGATTATATTATTTTTATTATTATATATAACATTTTTATAACCCTGATGTTGAAATTCTCTTTCACTGGAGTGTAAAGATGGGTAGATTACTGGTATGATCATGACTAGGGTTCTTTTTGGCCTGTAGTGCAAAGTTGAATTGTGACTGGTATGATCATGACCATTGAATTTATAATTGAATATCTTAAGCTTAAGTGCAAATGTGAATTGATCAACATGATTATAATTATTGTTTATATAAATTCTGAAATGATTATATATTTTTTTGAGATATGAATATATTTGGCCTATAGTGTAAATATCAATTGTTGATGAATATCTTTGGCCGTAGTGCAAATATAAACTGTTGTTGAATATCTTTGGCCGTAGTGCAAAGATGGATTTATTAGTATGATTATGAACAGAAACTGTGATTTGGTGTAACCATGATCTTTGATGTTTCAGGTAAAGACAGGTGATAAAAATATTCTTCGTCCTGGGTGCGAAGAAAAATTTAGAATCACAATTATGATTATGAGTTATTCATAAGATTGTGGAAAGGAACTGTTGAGTGATGTTACAGGGATAAAATATTGTTGGTGAATTTTTAACATGGAGAATATAATAGACTTTATAGTCTATTTGACTCTTCTAATGGATTGCTCGTTCCGCTGCAACTATGGTTGAAATTTTTATCATCTACCATATGTTCTAAATCTCTGATTTATTATTGATGAAAGCAATTGATAATTTAATTATCTTTAGTCATGATATTCTTTACTGAGCTAGTTGTGCTCACCCTTTTGTTTTACAATTCCTTTCAGGTAATAAGAGTGTAGCTGGGTCGAGCGGGGGGTAACAAAGGAATAGAACGGTGGTCATCATTTAGTAGTTATATTTGGTGAAGAAAATAGGGTGAGGCGAACCCAACGTTGAAAGGGTGTTTTGCCACAACCATACAAGATGTCTAATGCAATACAACCTCGTGTCATCATAAGATAGGATTGTGCTCATCCACTTGCTGAGTATATTTACGAGCACTACCTATATAATTTTGGTGTTTGTTTGAAGTATAATTCTTAATTAGAGATAGTGGAGATAGTGATAAGTCAAGAGAAGACTCACCATTGGGAAGAATATGATAGTAATCTTCTCGCTTTTCTTTGGGGTATATTGGGTCAACCAAGGATAATTCTATGGCCATATGATATCTATCATAACCTAGAAGCATGGCCTCCCATGTACAAATGTTTCCTTGAGCACTTCCCAAAGATTCTCATTTCTAAAACAGTTTTTGACTATACCTTTATGTAAGGTGTCATTGTGAGGTGTTGTCCACGGTTGGGACATGAGTCACATTTGGTATATATTTGTATCCAAACTCACAGCATATGTGTTGTTGTATTTTGCACGATAATTATTGTAATAAAGTTGTAGTTGTTTTATGTACCATGTATTTGGTGACTCAAAATAGGTTGGATGGAATGTACCTATTTTGGGGTTGTCACAATTTATAATCAGGCACAATGATAATATAATTCTGAAACTTTCTTACTCATGTCCATTGCATAAAGTAAATGCAAAGTTAGGATACTTGCCTGAGCTGCTGCTTACAATTACGCAACTTAGTTTTATCTTTTATACTGAAACCTATCATTAATAAGATCATTCGTTCGATTAGAATAACATATCATAACATATAGTACTGCTATCTGCAGTTAGCACATAATCTAATCACATTGTCACATATGTTTAGAAGTCATTAGATCATAAATAAATACGTATCTAGTCAAATTATCTAAGTCCAGATCAATTTTTGAAATATTTCGGTGTACCGATGGCTTTATCGGGTAATTATCGAGTCTAAAACTCTATTATGTAGTTTAATAAATGTAAATATCAGTCATATTATTTTTCGTAGCCTTATAATAATTTTTAAATAATTATTATAATTTATCATAATTTTTCAAACACTTGAATCATTTTTAAATGATTTAAATATTAAATAATTCTATTATCATTAATATTTAACTAATATTAAATTATTAATGAAACCATTGCCAAAATATTAAAGTTATTTATAATAACTCAAAATGTTTTTAAAATATTTTTATTACCCTTAAATGATTTTTAAAATAATTAAAATTATTTTTAAATAATTACTATTATTATTAATTATTAATGTATTATCTATCAAAATATTAAAAGTCATTAATTAGAACTTAAAAATATTTTTAATTCATTTATATCCTTTTTAAATAATTTTTAAATTAATAAAATCATTTTTAAACTATTCATTTAATATTATTATTAAATAACTCTAATATCATTTAATATTAAATAATTAGTAAAATCTACCTTTAAATATTAAAAGTTTTATTTTATAACTTAAAATATTTTTAAACTATTTATTTTTATTTAAAATGATTTTTATAATATTAAAATCATTTTTAATTAATTAATTTAATTTAATTATTAAATAAATCTAATATCATTAATATTAAATAATTAATGAAATTTGCTTTAAAATATTAAAAGTTATATTTTATAACTTAAAATATTATTAAATACGTTATTATAATTTAAAATAATTTTTAATATAATAAAATAATTTTTAATTAATTTATTTAATGCATTTATTAAATAAAATTAAATACCAATAATATTCAAATAAATATTAGTATTTATGAAAAATATGTCAAATTATTAAAAGTAAATTTTTATAACTTAAAATAATTTTTAAAACTATTTTTGGAATTTTTAATAATTAATTTCTATTTATAAATGATTTTTAAAAATTTAATTAATTAAAATTAAAAAGTCTGTCGCTATAGTCTTTAGCGACAGAATCTGTCGCCTATTGTGTTCTTGAGAAACCCATATCTTCATAAGATAGTTTCGAGTTGCTTACTTTGACTAAACATAACTGTTAGATCTGGATGTTTCTGGGCAAGATAATTGTTAGATATTGTAGTACTAATGCCAAACTACATGATCCAATAACAAACATGGCCAAACAGCAAAATACCAATGAGATCTATGCATGCAAAGTGGCTGTCAGAGTTGTTCTTCATTTCTGGGTTACCCAGAAATGAAGATCAGTTCGTGAGGCCTACTTTGGGCTTCCACAACTTGTTGTTCTTGTATTCGTTTTGTGATATAATGATTTCAGTATGTAGACAACATGTAAATGAAGAGATCCATCACATAATATACAAATAAAAACATCACAATCAACAAATATCGTCCGGTCAAACCATGTCAGACGACACGTTCAAATGTTTTTTTGGGTTACCTAGAAAACAGAAGACGTGATTGACTTGGCTTGTTTGGTCGGCCACTGAATCCAGTCAGTTTGAGGTTTATGCGTTCTAAAGGCCTTAACATGTAGTCTATATAACATATTGCATATTAGATACAATAATAATAACAGATCATCAAACCATTGTCAGATCCAAGCCCATGAAAATCTTGTCAGAGCCTTCTGGGCACTATGACGCCCCCAAATTCGGGTCTCTTCGAATCACGAATCCGGTCCGCCACGATACTACTATCGTCAAACTATTTATATTTTTCATTCATAACTTAATGAACAAACTTTACTTATTACAATTTAGAATATAAATTCGTTCTATTACCAGGATCTGCACAATGGCCCCAAACTTTTATAAGTTCCACAACTTGGTCATTTACTATTCCTCTATTACATCACATTCGATGTTATATAAATATGCGAAATAATTTAAACTTTTTCAATCTCCCTTGAAAATAAATCTTTTATTGATATCTTAACTTGAATCAATTACATATCCTTGAATCAAATTATGTTATGATTCAGTCTATAAATATTTACATCTCAATTCGAATTTCTCTATGTATCACATAGTATAACTGTACAACTGAACATGTATTACACGTCGTAAACTAATATCAGGTACATTTACTATAACCTAAACATGGTTCAAGAGTATATATTTAATTAAACAAATTAATCTCCTTTGATGTGATTGAACTTTATCAATCAAGTAGCACGTAACCTTTATCGTGTGTCCTTAACCTGCAAAAGTGGTTATTTGCAAGGGTGAGCTCGACATCCCAACAATTCTAACAGTTTTCATGCAGCACATAGCATATAATAGCATATTCAGTTCATGCATTCATAATCAATTAATATTTACTACACATGGTACTTCTCACATAACAAGCATAGAGATTTACTTCACAAGCATATCATCAAAGATCAACTTTCAACTTTCATACATATCTCATATGCATTTCATCTATATACATCAACATTATCATAGCAAAATATAGCTCAACTAACAGTTATAGAATTCATATATCAACTAGGAACTGAAAGACTTGCCTGATTCGTAGTTTATGAACTACGACTTAACTGCTTAACGCTTATCTGCACTTCTTGTATTCCTACACAGTTATATAATCATGAATTCATATCCATTAGTAACATATTTCATGCATTCTCAATGTAGTAACAATGTTACATTGTTTTTTTTAACTAGGTTCGAAAAACCTACACTTCACTTTCTCATCACATTCTCGGAATAGCTAGGTCCGTATAGGTATGCCTTAACCATTCGGACATGACATCAACATTAGTATATATCTATCACACACTTGACTCACTACGTGATCGACATATTTAAAACTCGTATAGGTAAGTTCAAACGTACACATAAACATCTAACTTAGTCGTAACTTCATCCAACATCACCTATACTATATATATGCATAGCACAGTTTAGTTTGTAAGACATTATAAATCTAAACAACATATCATTGCTTAATATCTTGAAAGTATTCCTTTGGACTTTAACATTCGAAAATCAAAATTAACATTCATCTCTATCACATAGCATGCTTCTTAACACATTACATAACATATTGGTCATATATTACAAGTTAAAGTAATCATATAACATGCTTCACACATCAGATTCAAAAACAGAAGTCGCTTATGACTGCTGTATGGCGCAGCTGCACCGTGGCTAAGCCTAGGACCGGCGCAGCTGTGCGGTCCTCTGACTATGCCAGGAATTAGCAGCTGCCTTGTGGTTTCTGTCCCAAACGTTACACATCTAAGTACTAATACTCTTTCATACCTACATTTTAGAGGTGCTCACAAAATCACATAACCGTTCTTGTTTTCATTTGTATAAGTTCAAACTTACATTTTACATGGCCTTCAAGAAAAACCTTATCTAGCGGTTACCATGACTCATTACTCGGTTATATACCCACATAGAGATTTCAAATTCTGTTAATGCATATACTTGTAGCATTCATATTGCTTGTTCATAGCTATTATTGTTTAAAGCTTGGAATCATGCTTTAAACTCATATTTATTTTGAAATCCTCATGTTCCATACATATAATCATACCTAGAGATATTATCGACATAACATGGCTTCTTATCTCATTTAGCATCTAGATATTCATGTGACGCAACTAGATTTTGAAAATATGTTCAAGTTTACTTTTGAAACCATTATAGACTTGAACCATACCATTCAACACATACAAGACAACTTCAAAGCTCTAAACATATGTAGTCAAGTCATGTTATCATGGTCGTAAGGTCAGAGTTTAAATCATGTAGTAGTCATGCATGTTAGTTCACTATGATAAGCTTTTTCTTGAAAAACTTCTCTAACACAAAGCCTAATAAGGTGGTCATGAACAAAGGAACTATGTACACCATAACATGTTCATCTATGTGTAAAATCAGTCACGTGTATAAACCACTAAGCTCAAAATTTGCAGAACATGAACTTTAACCAAGTTTGTTTTCAAAACTTAAAGTCCTTGTTAATGATCCTCTACCAAATCATGCTAATCTTAGTAAAACATGCTCACATTAGGTTATTATACTTATATATATATATATATATATATATATATATATATATATATATATATATATATATATATATGTTACACATGCTTGCATGTTGGCTTAAGCAATAACGATTAACTAATACTTAGCAGATTTCACAACAGACAGCCCAACTGATTTCAGGAACCGGCACAGCTGCGCTGCACCTCAGTGTAATTCCGAAGTAGTTGCGCCGTGCCTGGTTCGAGCCAAGAATCAGTATGCTTCGACAGAAAGCTAGCCCAACCTTAGAAATTATTCACCATTCCGATTCTAACCAGTCATGTATCAATTGCAACATGCTTATATGGTTATATAACAACTATTTAAACATTACCCAATCTTATTAACATCCAATTTCATAAATTTAAGAATTTGAAATTTAAGACTCACAACTCCATTTTTATACAGAGAAAGAGATTGAAGCAATGAGGAGAGGTTATACCTTCTGTAAATGAATGAATCTTGCTACTAATTAGACTCTCAAGCTTCTAGAATACTTGTATGCTCTCAACCTCGTACTTAGAGTTTCTCAGACAACTTCAAGAACATCAAGAATGAAGGGAAGTGTTCATTATATAGGAAATCCATTGACCATGCCCAACCATTGTCCAAGGAATCAAACCAAGGGATGGAAGAATTACATGAAGGTTAACAAGGAGTTGTTGGAGGTTAGTTGGATTTCATCATTATGCCCACACCCTCCATGATCATGATCTAGCAAGCTTGGAAGAAAATGAAGAACATAGGCCTTAGCCTTTTTTTGTCTAAACACGTGACTGAGATATTAGGGAGCAAATGGGACTCTCAATTTGGGACAATCCAATATCTAAGCATTATTGTATACTCCTACACCTTCTCATTCTTAGGTTATATTTTTAATACACATATCAACCACATTTTATAACCTAATGTCACTTTATGACTTAACATTTCAAGGTACCAGGTGTGATGTAATATACATATAATCCATGTACATTTTATGTTAATGTCTACCCACATGCATATTGTTACATACACCTCTTATGATGTATTCATATCATATGATTTTCATAAATCTCAATATATGGTCACTATATATAGTATAGTCACATAAGTGTCACACTACACTATATAATGCAGTTGTATTCATATATATAATATATTTAATATCTCCTTTTTACTATTTACCACCCATTGGAATAGAAATAAATAACACATATATTTGAGAGTACACATTTAATTGCCTCATCACAATAAATATAAATCTTATAATATTTGTAACTAATATACTTATTATCATGCTATCACTTGCAATAATAATAATTCAATATACCATCAAATAATTGCTAGATACTAATATATTGTCCATAACAATAATTAATATTATAAGACAATATATCTCACCATTGTGCCACATAAGGCATATTTTACAAGCTCGATCTTAAGCTTCTCTCATTCTCCACACTTATTATTCTTTTAATATAATATCAATTAACTATATGTAAGACACATGCACATATATAATATATAGAAAATAGATAATAAGTTTATTTTCTATTATAATAAATTGTTTCCATCAATTTATTTACATGTAGCAAATACGTTTTAATACATTTACTATATTATTAATCATACCCTATACAAAAATATATAAGGTAATATTATTATTCAAAAATAACATTTCCTCCTTTTATTAAAATAACTCATATTAGAAATTATTTTAATATCCTTTATTAGAAATATATAATTATTATGCATTCTTCTAATAGAATATAATATTCTATAATATCTCTTAATTAACCAATATTTAATCCGGGTTAATTAATTAACTCTTATTCAAATCCATTCATGGACAACTTAACTATCATTTAAGATTTTTATTATCCTTATGAGTCCTTAATACCCATTTCTTAAACTTTAAATTCTAAAAACTGATTTTACAGACCGGCGCAGCTGCGCTGGTCACAGGCTTGGTAATGGCGCAGCTGCGCCATACCAAAATCAGAGACGGACAAGTTTTGCATCAGCAGAACTGAAACCTATGCTTCTAAATACATTACATATCCACCTTAAGTGTTAACTCATCTAACATCAATGCCCTCTTTGACTCCACATCATCAGTTACTATTTCTCTTAGCAATTTAAGGATCACACTTCGAGTTTTAAAACTCTATCTCCCTTATTAGTTTAACCAACTATACATCTCCTTTACGGTTGCATACCACCAATAACACAACACTCGAATATATTACACATACATACATTCCTTTCATTTTCACATCTCGCCGTGTATTGAATTAAGTAATGATTCTCTAACCACCTTAGAGGTATAACGGTCATCTACTCTCGTCAATAACGTAAATATATACCAATCTAAACCTAGTACACGTCGAGCCTTTAATTGTATTCAATATAATACACTGAGTAGTTTCCCACAAACAACCAACAAATTAGTTTCCGTCTCGTCTCCACTGTTTTCACCGTGAGTTAGATCGGTTACTAATTCGTATATACCTCCGCTCTCTGAAGGAATTGCTTAGCCCAGCTCCTATACATTCACCATTAAAGAGTACGGTTGTACTGCCTTAGACTTGATTCATACTCATACATATACTCAAGAAATTGGTGATTATCAAAGTTACTTAATGTCACCAACTTACTAAGATAAAATAATTTCGCATAAATTATTTAACAATAATAGATAAATTCCTATCCATCTTCTTTACTAACTCATCTCTACAATTTATAACCAATATATAATAATAATATATATTCATTAAACACAACATTACATATTACATAGCTCATATTACCCTATGTAACACAATACCACATACCTCGTAACACAATTATATATTCTTGTTCGAACCCATCTCATGCCTTAAGAATTTTATTTACTAAATTCTTATTTTAATAATTTTTGAAAATTTGGGTTCTTACAGGAACGATCTGGGTTTTCCAGATTTGGAAAGTCATGCTCGGTCAACTAGGTTTGACCAACCATAACTTTTAATCTGTTCATGATCTGGGCTTGATTCAAGTTTCAGATCAAAGATCTCAAAGCATACTACAACTATAAACTTTCAAAACACGAAAATAATTAACAATCACTGAGATATGAGGTTTGACATTCATTGTCAGACAACAAAAAAAATATTTTCCAAATTTTTGAAAACATCAAATCCGAGCCTATAGATGTTATAGATCTAACATCTATCAACCTAGATCATCAATATACACTACATACAATATGTTTAACACAAAAAAACTAACATCTAACATAGGATCAAAGGTCAAATTTCGTTTATGGTTTATACCTCACTATGAACAAACTTTTGATTCTAGTCTTCTGATATGTTAATGGAAGTAGTGGAGCTTGTTTTAGGGACCGAACCACCTTAGGATTTTGTGCGTTTGAGTGAGAGAGAAGTGAGTTGAGTGTTTGTAAGCAAATGAGCATAGTTAGTAAACTTTCTCTCTCTTGATCTTATAAATATTGAGGTGTAATGCATTTGGCTGAGATATATGGCTGATAATTGTTAATTTCAGTCACATGGTCAATCAAATTTGGTCACCAACTACATTATATGGCAAGATACACAAGTTATATTCAATGATGCAATAAAAGGCAAAATAGTCATTTGGCTTGTAATTTTAATTGCACTAATGTAACTTGACAAACCCTTAGGGTTTAACCCTAGGGTTTGGCACAATGCTTTTGTAGGATTTCTAATTAGAGCAAAAAAATGAAATTTAAAGTTTCTAAAAATAGAAAATTAGGGTTTGCTAATTAGTTAGGTTTTCTAATTACATAGACTTGAAAATTAGGTTTAGGTTTTACTAATTATAATTAAGGTTGCTAATTTAGCAATTAGGGCTCCAATTTGATAATTAGGGTTACTAAATAACAAATAGGGATTCTAATTTTAGAAATTAGGGTTTCTAATTTTAGAATTCCAAACAATAATTAGGGTTTCTCTAATTAACAATTATAATTTTAACACTTGTTATTAATCACATTAACATAATTTTTGACCCATCTTAAACTCCGGCTTGAGTTTCAAATCACAGTACTACTAGGTTTTCTACTGATATATCGTAATTGACCAACCATTTTCGGTTTACACATATATACAGTACATAGTATAGCACTAAAAAATAATTATTATTATATTATTATTCTCATTCATTGCTCAAAACCCAGAATTATGGTTTGAATTCCATATCTGATTTATTTTGCATATATAGCATTATTAATTAAATTAAAATAATTAACTTAATTAATCTGAAATAAATTCATATAATAAAATAATTATTATAATAATTCTATTAATCATTCATCTATTATTTAAATAATATATAAACCTATTTTCAAGGAAACTAAATACTAAATATATTTTTACTACCAAATTAATTTATTATAAAATTATAATTTATAATGATCAATAATTCTAAAAATAATTTATTTACAATTATTAAGGTAATAAATAAATTTTATTTACCACATAATTATATATACTTTACCTTGAACCTATTCCCACCTTTAAAATAAAAAAAAATTATATGTAAAATTTTTTATTTATTTATTTAGAAAATATCGGGTTATTACAACATTTTAACAAAGGTCAGGCAGCCCTGACAGCATAAACCGTTGGCAGTAACTCCAACGAAGCGCCGGAAAGACCTGGCGATGCAAACCATGGAAAATCATCCTAATCGGGGAGGACCGATGATAGAATCTGTTATACAGTCAGTAATCCAAGCACAATTCCCCAGAAGTCTCTCGCATATGAGAAGAGCATCTTTGGTGGAAAGCCTGCGATGAGGATTAAGGACTTTGGTGATAACCACATTGTCAACATACTCTGGTCTTACTCATTGAGCAACCTCCATTTCTTCCATTCCATACAACATTTGCATCATGCTGCATTCCATTTGTATCATGATTATCTTGTAACGTTTTAAGTGTCTAGCAATCGTTATCCTATCCATGCCATTACATTGCCTGAATATGATAAATAGGGGCATCTGTAGACACTCAAAATTTTGTATTCCTGTTGCTAACCTTGCAAGAAGGCAAACTCGTCTTCCAAAGATAACCTTGGAAGTCAAATCTGCTCAATCTCAGAGACAACCCCCGGATACTCAATTATTAATCTCAAAGACAACCCCGAGATATTCAATTATAGTCTCAGAGATAACCCCAGGAGATTCAGTTCCAACCTCAGAGATAATCCCGAGGGAAGCAGTTCTAGTTCCTGAGATAACCCCGGGAGATTCTGTTCTAACCTCAGAGAAAATCCCGTGGGAAACAGTTCCAGTTCCGGAGATAAACCCCGAAAAAGTCAGTTCCTGAAACTTAACTAGGCACACTTAGAAGGGGGGGTTGAATAAGTGTAGGAGCAATCTATGACCAACTTTTAAAAACTATTAATTTCAGGCTACTATAAAGATAGAAATCAGCTTGTTGAATTAATATAGCCTTTTAAATAAAATACTTGATGTAAAAGAATTATCTTAATATAGTGCAAGTAGTCAAATTAAGATAATTAAGTAACTTATGTGATTTTAAAGTAAAACAAATAACAAAATCAACACCAAGATTTTTACGTGGTTCAACTATTACCCTCTATGATAATAGCCTAGTCCACGTCCAATACCAACTAGTATTAGAGACTCACTTTATTTATTTTTTTATAAATAAATACAGATTACAAAACAGATTCTAACAAAAATTAATTAACAATTAATTTCCCTTGAGCTCTCTTGCTCCTTGTGCACCTATGCACCCTTCAAGCACCTTTGCTTCCTTGAACCTGTTTGTAATCTCTTTTTCTAATCCACCAGGATTAAAACATTTAGACTACACTTAGTCTAAACAATAGAAAATTGAATACAATATAGAGGTCTATGATCAATGCAAGAATAATCAATTTAACAATTAAAGGCTCAACTATATGCAATGATCAAGTAGCACAAAATAAGCAATTAATTTCTTACCGAATATCACCTCAAATAATACCAGAAATTAAACTGCTTAGCTTCTCAAGAATTGCACTCAGTAAATCAATTTTCTCATTAATAATAATAAGTGCAAGTATTAATTTCGTGAGTTTATTTATTTCAAGCAAGCCTCACGATTTTTATAGCCAATAAAGTGTTACCGTTAAATAGGGATATATTCTAATTTAATCAAACGTTAGGATATCTAAGAGAAACAACGTTACAAAACAATCCTTAATAGTAGGAAAGCGATATTTATCCAATTAACAAATTCAAACCTTTTTAGTGTTGGGATAAATATGAAAATCCTCTAAAGATAATCTACTTTCAAAAACAACTCTGACTTTGTCTCCATAAAAAGTGGCGTGAACAGTTAAAGAGACATATGACATCATACTCCTTTCTCAACAAATCTTTAGAGTTCCAATATAATAATTACTCCTTGAAACACTCAAATATCAAATCAGTAGCTACCGTCATTTAAATTTCCTAGGAGATCATGATTAAAAGTCATCCACCTTTTTAGCAAACTATACATATTGATATATATTGTATCCACGTGTAAGTCCAACTCAATGTATATCAATTTTATAATATGCATATAAAACTTGAAACATTTATAAAACATTTTTCATTTAAGACATATATAATGCAATAATAATATGTCCTAGAGCCTTTAAATGAAAAATCAATTATTATGCAATTGATCTTACATTGGTTTTCCAAGTAAAAAAAAATCCTTCAATTTCTTGAATATCCGACCAAGGCTCTTTATCATCAAAATACCTGAAATGCCATAAAACAATTTAGTACTTGAACATTTCATCATCAAAACATAAGGTTAGAATATGACTAAGTCAACATTCTCCCCCTTTTTGATGACGACAACCCAAAATTGTTTAACTCTCATAAACTCCCCCTGGATATATGCATAACATAATTAGCTTCGCCTAAATCCATGCAATAATATCAATTCAAGATACTGAAATACGATTTTCAATAAAGTTACAAAATTTTGAAATGTGTAAACATTCCAAAACAATCCTGTTACCTGCAGTAAGTGTTAGTTCATCAAATATCAAGATATTTACTGCAAATATATCAAAGATCAAATCCCAAATGAAGCAAAAGTCTTTTTGGTGAAACACACCAAACCAACATAAAATTTCAGTCTTTAAAAAATAACCCCCAGTAATTTCCAAAATTCTCCCCCTTTGTCATCAACCAAAAAGGACAGTCATTCGTCAAGCTCTACCACGGCTGCACGCTGGGCTTCACGCTGAGTGAAGTAGGAGCGATGGTTTGCACGATGGACCTTCTCAGCAATGCTCAAATTCGTAGCAAACTGTGGAGGTCTAGGAATAACAGTGGCAGGGGGAAAAGGGACATCTAAAAATTCTCCTTGATACTCAGCCAGCCAATTGCAATGCACCCACTCCGGGACAATCGAATGTTTACACGGCATATGCAATTTAGATCCCACATCATTGAAACGAACAGAAATAAACTCGGCCAGCTCCCCTATTTGATTACTAATAAACTTCATTTCTTGACTCAGCTGACACTAATTGCGATTAAGACGTCGTTGCATTAACTTAGCCAAGGCAGTTGTTTGCACCTCAAAACCAGCTTGTAAATCAATAAACTCATCTTCAATGTTATGATACAGTTTATTGATTTCAGGTGCACCCAAAGGCAACTTACCTTTTTCCAATGCAGACATTCTATTATGAAGGGCAGTCATTTCAAGTTGCATTTTTTCTTGATTACCAAGAATTACTTTCAACAAATCAACAACTTCAGGAGTGGTTTGAGTAGGGGGCTGAACATGGGATGAGGGAATTGATATTAGAGTAGCAGAATTCTAAGATGTAAGACGAACAAATTGACCATCAATTAGAGTGATACGAGAAAGCTTTAAAGTGTTGACACTGAAGGACTCATTCACAACAACAGAAAGTTCATTTTCAAAAGATATTTTAAAGTGATTGAAGATAGTAGTCAGACTAGCACTGTAAGGCAAACATGTTTTTGTTTTTCTCAAACAAGTTGTCATGTGATGGAGCAGCATGTGAGATAAATTAAAAGATAGACCTTTTAAAATCATGGCAATAATGATCAAATCTTGATAAGTAAAATCAGCACTACCACCTAAACGAGGCAAAAGATTAAACCTAACAAGATGATGAATCACACAAGTCAGGGGAGCGACATCAACAGTTTTTGGAGTAAAAACATCATTCAACAAGGGATTATCCATGACAATTTTTACTTGTTCCAAAGGAGAAAAGGGAAAATGAACAGCCCCTTTTCGAGTGAATGGACAATCACCAGTGAATGGAATGTTTAAAATGCTACCGAAGTCCATGAAAGTGAAATACAAAGACTTTCCCTTAACAAATGAAGTATAAAACTCTCCATGACATTCCAAAATAGTATAGAACTGTTAAACTAATCTGGGATATGCAATAGAAGGAGGAAAGAGCATGGAAGAGATACCACAAGACTCAAACAAAGTTTTCAAAGGAGACTCACGAAAACAGATTTGATCCATAGATTTTTCACAAAAAAATTATTTCAGAAAAATAACAGTTCTAAACCGTACCTCATATGCATTACTTCTAAAGAAGTTTTTAGGAAGATTGGAGGAAAGGTTAGGGTTTCACCGAAACTGGAGGAGGAGTAACCTCTGGCTTAAAAGATGGAGTCCGTGTCTGATGTTGCCGAGAGGGTCCAGTAGATTTAGACAGAGAGATTAAAGGTTGACTCTTCAGAAGATGAAGAGTCCAAGTACTCTATTTTGTCAGACACGACTTTCTTCATTTTTCGTTGCCTCCGTGAAGGTCCGGCTGTGGACGGCGGTGGAACCATCGTCTGATCGTTGTCAGAATCAATAAGGTATCTCTTGTGAGTACGGGTTCTCATGGTGATTGAAGATGTTAGATGAGAAGAACAAATGAGGCGTAAAATGAGAGAGTAATAATCAGAGGATAGAAAGAGAATGGAAAGATACAAAATATATAAAAGTGAATGCATGTATCTTGATATCTTTTAAATCCATATGTCTCTCAAGACCTTACGTTTCCCAAGAAACACAGCTGACTCGTCTTTCAAAAAAAATATAATGATAGGCATGTACGCATACGTCTCCCAATAAACTAGGCAGCCGTCCAGTCTTTTCGGTTTCCAAAGCTAATTATGATATACTCCTTGATTCTCGCGTCCATAAATTAAGTGATTTAAATTAGCAACCGAAAACATAATTATCCTAACAGTTAATACGATATACATGCAATATTAGGATAACACGAATACAGATATAAAAAAATCATGTAGTACACATCCCAAGTTCTCTACGTAACATGCAAAATCTATCTTCACTCAAGGGTTTTGTAAAAATGTCTGCAATTTGATTTTTAGTAGGAATAAAAATTAATTTTATAAAACCTTTTGACACATTATCACGTAAAAAATGATGTCTAACTTCTATATGCTTTGTACGTGAATGTAACACAGGATTTTTAGATATATCTATAGCACTTGAATTATCACAATATATAGGCACAAAATCACATAATATATCAAAATCACAAAGAGTTTGACGCATCCATAATATCTGAGAACAACAACTTCCTACAGCTAGGTATTCACCCTCAGTAGTTGAAAGAGCCACTGAGGTTTGCTTTTTACTATGCCATGAAACGAGACTTTGTCCCAAGAAAGTTCAAGCACCACTCGTACTTTTTCTATCAATTTGACATCCTGCATAGTCAACATCTGAATAGCCAATTAGTTCAAAATGATTGGAAATTGGATAAAGCAACCCTAAATTTATTGTACCACTTAAATATTTCAAAATCCTTTTAACAACATTTAAGTGAGATTCTTTTGGTTTAGCCTGAAATCTTGCACACAGATAAACACTATACATTATATTGGGTCTAGAAGCAGTTAAATATAGCAAGCATCCAATCATACCTCGATATTTTGTTATATCAACATCAATACGTTTCTCATCAGTGGTGAGCTTTATTGATGTGCTCATTGGAGTACCTTTCGAATTAGCTCCTTCAAAACCAAATCTCTTGAGTAGTTCTTTTGTGTATTTAGTTTGATGGATATAAATTCCTTCCTTTGTTTGCTTGATTTGTAGTCCCAAGAAGTAATTAAGCTCTCCCATTAAGCTCATGTCAAATTCTTTATGCATGCACTTGGAAAACCACTCACAAAGGAAATCATTAGTAGCACCAAATATTATATTATCTACATATATTTGAACAATAATATCGACATTTTTATCCTTAATAAATAATGTTGAATCTATTTTACCTCTAATAAATCTATTTGATAAGAGATACTTACTTAACCTGTCGTACCACGCTCTTGGAGCTTGTTTCAAGCCATAAAGAGCTTTCTTTAATTTGTAGACATGATTAGGATACTTTTCATGCTCGAATCCAGGAGGCTGTTTGACATATACCTCTTCATTGATGTATCCATTTAGAAAGGCGCTCTTTACATCCATTTGGTATAGTGTAAACTTCTTGTAGCATGCAAAAGCTAACAGAATTCGGATTGATTCCAACCTTGCCACTGGTGCATAGGTTTCTTCATAGTCGATCTCTTGTTGGTTATAACCTTGAGCTACTAGCCTTGCTTTGTTACGAATGATTGTTCTGTGCTCATCAAGCTTGTTCTTGAACACCCATTTAGTACCAATGATGGAAACATCTTTTGGAGGAGATATGAGTTCCCACACTTGACATCTCTCCAATTGTTAAAGTTCTTCTTGCATTGCCAATAGCCAGTTCTCATCAAGTATAGCATCCTTTGCATTCTTTGGCTCAACCTGTGACAAAAATGCAGAGAATGCACAGTGATTTTGTAAACCTCTTCGTGTGGTTATACCTTTATTGATATCTCCAATGATATTTTCTAGAGGATGATTCTTGATGTATCTAGATGTTCTTGGCATTTGGATATTATGCATAACTTCTTCTTGATCATTAGACACATCTTCAGCATCCTGCAAATTTTTAGGTTCACGTTCATCCTGTTCATCTATTTCAGTTTGCTGAAATTGTTCATTCGGTCTCCTGTTTTGTTCGTTTCGGTTTGCTGAAATTGTGACTGTCTACAAATTTCCTGCATCTTCTTCACTTTATTTTGGAAGATCATTGTTAGTCTCATTGAAAGTGATATGAACTGATTCTTCAACACAAGACTTTTTAATATTGAAGATGCGATAAGCCTTATTATTTTGAGAATAACCAATAAATATTCCTTCATATGACTTAGCATCAAATTTTCCCAAATTGTCACTTGTATTTAAGATAAAACATTTAGAACCAAATATTTTGAAATAACTTATGTTTGGAATTTTATTATTCAAAAGCTCATATGGTGTTTTCAAAATATTAGGACGAATGAGTACTCTATTTAAAACATAACATGATGTACTTACTGCTTCGGCCCAAAATTTCTTTGGAAGCTTATTTTCTTGTAATAGTGTTCTAGCTGTCTCTTGTAGAGTCCGATTCTTCCTTTCCACCACTCCGTTTTGTTGAGGAGTCCTTGGTGCTGAGAATTCATGACTAATACCTCTTTGATCACAAAAGGTTATAAAATCTTTTTGAAATTCAGTACCATGATCACTTCTAATTCTAATGAGTTTATAACTATACTTGGTTTCAAAATTCCTTATTAATTTTTCAAACTCTTTAAATGCTTCATCCTTAGTTCTTAAAAATAATACCCATGTGTATCTTGAAAAATCATCAACTATTACAAATGCATAAAATTTACCATTAATACTAGAATGTCTTTCCGGTCCAAATAAATCAAGATGAAGTAATTGCAAGGGAGAGGAGGTTGATACCCTATTCTTTGCTGTAAAAGAAGTTCTTACTTGTTTTCCCAGTTGACAAGGAATGCATATTCCTTTCTTTTCAAACCTGATTTTTGGCAACCCTTTGACGAGATTCTTTGAGGATAATTTCTTAATTAAGTCCATGTGAACATGTCCCATCCTTTTATGCCACAGATAAGCTTCATCTTGTACTGAAGTAAGACATAGTTCTTCATCCTGTTGCTCAAAATCAATAGTATATATACTTCCTTCTCCTCGTGCAACTAGAGTAGTATCGTTAGTACCATGAAATATTGTGCATTTATCTTTTTCAAAATTAACTTGATGGCCATTATCCATTAATTGACTGATACTAATTAAATTAAATTCTAGACCGTTAACAAGGTGAACATTATTTATACTTACCTTGCCGTTGCCGATTTTACTTTTTTCGATTATTTCGCAGGTTTTATTATCTCCAAAAGTGACCGTTCCATTCTTCTTCTTGACACTTAGTTCTATAAACTTTGATTTATCACCAGTCATGTGACGAGAGCATCCACTATCAAGAATCCATTTTTGAGATGAAACTCTTGCCTTTAAACATACCTGTCAAGAAACAATAATTTATCCTTTTGGTACCCATATCTTTTTGGGTCCACTTATATTAGTAGCAAGTAAATCACACTTTTTAATCCATACCTTTTTAACATTGTTTCGTTTCTTAAAACAATTTATATCTAAATGACCTTTAATACCACAATGTTTACAAGTTGTGAAAGGTGAGCAATGATTTAAACTAAAACGTGACTTTGATTTTAACATTTTGATATTACTCTTTTTATGCATAGAAACATAACCATTTCCTTGTCTTTCAAAACTAGGTCTTTATTTTCCTAATATGACATTTAGATTTTCTTCACCTTGAACAAATTAAGCAAGAGATGATTTTAGTGAGTCTATTTCTTTTTGAAGTTCATTATTTGGAAATGTTTTAACAGGAGATTTATCACTAAATGCATCAATACACACATCTCTCATTTTTAACTCATTAGTCAATTTTTGAACTTCATTATTTAAGAATTTTACCTTATTGGAAAGTATTTTATTATAATTGTCTAAATAATCAATTTTTGCAATCAAAACCTTTTCTTCTTTACATGTAGATTCCTTTTCAATTTCTTTCTTTTCATCTATTAGTGAATCTACTTCATTCATTAGTGTATTAACTAATCCTTTTAAGCTTGCATTCTTTTCTCTTAATTTCTTATTTTCTTGTTCTAAAGAGTTTAGTTCATTAAGAGATACCTGATTAGATTCACCTTCAATTCCCATGAAACATACTTGTGCTATCTCATCTTTAGCATCGATCTCCACTTCGGATTCTTCATCACTCCAAGTAATAAAGGCTTTGTTCTTCTTGTTGTCTTTGTAGTTGGTCTTCCCTTTATTCTTTAGTTGAAAACAGTCTTTCTTGAAGTGGCCAGGACGTCCACATTAAAGCACGTCTCTTCATTTTACTTTCCTTTGAATTTATTTGAATTGAAGTTATTTCTCCTCTTGTTTTTCCTTTGTAGCAACCCCTTGAGTTTCCTTGACATCATTGCTATTTCTTCATCAGAGTTATCATCAAGTTCCTCTTCATTATCTGCAGTAAGAGCTAAGACCTTTCTTCGAGGAGTTTCCTCCTCATCATCATATCTCTTTAACTGATGTTCATATTCTTCTAGTTCACCAAACAAGGTTAAAGTATCCATGGAAGAAATAGTAACAGAATCTTGAAGAGTAGTGATTTTAGAGGCAAACCTTTTGGGCATAGCCCGAAGTAACTTATGGTTGATCTCACTTTGAGGAATAGTCTTGTCCAGCAATTTCAAGGAGTTTATAAGGACTAGAAATCTTGCTTGAGCTAGCTTGAGGGTTTCATCTTTTTCGAGCTTGAACATTTCATAATCGTGCATAAGCATACTTAGCTTGACTTCTCGTACTTTGGAAGTACCTTCATAACTTACCACTAAAGTATCCCACATCGCTTTAGCAGTGTTGCATGAGGAGACTTTATTTATCTCAGATTGTACCATGGCGCTGAGAAGTGTGTTCATTGCCTTTGAATCATATGAGACCATGTAGATTTCGGTTGAATCCATTTCTAGCAGAATCTTTGGTGTCCCATCATCTCTTCGGGGAACAACTGGTCCGTTCTCTACAACCCACCATTCCCAAGGATCTCTTTTAAGATAGATCCTCATTCGGAATTTCCAGAAGTTATAATTTTCTGTGCCAAACAGCAGAGGAGGTCTATTGGTAGATTGACCTTCTTGATAGTTGTTTCCGAACTGTGCCATGTTAGAATCTTTCCCTACAAGTCACCTTTAAGACCAAGATAAGTAGAGCCAAGCTCTGATACCAAATGAAATTTAACTAGGCACAGTTAGAAGGGGGGGTTAAATAAGTGTAAGAGCAATCTATGACCAACTTTTAAAAACTATTAATTTCAGGCTACTATAAAGATAGAAATCAGCTTGCTGAATTAATATACTTTTTAAATAAAAACTTGATGTAAAAGAATTATCTTAATATAGTGCAAGTAGTCAAATTAAGATAATTAAGTAACTTATGTGATTTTAAAGTAAAGCAAATAATAAAATCAACACCAAGATTTTTACGTGGTTCAACTATTACCCTCTATGATAATAGCATAGTCCACGTCCAATACCAACTAGTATTGGAGACTCACTTTATTTATTTCTTTATAAATAAATACAGATTACAAAACAGATTCTAACAAAAATTAATTAACAATTAATTTTCCTTGAGCTCTCTTGCTCCTTGTGCACCTATGCACCCTTCAAGCACCTTTGCTTCCTTGAACCTGTTTGTAATCTCTTTTTCTAATCCACCAGGATTAAAACCTTTAGACTACACTTAGTCTAAAAAATAGAAAATTCAATACAATATAGAGGTCTATGATCAATGCAAGAATAATCAATTTAACAATTAAAGGCTCAACTATATGCAATGATCAAGTAGCACAAAATAAGCAATTAATTTCTTACCGAATATTACCTCAAATAATACCAAAAATTAAACTGCTTAGCTTCTCAAGAATTGCACTCAGTAAATCAATTTGCTCAATAATAATAATAAGTGCAAGTATTAATTTCGTGAGTTTATTTATTTCAAGCAAGCCTCACGATTTTTATAGCCAATAAAGTATTACCGTTAAATAGGGATATATTCTAATTTAATCAAACGGTAGGATATCTAAGAGAATTACCCACAACGTTACAAAACAATCCTTAATAGTAGGAAAGAGATATTTATCCAATTAACAAATTCAAACCTTTTTAGTGTTGGGATAAATATGAAAATCCTCTAAAGATAATCCACTTTCAAAAACAACTCTGACTTTGTCTCCATAAAAAGTGGCGTGAACAGCTAAAGAGACATATGACATCATACTCCTTTCTCAACAAATCTTTAGAGTTCCAATATAATAATTACTCCTTGAAACACTCAAATATCAAATCAGTAGCTACCGTCATTTAAATTTCCTAGGAGATCATGATTAAAAGTCATCCACCTTTTTAGCAAACTATACATGCGCGCAATTAGATGACCAAACCTCTCCTTAGACAGAACTTTCTAGACATTGCCAATAATGCTATCTAATAATATTATTTAAATAATATGAATTATTGATCTGATAATGGAAAATACTGTGCAGCAACAATTATTGAAACAACAATAAAATATCAATGCAACAATTATTGAATCAATAAAATAAAATATTGAATAGTAATTACTGTAACAATTATTGAGTAGTGCCTTCTTACGTAAGAATCAATAATTGGTGCAATACGGTGTGCTACTATACTTTAACCACCGGGTATTCCAACAGTATTAATGGTAACAACTACGTTATTATTTATAAACAACTTATACTTGTCGTTTTCTTCATCCAATCGATTTTCGTTATGGGGCCCACAAATAGCTGCGCCGTCGTACAAATATTCCCCGACAGAAAGAATATTCCACGACCACACGAATATTCACCGACCAAAAATGAATATTTTATAACCACTTGCTTATTTGAAATATTTACGCATTTTACCCATAACTAACCACATTAATCAAATCAACCCTTTCTATTTCAAAATAATAAATAGAGAAAATTTAATTTCATTTATTAATAAGTTGGGGTCTTATAGCCTCCCCTCCTTATGAAATTTCGTCCTCGAAATTGACGTACGTACCTGGTGTTTCGAAAAGGTGAGGATATCTCGCTTTCATTTCTGATTCCAACTCCCAAGTCATTTCTTCAATAGCATGGTTTCTCCACAAAATCTTAACTTATGATATAACCTTCGTGCATAGGACATGTTCTTTCCTATCCAATATCTTAACAGGTACCTCCTCGTACGTTAAATATTCGGCTATCTCGTCTGGTTCTAACGCAATAATATGATTCGGGTCGTCCACATATTTACCTAACATCGATACGTGAAAAACGTTATGAACACTCGACATACTTAGTGTTAAAACTAGTCTATAGGCCACAATTCCTACTCGATCGAGGATTTCAAATAAATCGAAGGCTTGAGCTTTCTTCTCTTCATCGACTCTTACTTCTAGAATAACACATTCTTGCATCTTCTTCTTTATATTCATCAGCTCCAGGTCTGTAGCTTGAGCGGCTTTAACGTTATCGATTAAAGTCAATTTTACTCGTATATCATCATGTGGGTCCATAGAGTCATTAACTCTATCTCTATCATTTATAAATTATACAAAATAGGTCTTTGTGTTCAACAATATCGCACTCGTACTCGCGTACAATCTTCTACTCAACGCGTCAGCTACCACGTTCGTTTTTCTAAGATGGTATGGTCAGAACAGGTTCCGAATGAGTTGCCTCTTGAGCTATTGAAAAATCTTCTCGCATTCCTCGCTCCATACGAATTTTGTATCTTTCTGAGTCAGCTAAGTTAACGGAGTAGCGATTCGAGAAAATCCTTCCACGAATCTCCGATAGTAACCAGCTAAGCCCAAAAAGCTACGTACTTTGGTCACCCACTTCGGTTGCCCTCAATTGTGATTCATATCCCAATCTTGGATAGCACGTCATAATGGCACCTATTGTTTTACCACCACACAAATATAGAGTCCCTTACAGAGACTCTGGCTTTGGTGCATTCCACAAAAGAAGTCACCAGATAGAGGCTCGGGTACCAACTTCTATAGTTGGATTTTTAACTCCTGAAGTTCAATAGGAGCTATTCAATATGAGATTTTAGAAATGGGTTTTGTATCGGGTTGAAGATCAATACAAAAATTAAATATCACGCTCTGGGTTAAGCCAGGAAATACGTCAGGAAATTCACTAACAACAAAAATATCATTCAAATCTGACGTATTTTTGTTCAAGTCCATGACATGGACTAAGAAAGCTTGACATCCGTTTTTCAATAAACGAATGGCTTTATGACTTGGTATGACAGCGATTGATTTTAGTGGTTTGGTTGCTTGAATTCGCATAACAGGTTGGTTAGGAATATGAAAACTAACAACCTTATGAAAATAATCAATTTTGGCATGATGAGTAGTTAACCAATCAATTCCTAAAATCACATCAAAAGCAAGTATCTTTAAAGAGATAAGGTTAACAGGTAATGTGATTGTGCCAACTTGGATTAAGCAAGATTTATAAACTGTAGATGTAATGAAAGTTTCTCCTAACGGGGTCTCCACCGATAGGTCAAAGTCTAATTTCTCCGGAGTCAAGTTTAAACGTTGAGCACAAGCAGGAGAGATAAAAGAATGGGTAGAATCAGTATCTAGTAAGGTATAAACTTCGCAAGAATTTATAATTAACTAACCCGTTATACCTTCGTTCGGGTTCCTCGCGTTTTGGGCAGTCACGACAAATGCTCTTCCAAAAACTGCCGACTTTATTTTGTCCGTATCCGCCTTTGGTGTCACCGTTCCAGCTTGACTTGGTTTCGTTATAGTAAAATCTCGAGCGATATGTCCTTCCTTTCCACAATTATAACATACCTTGAACTGTTGTGGGCAGTTTAGACTTATATGTCCCTCCTCTCCGCATCTGTAACATCTAACTGGCGGTCGTTCTCCTCCCCTAAAATTTGGTCCTGGTGCTGGTGTTGCTGTCGACATCTTCCAGTCATCGTTAAATCTTCTCTTCTTGAAATTTCCACTTGACTCACCTCTCCTATTATCATGGCCACGATGACCACCCGAGTGGTTACCGCCTTTGTTCGTATTTTTCCCTCCTCGTTGGTTATCATCGCTCTGATGATTGATGTCACCGGTATGACCCTGGTTGTGGTCCCTCGGTTGCACATACTCATTGTGACGCCCCCAAAATAGGTATACAACACCCATTCTGAGTCGCCAAATACATGGTACAGAAAGCAAACTACAACTTCAATAATACAAATGTCGTGCAAATTACGACAACACATACTGTGAGTTTAAATACAAATATTGTCTTCTAGACAATATCCACACTCAAATAAATCCTCATTACAATTATTCAAACACTATTTTACAGAAATAGTGAGGACTGCTAAAACATCTTTCTAGAACCATCACTCCATACCCCGACTAGATCCTGCTATGTTCTCACCTCCTGAGAAGAAAAATGGAACAAAAAGGAAAAGGGTGAGCTCAACTAGCCCAGTAAAGAATATTATGACTAAGATAATATACAACAAATTATCGTTAGTCTTCAACAGGGAAAAATCTGATAGAATATAATCGACAACAAGTTTTAGATCAACAACTGCAGCGGAAACAGCAAACCATTAGAAGAGTCAAGTAGAGAAAGAATTCTACTATCTTCTAAGATTTAAAAGTCCATCATCAATATTTTATCCATGTATCATCAATTAATAATCATCTTTAACTAAATATTCATCTTTGCACTACAGGCCAAAGATATTCATTTGTATCATCAGTCGGTCATGTTCATCTCAACACCTGTTCATCTTTGCACTACAGGCCAAAGATATTCATCAAGTAATCATACATCTTTGCACTACAGGCCAAAGATATTCAGTAATATCATCATTTAGGACTGAGGATGATGAAAAATATCTTAAAGAGAACGAATCCAGTGAGACAGAAGGACAAATATTAGGGATTCGTATAACAGTTTATCCAAGATCAATAATACTTCATAATAATCAATTGTGAAGCAGAATTCAAAAATAAAGATCAAAACATGGATACAATCAAAGATAGTAACCATAATAGACATCTTGGATAAAAAGGAAAAATTTTATTTTTTGGTGAATAGTGCCGTATTCGTGAATAGTGCCGTATACGTGAATAGTGCCGTATACGTGAATAGTAACCCCCGACACAAAAAGTTTCAAATTTAATAAAAACTCATATCAATATTTCAGCATAATGATATTGAAGAAAATAATATCATTAAGAAGAAAATAATATCCCTTACCTCAAAATATCAGTACTTCTGGTCGGAATACCGGTATAAGGCTGAAAGAAACTTGCTCTGATGAATAGAAACTCTCAAAGTATCTAAATACTCACAAAATACACTCAATAATCTAGAGAGAGAAAGAGAGAAAACTTGTTTCTGGTGTGATTTTCAATTCTAACTTAGCCCTCTATTTATAGGAAAATTTTGGTAGGTTTGACCTGCAACCTGATGGCTTTACCTGCTACTATTCCCACCCACCACATTTGAAATATAATTCAGCACATTTCTTCACCAACCACAAGTGGGGCCCACCAATTCTAGAATTTTCCACCAAAATGATAAACTCCAAAAATTCAACAATTTCTGAACCAGTCATCTTGTAAAATTCGTAATAAATCATACGTTCATTTTTAACGGTTCAAAATTTGTGGACATATACTCAACTTATATATGTATAACATATCCAAAAATTACCACGATCCAACGGTCGGATTAAAAATTATAACCCCCGCAAACTATCTCAAAAACCCTGATTTTTAATACCTCCATTCCGACAAAAATACTGACAAAAACCTCAACATTAACTCCTTCATTTTTAACCACAAAAATATATCCCTCATTTATATCCACATAAAATAAATATTTCCTTATCATATGAATCAATAATTAATTATTCACAAATAATATTACAGAATCACATTTATGACAACCAGGCCGTTCCTAGGAAAGAGGGGGCTTTCCAATAAGGATTTCTCCTTACTGGCGCGCAATTAGATGACCAAACCTCTCCTTAGACAGAACTTTCTAGACATTGCCAATAATGTTATCTAATAATATTATTCAAATAATATGAATTATTGATCTGATAAATGAAAATACTGTGCAGCAACAATTATTGAAACAACAATAATATAAAATATCAACGCAGCAATTATTGAATCAATAAAATAAAATATTGAATAATAACTACTATAACAATTATTGAGTAGTGCCTTCTTACGTAAGAATCAATAATTGGTGCAATACCGTGTGCTACTGTATTTTAACCACCGGGTATTCCAACAGTATTAACGGTAACAACTACGCCGTTATTTATAAACAACTTATACTTGTCGTTTTCTTCATCCAATCGCTTTCCGTTATGGGGCCCACACAAGGCTGCGTCGTCGTACGAATATTCCCCGACAACAAGAATATTCCACGACCAACCGCATATTCACCGACCAAAAATAAATATTTTATAACCACTTGCTTATTTTGTAAAATTTGCACATTTCACCCATAACCAAAGTATTATATCAAATTAACCCCTTATTATTCACAATAATATTTAGAGAAAATTTGATTTTATTCATTAATAAGTTGGGGTCTTACAACCTCCCCTCCTTATGAAATTTCGTCCTCGAAATTGACGTACGTACCTGATGTTTCAAAAAGGTGAGGATACCTCGCTTTCATTTCTGATTCCAACTCCCAGGTCATTTCTTCAATAGCATGGTTTCTCCACAAAACCTTAACTTGTGGTATAACCTTCGTGCGTAGGACATGCTCTTTCCTATCCAAGATCTTAACAGGTACCTCCTCGTACGTTAAATCTTCAGCTATCTCGTCTGGTTCTAACTCAATAATGTGGTTCGGGCTTTAACATATTTACGAAGCATAGATATGTGAAAAACATTATGAACACGAGACATGCTTGGAGGTAATGCGAGTCTATATGCCACATTTCCTATTCGCTCAAGAATCTCAAATGGACCAACAAATCTTGGATTGAGCTTTCCTCTCTTCCCAAATCTTGTAACTCCCTTCCATGGTGCAACACGTAACAATACATGATCCCCAATATTAAATTCCACGTCCTTCCGATGAAGATCCGCATAACTCTTTTGTCGATCCTGTGCCGTTTGTATACGTTGTCGAATCGTTTGGATCTTCTCTGTAGTAATGCGTACCAATTCTGGTCCCAACAATGTTGCTTCACCCACCTCGTCTCAGCATACTGGAGAACGACATTTTCTTCCATACAACGCCTCAAATGGAGCCATACCTATGCTCGCCTGATAACTGTTGTTGTAGGAGAATTTCACCAATGGTAGGTACTTATCCCAACTCCCTTTGAGATCTAAGACACAAAGTCTTAATAGATCTTCAAGAGTTTGAATAGTCCTCTCTGATTGTCCGTCCGTTTGAGGATGGTATGCTGAACTGAATCGTAAATCCGTGCCCATAGCTTTCTGCAAGCTAACCCAAAATCGTGAAGTGAATCTTGGGTCACGATCCGAAACTATGGATACTGGCATGCCATGCAATCTCACAATCTCGTTCACGTACATACTAGCAAGACGTTCAAGGGAATAAGTCTCACGTATCGGCAAGAAATGAGCGGACTTGGTTAATCTATCAACAATAACCCAAATCGCATCTATGCCTTGAGAAACCTTGGGAAGACCCGTAACAAAATCCATAGTAATGTGTTCCCACTTCCATTTCGGGATCTCAAGTGGTTGCAATGGACCCTTTGGCACTTGATGCTCCGCCTTTACACGTTGACAAGTTAAACACCTCGAGATAAACTCCGCGATCTCTCTTTTCATATTACTCCACCAAAATGTATGTCGAAGATCGTGATACATTTTGGTACTCCCAGGATGGATTGCAAACGGTGTGTTGTGTGCCTCCATCATTATTCTATGCTTCAAGTCAAAATCGTTAGGAACACAAAGTCTGGAGTTGACTCGAAGTATTCCTTCTTCATCGATTCTTGCTTCTGGAATAGCACCTTCTTGCACTTTCTTCTTCATACGCATCAGCTCCATGTCCGTAGCTTGAGCAGCTTTAACTTTATCGATTAAAGTCGGTTCTACTCGTATATTTGATATCATCATGTGGGTACTTGGAGCCTTCATCTCTATCTCCATCCTTTGCAAGTCATACAAAATGGGCCTTTGTGTTAAAAACATTGCACTCGTACCCGCATATGATCTTCTACTCAATGCGTCAGCTACTACGTTTGCTTTTCCAGGATGATATTGGATGGTATGATCGTAATCTTTCAACAGCTCGAGCCAACGTCGCTGCCGCATGTTGAGTTCCTTTTGGGTGAAGAAATATTTGAGGCTTTTATGATCTGTATAGATCTCCACTTTCTCCCCATACAGGTAGTGTCTCCAGATCTTCAACGCAAAAACGACTGCTGCCAACTCCAAATCATGAGTAGGATAATTCCTCTCATATTCTTTGAGTTGTCGTGAGGCATAGGCTATGACTTTCCCATGTTGCATGAGAACACATCCTAACCCTTTGCCTGAAGCATCGCTGTAGATAACAAATCCATCCGAACCAGATGGTATTGTCAGAACAGGTGCCGAAATGAGTCTCCTCTTGAGTTCTTGGAAACTCTTCTCGCATTCCTCACTCCATACGAATTTTGTATCTTTCCGAGTCAGCTGAGTTAACGGAGTAGCGATTCGAGAAAATCCTTCCACAAATCTCCGATAATAACCAGCTAAGCCCAGAAAGCTACGTACTTCGGTTACCGACTTCGGTTGCTCCCAACTTTGTATGGCTTCAATCTTCGCCGGGTCGACAGATACTCCATGTTTTGACACCACGTGCCCAAGGAATGCTACTTCCTCAAGCCAGAACTCGCATTTCTTCAGTTTGGCATATAGCTTGTTTTCACGAAGCCTTTGCAGTACCAGCTTCAAATGGCGCTCATGATCTTCACGGCTTTTGGAATAGATGAGGATGTCATCAATAAAGACAACAACGAACTGATCCAAATATTCTTTGAATACACGGTTCATCATATCCATGAAGGCAGCAGGAGCATTAGTCAATCCAAAAGACATTACTAAGAATTTATAATGCCCGTACCGAGTTCTGAAGGCAGTCTTTGGAATATCCTCAGTTTTAATCTTCAGCTGATGATATCCAGAACGAAGATCGATCTTTGAAAAGAATTGTGCTCCTTGCAACTGGTCAAACAGGTCATCAATGCGAGGTAGCGGATACCTATTCTTGATGGTGACATGGTTCAATTCTCGATAGTCAATACAAAGTCGCATACTCCCGTCTTTCTTCTTTACGAATAAAACAGGAGCACCCCAAGGAGACGTACTAGGACGAATAAAACCGATGTCCAACAACTCCTGTAGTTGGACTTTTAACTCCTGAAGTTCAATAGGAGCCATTCGATATGGGGTTTTAGAAATGGGCTTTGTACCGGGTTCAAGGTCAATAAAGAATTCAATTTCTCGTTCCGGGGGTAGACCGGGAAGTTCTTCAGGAAATATATCGGGAAATTCTCTAACAATAGAAATATTATTCAAATCTGACTTGTCTTTGTTCAAATCCATAACATGGGCTAAGAAAGCTTGACATCCGTTTTTCAATAAACGAATAGCTTTGTGGCTTGATATGACAGTGACTGATTTTAGTGGTTTAGTAGTTTGAATTCGTATGACAGGTTGGTTAGGAATATGAAAACTAACAACCTTACGAAAATAATCAATTTTAGCATGATGAGTGGTTAACCAATCAATTCCTAAAATCACATCAAAAGCAAGTATCTTTAAAGAGATAAGATCAACAGGTAATGTGATAGTGCCAACTTGGATCATACAAGATTTATAAACTGTAGATGTAACGAAGGTTTCACCCAACGGAGTTTCAACAGATAAGTTAAAGTCCAATTTCTCCGGAGTCAAGTTTAAACGTTGAGCACAAGCAGGAGAGATAAAAGAATGGGTAGAACCGATATCTAGTAAAGTATAAACTTCGCAAGAATTCAAGATTAGCTTACCCGTGATCACCTCGTTCGGGTTTCTCGCGTTTTGGCCTGTAACGACAAACGCCCTTCCAGGAACCGCTGATTTTGACTTATCCGGGACAGCTTTTGGAGTCACCATCCCCACTGAACTTGGTTTTGCTACAGAACACTCTCGAGCTATATGACCCTCCTTTCCACAGTTATAACATACCTTAGATTGTTGTGGGCAGTTTGGGCTGATATGTCCCTCTTTCCCACATTTGTAACATACGACCGGTGGTCGTTCTCCTCCCCTAGAAACAGTTGATGTTTGTGCTGACGTCTTCACGTTATCATTGTTGTACCTTCTCTTCTTGAAATCTTCTCCCGACTCGCTCCTTCTATTATCACGACCACGATTACCACCAGAGTGGTTACCGCTTTTGTCCGAATGTTTTCCTACCTGCTGGTTTTCATTGTTTCGATGACTGCCGCCACCGGTATGACCCTGGTTGTTGTCCCTCGGTTGCACATACTCATTATCTCGCTCTAATAATTGAGCCCTGTTTACAACATCTGAATATAAAGAAAATTTATGAGAGATAAGATATTGCCGAATCTCGGGTTTTAGACCTCTCAGAAACATCCTTGTCATTCGTTCCTCATTTTCGACCAAATGAGGTGCAAACCTGGATAACTCTGCAAACTTCGCCTCGTACTGGGACACCGTCATGTTGTTTTGTTCCAGTCTAATAAACTCAACCTCCTTCATATGACGAATACTTTCAGGAAAGTACTTGTCATTGAACAGTTTTTGAAATGTTTCCCAGGACATGTTGAGTGCGTCAGGCTGGGTACGCTTCACAGACTCCCACCAGTAGTCTGCCTCACCGCGGAACATAAATGTGGCGAATGGAACCTTCTGTTCCTCCGTGCATCCCAAGACATCAAATATCTTGGTAATTTGCTTGACCCACGTTTCCGCCATGATCGGATCCGGCTTTCCCTTAAATTCTGGTGGTCCCAATTCTTTGAACTGCTTAGCTGTGACAAACCGCGCGTTGTTATCATTTCCACCCGTATTCTGCACACGAGTCTCCCTCGTCTGATTTTGCATGAACTGCAAAAAGCTCCTAAACATTCCATCATTCATCGTTTGCTCGGTAACGTTGTTTACAGGAGGAATATTGCCTTCCTGTTGCACGTTCCCCTGGGTAGTGATCAAAGGTGTCTCCACGGTCTGATTTACTCCATTATTAACGTTCTCAGCTGCCATTCTTAAATACTGCCATAAAACAAGGGTTAATAGTCATGTCATATATTATCCCTATACTCTGACCGACCAAATAAACACCAAATAAACTTAGTCAGGTCATACTAGCGAAGGAATTCCCCGTCTCTCCCCTCCTAGTTCTTGTCTCACATCTCAGCCAGGGATCATATCCCTAAGCTCTGATACCAACTGTGACGCCCCCAAAATAGGTATACAACACCCATTCTGAGTCGCCAAATACATGGTACAGAAAGCAAACTACAACTTCAATAATACAATTGTCGTGCAAAATACGACAACACATACTGTGAGTTTAAATACAAATATTGTCTTCTAGACAATATCCACACTCAAATAAATCCTCATTACAATTATTCAAACACTATTTTACAGAAATAGTGAGGACTGCTAAAACATCTTTTTAGAACCATCACTCCATACCCCGACTAGATCCTGCTATGTTCTCACCTCCTGAGAAGAAAAATGGAACAAAAAGGAAAAGGGTGAGCTCAACTAGCCCAGTAAAGAATATTATGACTAAGATAATATACAACAAATTATCGTTAGTCTTCAACAGGGAAAAATCTGATAGAATATAATCGACAACAAGTTTTAGATCAACAACTGCAGCGGAAGCAGCAAACCATTAGAAGAGTCAAGTAGAGAAAGAATTCTACTATCTTCTAAGATTTAAAAGTCCATCATCAATATTTTATCCCTGTATCATCAATTAATAATCATCTTTAACCAAATATTCATCTTTGCACTACAGGCCAAAGATATTCATTTGTATCATCAGTCGGTCATGTTCATCTCAACACCTGTTCATCTTTGCACTACAGGCCAAAGATATTCATCAAGTAATCATACATCTTTGCACTACATGCCAAAGATATTCAGTAATATCATCATTTAGGACTGAGGATGATGAAAAATATCTTAAAGAGAACGAATCCAGTGAGACAGAAGGACAAATATTAGGGATTCGTATAACAGTTTATCCAAGATCAATAATACTTCATAATAATCAATTGTGAAGCAGAATTCAAAAATAAAGATCAAAACATGGATACAATCAAAGATAGTAACCATAATAGACATCTTGGATAAAAAGGAAAAATTTTATTTTTCGGTGAATAGTGCCGTATTCGTGAATAGTGCCGTATACGTGAATAGTAACCCCCGACACAAAAAGTTTCAAATTTGATAAAAACTCATATCAATATTTCAGCATAATGATATTGAAGAAAATAATATCATTAAGAAGAAAATAATATCCCTTACCTCAAAATATCAGTACTTCTGGTCGGAATACCGGTATAAGGCTGAAAGAAACTTGCTCTGATGAATAGAAACTCTCAAAGTATCTAAATACTCACAAAATACACTCAATAATCTAGAGAGAGAAAGAGAGAAAATTTGTTTCTGGTGTGATTTTCAATTCTAACTTAGCCCTCTATTTATAGGAAAATTTTGGTAGGTTTGACCTGCAACCTGATGGCTTTACCTGCTACTATTCCCACCCACCACATTTGAAATATAATTCAGCACATTTCTTCACCAACCACAAGTGGGGCCCACCAATTCTAGAATTTTCCACCAAAATGATAAACTCCGAAAATTCAACAATTTCTGAACCAGTCATCTTGTAAAATTCGTAATAAATCATACGTTCATTTTTAACGGTTCAAAATTTGTGGACATATACTCAACTTATATATGTATAACATATCCAAAAATTACCACGATCCAACGGTCGGATTAAAAATTATAACCCCCGCAAACTATCTCAAAAACCCTGATTTTTAATACCTCCATTCCGACAAAAATACTGACAAAAACCTCAACATTAACTCCTTCATTTTTAACCACAAAAATATATCCCTCATTTATATCCACATAAAATAAATATTTCCTTAACATATGAATCAATAATTAATTATTCACAAATAATATTACAGAATCACATTTATGACAACCAGGCCGTTCCCAGGAAAGAGGGGGCTTTTCAATAAGGATTTCTCCTTACTGGCGCGCAATTAGATGACCAAACCTCTCCTTAGACAGAACTTTCTAGACATTGCCAATAATGTTATCTAATAATATTATTCAAATAATATGAATTATTGATCTGATAAATGAAAATACTGTGCAGCAACAATTATTGAAACAACAATAATATAAAATATCAACGCAGTAATTATTGAATCAATAAAATAAAATATTGAATAATAACTACTATAACAATTATTGAGTAGTGCCTTCTTACGTAAGAATCAATAATTGGTGCAATACCGTGTGCTACTGTATTTTAACCACCGGGTATTCCAACAGTATTAACGGTAACAACTACGCCGTTATTTATAAACAACTTATACTTGTCGTTTTCTTCATCCAATCGCTTTCCGTTATGGGGCCCACACAAGGCTGCGTCGTCGTACGAATATTCCCCGACAGCAAGAATATTCCACGACCAACCGAATATTCACCGACCAAAAATAAATATTTTATAACCACTTGCTTATTTTGCAAAATTTGCACATTTCACCCATAACCAAAGTATTATATCAAATTAACCCCTTATTATTCACAATAATATTTAGAGAAAATTTGATTTTATTCATTAATAAGTTGGGGTCTTACACTCATTATCTCGCTCTAATAATTGAGCCATGTTTACAACATCTGAATATAAAGAAAATTTATGAGAGATAAGATATTGTCGAATCTCGGGTTTTAGACCTCTCAGAAATATCCTTGTCATTCGTTCCTCATTTTCGATCAAATGAGGTGCAAACCTGGATAACTTTGCAAACTTCGCTTCGTACTAGGACACCGTCATGTTGTTTTGTTCCAGTCTGATAAACTCCACCTCCTTCATATGACGAATAATTTAAAGAAAGTACTTGTCATTGAATAGTTTTTGAAATATTTCCCAGGACATGTTGAGTGCGTCAGGCTGGGTACGCTTCACATACTCCCACCAGTAGTCTGCCTCACCGCGGAACATAAAAGTGGCGAATGGAACCTTCTGTTCCTCCGTGCATCCCAAGACATCGAATATCTTCGTAATTTGCTTGACCCACGTTTTCGCCATGATCGGATCCGGCTTTCCCTTAAATTCTGGTGGTCCCAATTCTATAAACTGCTTGGCTGTGACAAACCGTGCGTTGTTATCATTTCCACCTGTATTCTGCACACGAGTCTCCCTCGTCTGATTTTTCATGAACTGCAAAAAGCTCCTAAACATTCCATCATTCATCGTTTCCTCAGTAACGTTGTTTACAGGAGGAATATTGCCTTTATGTTGCATGTTCCCCTAGGTGGTGATCAAAGGTGTCTCCACGGTTTGATTTACTCCATTATTAACGTTCTCAGATGTCATTCTTAAATACTGCCATAAAATAAGGGTTAATAGTCATGTCATATATTATCCCTATACTCTGACCGACCAAATAAACACCAAATAAACTTGGTCAGGTCATACTACCGAAGGAATTCTCCGTCTCTCCCCTCCTAGTTCTTGTCTCACATCTCAGACAGGGATCATATCCCTAAGCTCTGATACCAACTGTGACGTCCCCAAAATAGGTATACAACACCCATTCTGAGTCGCCAAATACATGGTACAGAAAGCAAACTACAACTTTAATAATATAATTGTCGTGCAAAATACGACAACACATACTGTGAGTTTAAATACAAATATTGTCTTCTAGACAATATCCACACTCAAATAAGTCCTCAATACAATTATTCAAACACTATTTTACAGAAATAGTGAGGACTGCTAAAACATCTTTCTAGAACCATCACTCCATACCCCGACTAGATCCTGCTATGTTCTCACCTCCTGAGAAGAAAAATGGAACAAAAAGGAAAAGGGTGAGCTCAACTAGCCCAATAAAGAATATTATGACTAAGATAATATACAACAAATTATCATTAGTATTCAACAGGAAAAAATCTGATAGAATATAATCGACAACAAGTTTTAGATCAACAACTGCAGCGGAAACAGCAAACCATTAGAAGGGTCAAGTAGAGAATGAATTCTACTATCTTCTAAGATTTAAAAGTCCATCATCAATATTTTATCCCTGTAACATCAATTAATAATCATCTTTATCCAAATATTCATCTTTGCACTACAGGCCAAAGATATTCATTTGTATCACCTGTCAGTCATGTTTATCTCAACACCTGTTCATCTTTGCACTACAGGCCAAAGATATTCATCAAGTAATCATACATCTTTGCACTACAGGGCAAAGATATTCAGTAATATCATCATTTAGGACTGAGGATGATAAAAAATATCTTAAAGAGAACGAATCCAGTGAGACAGAAGGACAAATAGTAGGGATTCGTATAACAGTTTATCCAAGATCAATAATACTTCATAATAATCAATTGTGAAGCAGAATTCAAAAATAAAGATCAAAACATGGATACAATCAAAGATAGTAACCATAATAGACATCTTGGACAAAAAGGAAAAATTTTATTTTTCGGTGAATAGTACCGTATTCGTGAATAGTGCCGTATACGTGAATAGTAACCCCGACACAAAAAGTTCTAAATTTGATAAAAAGTTCATATCAATATTTCAGCATAATGATATTAAAAAAATAATATCATTAAGAAGAAAATAATATCCCTTACCTCAAAATATCAGTACTTCTGGTCGGAATACCGGTATAAGGATGAAAGAAACTTGCTTTGATGAATAGAAACTCTCAAAGTATCTAAATACTCACAAAATACACTCAATAATCTAGAGAGAGAAAGAGAGAAAACTTGTTTCTGGTGTGATTTTCAATTCTAACTTAGCCATCTACTTATAGAAAAATGTTAGCACGCCGAAGCAGATTTAACCTGCAACCTGATGGCTTTACCTGCTACTATTCTCACCCACCATATTTGAATAAAAATCTCAGCACATTTCTTCACCAACCAAGAGTGGGGCCCACCAATTCTAAAATTTTCACCAAAATGATTAACTCCGAAAATTCAATAATTTCTGAACCATTCATCTCGCAAAATTCATAACAAATCATACGTTTATTTTTAACGGTTCAAAATTTGTGGACATATACTCAACTTATATATGTATAACATATCCAAAAATCACAACGATCCAACGGTCGGATTAAAAATTATAACCCCCGCAATATATCTCAAAAACCTTGATTGATTTTTAATACCTCCATTCCGATAAAAATACTGATAAAATACCTCAACATTAACTCCTTCATTTTTAACCACAAAATATATCCAACATTTATATTCACATAAAATAAATATTTTCTTATCATATGAATCAATAATTAATTATTCATAATTTAATATTACAGAATCACATTTATGACAACCAGGCCGTTCCCAAGAAAGAGGGGGCTTTCTAATAAGGATTTCTCCTTACTAGCGCGTAATTAGATGACCAAACCTCTCCTTAGACAGAACTTTCTAGACATTTCCAATAATGCTATCTAATAATATTATTTAAATAATATGAATTATTGATCTGATAATGGAAAATACTGTGCAGCAACAATTATTGAAACAATAATAAAATATCAACGCAGTAATTATTGAATCAATAAAATAAAATATTGAATAGTAAATACTGTAACAATTATTGAGTAGTGCCTTCTTATGTAAGAATCAATAATTGGTGCAATACGGTGTGCTACTGTATTTTAACCACCGGGTATTCCAACAGTATTAACGGTAACAACTACGCCGTTATTTAAAAATAACTTATACTTGTCGTTTTCTTCATCCAATCGATTTCCGTTATGGGGCCCACAAATAGCTGCGTCGTCGTACGAATATTCCCCGACAGAAAGAATATTCCACGACCACACGAATATTCACCGACCAAAAATAAATATTTTATAACCACTTGCTTATTTGAAATATTTGCGCATTTTACCCATAACTAACCACATTAATCAAATCAACCCTTTCTATTTCAAAATAATAAATAGAGAAAATTTAATTAAATTTATTAATAAGTTGGGGTCTTACATTCCAGATTTGGAAAGTCATGCTCGGTCAACTAGGTTTGACCAGCCATAACTTTTACTTTGTTTATGATTTGGGCTTGATTCAAGTTTCATATCAAAGATCTCATAGCATACTACAACCACAAATTTTCAAAACACAAAAATAATTTAACAATCACTTAGATATGAGGTCTGACATTCATTGTCAAACAAAAAAAAAATTTCCAGATTTTTGAAAACATCAAATTCGAGCCTATAGATGTTATGGATCTAACATCTATCAACCCAGATCATCAATATACACTACATACAACATGTTTAACACAAAAAAACTAACATCTAACATAGGATCAAAGGTCATATTTCGTTTAGGGTTTATACCTCACTTTGAACAAACTCTTGATTCTATGCTACTGATCTGTTAATGGAAGCAGTGGGGCTTGTTTTAGGGACTGAAACACCTTAGGATTTTGTGCGTTTGAGTGAGAGAAAAGTGAGTTGAGTGTTTGTAAGCAAATGAGCATAGTTAGTAAACTTTCTCTCTCTTGATCTTATAAATAATGAGGTGCAATGCATTTGACTGAGATATATGGCTGATAATTGTTAATTTCAGTCACATGGTCAATCAAATTTGGTCACCAACTACATTATATGGCAAGATACACAAGTTATCTTCAATAATGCAATTAAGGGCAAAATAGTCATTTGGCTTGTGATTTTAATGGCACTAATGTAACTTGGCAAACCCTTAGGGTCACTACAAAAAATTGGGGCTTCAACAACAACTGATTTTCATTGGTAAAGGTGCCAAATTTCGTTGCAAAAGGGTTTTGGCAACGACTTTACTGTCGTTGCGTCTTTCGTTGCACAATGAACGTTACTAATTGTTCCGCAACGAATGTATTTTTTTCGTTGCCAAAAGTAATACATTTTGCAACGAAATTTGACTTTCGTACAGAGACATCGATTCTTTAGCAACAAAATGTATTGTCGTAAAATAATTAAAATTTCGTTGCTAAAAACCCCATTTCGTTGCAAAAGCATGCTAATTGGCAACGAAATAAACTTTTTTTTTTTGCAACGACCATGCATTTTCGTTGCAATTGACACCATTTTGCAACGACATTTTTCGGTGCCATAAATTATGAAAATTGTTGCCTAAGCTTGCTTTCGTTGCGGAATGTAAACTTTTTAGCAACGATTTTCGTTGCTGATTATATTATTTGGCAACGACATTATGCTGAATCAGCAACGAAAATATTTGTTACTGGTTATTTTTAAATAGCAACGAAAGTCGTCGATTAGCAACGACATTATATGCTGCCGTTTCTTTATATGTGCAACGAAAGTTGATATGATTTGCAACGATAAAAAATGTTGCCTTTTATTTTAGTATTAGCAATAATATGCTCTCCATTATTATTAGGTTAATTTTTCATTGCCAAATATTTTATTTTTAATGTCATTATCAACGAAAACTTGTTGCTAAATGTGTAAAAAATTGTTGCTATATTAAAACTTGTTCAATGCTTTGGTAACGAATTATATTGTTGCCAAATCAAAATTTGACATTCTTTTTGTGTACCTGGCTGGCTCAATGTCACCATAGCAAATAATGGCAAAAATACAAAAAATTAAAATATTATTAACTTAATAAAATCATCCACTACATAATCATTCATTATCTTTACAATTAACCATCTAAAGCTACCACAGTTCTTCAATCAAAGTATATATCTACATATATAGAGAGAGTACACTTCATAATTTTGTCACTTGTCTTCCGTAAACGTAGCACGAAAATTCATCATTTAAAAGATGCAATGCAGTATTGAAGGAGGTAGCTATTTCATGATCATCATCAACATCAACATGTAAGTATCAAACCTACAATTATGCTTCAAAAAGTTGTTTAACTATAATAAAATTTTACTCTAGATATTTGAGTGCTAAACTTTGAAATCTATTACTTTGACTCAACTCCAACTTACGGGAAAAAGTGGCGGGGGAGTGAAAGCATTAAAATAGAAGTTATAAGGTTTTAGAATTTCTTGGGCTAGAATGAGTCTTTAGTTGTGCCTTCCAATTGTTCATAGGGGACATAAATGTTGAATATAGCAAAATCTTATATTTACATTTTTTAAATTTGATATTCAATAAAGCTATGATATTTTGTTTAACAAAAAGATTTACATTTTATCCCCATAGGATACCACAATGTGAACCGTGTAATATGATATGTATGGATTGGCATACGAGATAAACAGAAGACAACAATGAAGTGAAGAAACAAGGGATAAAAGTACCTTCTGTTATGGATAACATGGGGGAGCTGGTTGTGTCCTCTTTTGAATTGGAGTTAACCACATCATATGAGCTTGGTTCTAAATTTGCAGGTCTTGTTGCAGGTTCAAGTTCACGTTGACGGTGAGAAGTACTTTCGCCTGTTTTCAAATTGTTTGAATCACTTAGAGTCTCACTATGTTCTACCAAATTTTTGAGAGCACGACTTTCTGCCTGAGCATCTAATAGATTAGTCCCATCCATCTTCGCTATGACAAGTGAGTTAATGCCTCTCAAATACTTGCCAAGCTTATTATATATTGGCTCCAGTGCTTGGCAATGGCCACACCAAGGATCGTATATCTAATTTAAAATTAAATTGAAGTTAGAACTAGCATCATTATCAACTTCATTACAATTGTAAGCTTGGCGATGATTTTTTTCACTGATGAGGAAGATTGTACCTCAAGAAGAAGAACCTTTGACTCGCCCAAAACAATCTCGTCAAAGTTATTTCTGACAACTATTTTTACATCCCCCGTTGTGACGTCCCCAAATCCGGGTAATTTGAACCTTAGACTTGGTAACGGTACTTCATCATCATAAATATTCTATCATCATCTAATACGGAACAAATAAACATATATTGTTTATTTTACATAATTCTATAACATTTTCCCAGGTTTATTAACCTTAACTGAATCCATACCTTCAAAATTACAAAGGTTTACAATAAGATAACTAAATAGTTATTCTTATAACAATCTATTACTGTATTTTGCTTTTATCTTTGTCCTTCTTCAAGCCTTCGCCTTTATCTAAAATTTATTATCATGATATAGCAAGGGTGAGCAACTACTTTGCCCAGCAAGTTTAAATTCAATAAAGATATGTCATGATTGAAATAATAATAAGCTTTCAAGTTTCTAACAATTTAATAATTGTGAATGAACATGAATCAAGATGTCAATAATTGAATGACTGAATCAATAACGTTAATAAAGTCAACAAGGACTAGAAATAACTTTATCTGAACCTTAGGGTAATGAAAGTGATCAGCCTTTCAAATCTGATGAACATATGCAACATGCACTATGTGCGAATCAATAATCAGTTTAGACGTGAGTAATCATTAATAATCATTCACTAACACGCTTTGAAATATAACTAGAGTTTGAGTTAAAGAAACTTGCCTGCATAGTCGATTACCACTACGTAATTTAATTTATTCTCTTTATTGAAAAGACCTATCAGGTATAAGATTGATCTTTCAATTAGCATATCATACCTTATTTCATAATACTATCTAACACTTAATCACATAGTCAAATATTAGATAATCTTAACACCCTATTCATTTGCTTACTATAATCTCATCATCTTATATTAACTTGTCTAACCTTCACTCAGAAAGTTAAGTATTAGACATTACACCTTAGTCTTAGTATTATCATTATACTTTGATAATCTTTTCATCACTTATAACTTATACTTATAAGTTTTTCCTTTATATGTTCTCTTAGTAAGCTAGATAACCTTTCAGTAAACTGAAATATCATTTCAGCATCCTGAAATCACTATTTCAGCAGACCACAAAATATTTCAGCAGACTAAAACCATTTCAGCAATTCAAAATCCAATTCAACACCCTTAATTCTCATTTTAGTCTATTACAAGCATAATATAGTTCATTAAATACCAAATTCAACAATTATATTGAAAAATAACATAAATCTCTTATTTTAATCTCCCGTCGAATATTATTAATTATGTAATAATATTTTACGCTAAGGTTATTAATCTTTTAATAACATTCCAGTCAAATACTACTAATAATATCTTAATCCAATATTATTAGTCATATAAAAATAATTTAAGTCATTAATCACATTAATACACAATTTAGTTCAATTGTTTTCCTTTTCTTAATTAACTCATTAAACATTCTAAAATACCATAACATCACAACACTTCACACCCAACCCAAAACTTCATCAAAAATCTGCATAAGCCATGCTCAAGGGTCTCAAGTCATAAATCGTACTTTTCATATTTTTGGACATCATATATTTACTTAAATCCATTTATCCATTTATCATCATTTAGATGAAAAATATCAATTCAGTCCCAAAAATATTTCTTTTCTAAGATTTGACAGAATATAGTTCCATACTAAACATATATTTTTCCCGGAATTTTTAAAATAGATTTACTATATTTAAATAGTCCATAATAGCCAAATATTCTCATATTTTTTATAAATCGAGATTAACTCCAAAAATTCTGAAATTTTTACAGTATGTTCCTGTTATACACATGTACTTTCAGTAAAACTTTTGTAATTTTTGGACTTATACACAGAGAGTTATTCGCGTAGCTTCATAAAAATAGTCCTTCACCGTAAAATCCATAACTCTCAAACCGTTTAGCCAAAATTTCTCAAATTTTTACACAACCTTCATAACTTCTGCTATTAACACTCTAAATGTTTCCAGAATTTTTAAAGTATAAAAAGTGGACGAAAATACCCCCGTTGCTAACTGGTCCTAAACATTTCCAAAAAAAACATGATTATTTTCACCAAAATTCACACCACGACTTTTAGAAATGTGATTTTTGAGTTCTACCACTTAAGTTTACTAGTCAACACATTTATGTAGCACCTCTCTTCGACGGATTGAGAAAAGAATGCATAGATCAAAAACAGTGGATTTTCAAAGCACTCAAAAGTTAGGTTTCAAAACTAGAAAAATTAATTTTCTTTTCTTTTTGATTAAAACCAAATTAACACCCATTATGGGTAGATCCATACTTGAATTCATGAAAACACATAGATTATAAGGGTTTGAACCTCCAATTAAAAAACCCCCTTTCATCAAATCCATAAAATAAATTAAAGGAAAGTTTAGGAAATTTTTTTTATATCTTTCTTCTTCTTCTTCTTCTTCTTCTTCATCCATGGAGGATTTTCTCCTCCTCCTTTCTTCCCCAGGGCTTCGGCATCTTCTTCCTTTTCTCTCCCTCTCGGTTTCCCGTTCTTTTCTTTCCCTCTTCTTCCGTTCTTTTCCTTTTTACTTTTCTCTTTCTCTCTCTTTCTTATCTCTTCTCTTCTTTTTCTTTTTAGCTTATTTCCTTCTTATCTTTTCTTTCCCTCTTACTTGGCCAAGTGGCCCCTTTTTTCTTCACAAATTTGACCAGCCATGTGGCCTCATCATCTCCCACATTTTTTTAATGCTTTATTTAATGACCAAAATGTCCTTTAATTTGGGCTTAAAAATTTGGGCCACTTAATTCATCTTTTGGGCTTTCATAATAATTATTTAGGCTATGTAAAATTTACATAGTCTATTCCTTTCCATCTTATCACACCTTAAATATTAAATTAGAGTATCCATTCCATATATTTAGAATTTAAGTCATTACTCTTGTACATTTAATTTTATAACCAAATTAAACTTACTTTAATTAAGTTATAAAATTATTAAACTTGAGATAATAAAGATATATCTCTTGACTTAAAATAATTTTTAATATTATTATTCTCCCACATTATCCTTAACAATTGGGCTCACTTGGGCTTTAACACTTTTATTATTTTGCTTACTAACAAAATAAATTTGGGCTTTCACCCAAAATTTAATTGGGCCATTATAATACTTGTCCCACACATAATATATTGAGCTAGATTAATAGTTTAATCGCCCTTAATCACTTTATTCACAAGTCACATGCTTAATTAATTAATTGGGCTTGCTTAAATAATATAACTTCTTCAGTCCATTAAATTTAATTCTTTTGGACTCTAAATAAATCATTGGGCTATGATATTATTATAGTCCATTACTTTTAATTCTATTTTACCCTAATCATTTAATTAGGATTTTTATTTCTCACTTAAAAATAAATTCCTTACTTAAGCCTTTTTAATTTCATAACTCAATTAGACTTGATTATAAAATTAATTATTTGAGATATATAAAATAAATCTCTTAATGTTATTATTTATATTTATATACTAATATTATGCCATATTATAACCTCTTAGGTTATTTAATTATCACACCTAATATATATATTAGGTTACATAACCTAATTCTTAATTCACTTTTACATACAAAATAAATGTATTCACATTTTATAATGTATATTTATTTAATCATATACATAATTCACATAATCATAGCATATTTCACTTCTCACACTAATTTTGACTTTTCTCCATAAAAAGTCAACTGTTGACTTTGACCAAAAGTCAACATTTACACATTTTGTGTTTACTGTCCATTCTGACTAAACTTGACGTTCCGGACGCAACTGAGCAGTCCATGCTTCAAAATTCTATCTTTAACTCAAATTTTGAGTTTTATCTTACGCCCTTTTTATTGCTAATCATATTAGCTAATAAATTTAAACTTATTTATCTTCTTATTTGCCAATCAAGGCCCACATTCAAGCTATGTTAATTACTAACATAGTTTTATCTTGATCCTTATACCATTAACTTAATTCATTATTCCTCTTGCTAAAAATATATATAGCACATTACTAAGTATATATATTTTTTTACATAAACTCATCTTCGTTTAACCTCATATCATCTCTTCATGTGAAATCTTATCTCCTTAATAAAATTTTCATATGTACTTATATAATATTTCTTAGACTATTCAGTTCACATCGAATTTACAGGTATCGTAATACCTTATTCTTGATATTCCTTCAAGTACATATCAATTCATTTATAGGGTTTTGAAATTTTGTAACCCATATTTTCTCTATTCTCATTCGAATAGCAAACTATATAGGTTTTACTTGAAAATTTTAAATAAATACTCAAATTCTCATATAAGTTTTATTTTGTACCCTGTATTCTAATCATTCAAGATTTTAAAAATTTTCGGGTTATCACATTCACCCCTTTTAAGAATTTCGTCCTCGAAATTGCAGTTTACTAATCACCACTCCTTTTATTCATCAAAACTAGGTTTTCAAATTAACCTTTACTTGATTTCATGCTCAATTTAATGAGTACATCTTGCTTCCTACAGTCAGTTTGAGGATTCCGTCATTTGGTGACTTTGTCATACTACATCATACCATAGTGGGCTGACGATCCTTAGATCACATCCAACACTAAGTAATACTGCATTGACGACTCCATCATTTTTATCATCTCTACACCAGGTTTCATGATGCATTAATGATATAAAAATATATTTTGATAATTCAAATCATTTTTTTCTAGCCGAATCAATTAGCATAGACTCTTCTTTAAACCGTTCAAAAATCTTTGAAAATCATCTTTGGTGTCATCACGCCACAACAGGTAATGATGTGTTAGTAGCCTGAAGTCCACACCTACACACTTGTCACCATGTGCTGCTGATAACAAAAAATTCATTTTATTTCGAAAGGCACATTAGTGCAAATTTAGCTTGATGTCAAAAATTTGAAATCTAGCATAGCTAGAAGATTTGGAATACCTATGCTTCCACCATCAACTTTAATTTCTCTACCGATCCATTTCTTAATAATTCTATCTATTTCTATCATCCTCAATGCTCCATTCATAACTTTTCTATACCCCAGTATAGTTCATTAAACTTACCACACATTATGAGTTCAGTAACTTACCACAATCATATGAGTTGAAGAACTTATCCTAGTCAGACCATAGGCATCCATTCGCTGATGGGTTCAAAACATACCATATGATTATGAGTCATGAACTTACCATAAGTATGAGTTTTAAGAACTCGCAACTAACCTTATATTCTCTACCTATTCGTTATACACATGAGAAAAGAATCACCTTATCAACATGCATATAGTAAATAGCGCGACACCAGGTTCCAATGATTATTAATGTAAGAAACTAAGTGGTTGTCAAACCAAACTCGGCCACTAATCAACATAGGAAGCTAAGCGGATAATTCCCTGCCCATACAAAGAATCTGTCAACCTAACCACTATATCGACCAGGAAGATAAGTGATTCTAAAACCATGTACAAATTCCCCGCCCATATAAGGAATCATACAACTCAGCTGCTAGTATGAGTCCTCAATTAAAATCCTACACAATTCTAACTTTCTCTTTTCTTAATATGATTTTTTTTAATTCGTATCTTAATATTTACCACTCTTTTTGTTTTGAGTTTACAATGTACCATTTCATAGTACCTTCTTGTTATAGCATCAAGCTATATTATACCAATCACTTAACATATCATATGTTATTCAACAATTTAATCTGATCACGTAGTGATCTTATTTTGAAATCATTTCTCCTTATACCTACAACTGTGTTATACTACGATCTTCTTATTATTCTCTTTAATCATATTATATTATGATTTTATTTACACTTTTTATCTTATAGACATTGTCTATTTATTATCACTTTTCATTTTTATTACTGCAGTCAGATAACTCCAGATTATTATCCTTATAGCTTTTCAAGATTCTTCTTTGAATCTTCTTTATCTTTCTCTTTACTTAGTAATGAATTTCCTAAATTTATTTCTTATCACTTAAACTCGACCTGAATTTATTCCATATCATCTCCGCGGTTATAGCCTAAGGTACCCCTACCTAAGGTTTATAACCTACTGCTTTGATACCAATTGTGACGTCCCCAAATTCGGGTAGTTTGAACCTCGGACTTGGTACATTACGGTACTTCATCATCATACATATTCTATCATCATCTAATACGGAACAAATAAACATATATTGTTTATTTTACATAATTCTATAAAAATTTTCCCAGGTTTATTAACCTTAACTGAATACATACCTTTAAAATTACAAAGGTTTACTGTAATAACCGTGAATTTCATATCATCTCCGCGGTTATAGCCTAAGGTACCCCTACCTAAGGTTTATAACCTACTGCTTTGATACCAATTGTGACGTCCCCAAATTCGGGTACTTTGAACCTCGGACTTGGTACGTTACGGTATTTCATCATCATACATATTCTATCATCATCTAATGCGGAACAAATAAACATCTATTGTTTATATTACATAATTCTATAACATTTTCCCAGGTTTATTAACCTTAACTGAACACATACCTTCAAATTTACAAAGGTTTACTGTAATAACCGTGAATTTCAAGTCACTATATATGTAGGTACATTATTGATATTTAAAAACTTTGTGTTATATAGTGATTTAATATGTGACAACATATGTGAAGTGGTGCATGGATCAATAAACATATATACTATAGTTATGGATATATACATTTATAGATTTCTTTAAAAATGAAAGCTTCGTAACCTAACTATACATTAGGTGAGACAATTAAATAACCTAAGGGTTATGGGTAATAAGGAAAGGTTAGTATTTAATATGTATACTAACTTAAGTGGATAATCTTGTTATTTCAAGTGACTAATAATTTTTAAGCCTATTTATAGTAAACCTAATTTGGTTATGAGCTAAAGTCACATGTATAAGTAATTAAATTTCAAAGGATTGGGAATGAAAACCCTAAATAAATAATTTGGGTAACATATATTAAAATTGTTAGACTATGTTTATTAAATGGCCCAAAAGAAATAGAATGCAAACCAATACTTAGCCCACTTGATTAAGGGTATTTAGACTTTTGATTACTCAAATTTGTGCATCAAAATGAAAGCAAAATGGAGGAGATAATGGGGACAAGGGGACCGGCCATATTAGGCCTTTTAAGGCAACAAAATTGTGCTAATCAAGTTCCTTAATTAGTAACTCTTACATCAAGTACAAGTGTGTCCATCTCCCATTGGTAGAAAATATACTTAGCACCATTAATCACATGATTAGGCTCAATTGGAAGAGATAAGGCAAGGCCTTTTATACAAGAGACAACAAAAGTATGGGAGATATTACTTAAATCACCACATTTCACTTGCTAGACATTTTATCTCTCTTATTCTTCTTCTTCTATTTTTCTCCCAAGCTAGAAAAATATAAAGAGAGAAGAGAGAGGGGTTCGATTTTGAGAGAGAGAGAGAAGTGTACTAGTTTGGTTAATGCACCCTAAGATTTTATATTACTTTGTTAAATCAAGGAAGGTTGCTACTAGATCAAGGTATAACCTAAACCTCCATCTTCTTCTTCTATTTTGTGTTATAGTAAGATTTGTTGGGGTTACGAACTAATACTCAAGATACCCTAGTTCTACATAATATCATGTATAGAATTAAGTATCTTGAGTGTTAGATCAAAGGTTTAGAGGAAGAAAATGAGCATATGTTCTCCTAGGGGTTAAACCCTTGTTTTTCTTCCATTAAATCTTGTGTAAATCAAGTTTTACAACTTGGATTTGTGATCCGTCGAAGGGGGGTGCTAGATACATGAGTTATCTAGTAAACCCAAGTGGTAGAACACAAATCTACCAAGTATTGAAGCCTTGGGGGCTGTTTTCCCCAAAATAGTCCACATAGAGTATTAAGGTTTTAAAATCCTAAAATGCTACTATCCCCGTTTTTCTTAAGGCTATTTCAGACAGTTTCAAGTCTTTTAAAAATCTAGGAAAAATCACAGAGGTACCTTGAGAAGTTATCTACGTGTAGGAAAAAGAACGGACACGTTTCGATTTATAGGTTGTGCGTAATAGCTATTTTCGTAAAGGACTCCTAAATATTAACACCCGAATTTCTCACAGTGTATAAACTGGAAAATTCTAAAAATTTTACAATATGTTCATTTATGTTATGAGGGCATACCTGAAAATTTCAGAATTTTCTGAGCAAAACTCAATTTATGACAAATGAAGCAAGATCCGAGTGTTTTGGGCACTTTAAAATTAGTAAATCACTTTCTAAAATTCCAGAAAAATTTGGGAATCATTGTTGGGTCATATACTGTCCAAATCCAGAAAAGAAGAATTTTTAAAATAAGTTTGGTATTTTTCCTAAAAATGATGAAGTTATGAATAAAAGGAAATAAATAGTTAAATGTTGTCATAAATAAGAAAATTGTGATTTTAATGCTTGAATACTCCTAATATATAATATTAATATATTATGACTATTTAGGGCATTTTGGTAATTTATAATAAGAAATATTATTTATGACCTTTTATGGATATTAAATAAGTGGTTTAATAAAGGATAAACAATTAGAATAAATTGTTTATTGATCTAATAAATTATTAAAAAGTTATTATGATATTAATAATATTAGAATATGATATTATTAAGTAAATAACAATATTCGAGATTAAATAGAATGTTATTAAAAATGTAATAACATTAGTAAAGGAATAAAATATTATTAAATGATTAATGATATTGGTAAATGAATAAAATATTATTAAAATATTAATAATATTAGTAAATGAATAAAGTATTATTAATTGATTAATGATACTAAAGCATAAGTAAGATATTATTAAAGTAATAATATTAATGCATAATTAAAATATTATTAAGAGGATTAATAATATTAGTAAAGTATTAAAATATTATTAAGATATTAATAATATTAGTAAGCGAATAAAACTATTATTAGTGAACTAATAATACTAAGAGGTGATTTAAATATTATCAAGATTAATAATATTAGGTGAATTAAAGGTATTTGTTATTTAATAGTAACATTATCGAGACAAGATAATATTTCTAAGAACTAAATGTAATATATGATATCTATGTGATTACATAATCTAATGTTATGCAATGACTAATTGAAAGATTAACTATAGGTCTCTCAAAGGAAAATAATTAAACTGCCTAGCGGATAGAATTTAATTGCGTAGCCGTAACCTACAAATGAGGCAAGTTCCCTAACTCAAACTTGAGTTATTATTTTCGAAGCATGTTAGTGAATAATTATTGTTGATTATTCACATCTATATTGATTATTGAGATTCGCACTTTGTGCAATTGAATTCCTGTTCTATTATTGATGAACTGTGAATTAAATTAAAAAAATTTCATTCATGAACTGTTTATGAGATAGATCTATGCTAATTGTATCAGCTAGATCAAGCATGTTTAAATTTGTTAAATCAAATGTGTTTTAAAAAGTTGTTCTTATTTAATTGATATGATAAGAACTCTTGACTGAGAAAAAAGACGAATTTGATTAAGGCATGATATCGATGCTGGATTATTAAGTGTTTATGCATAAATCATGGGGTATGAAAGGCTGATCCCCTTAAATACCAAAACTTACTAAGAGGTCCAGTTTAAATGACTGAGAACCTTGGCAAATGTTCATGATTATTTCAAAACCACTCAGTACATGTTATTCAATTATTCGAATATTCAATTGTTGATTATTAATTCATGTTCCTTCACAATCTTATACTATTGTTGAACATTGAAAGCAAAAATTCTCTCTAGTCATGATATATCTCCCTTGTATATAAACTTGCTAAGAAAATTAGTTGTTTACCCTTGCTATATCATGACATTTATTTCAGTTAAGCCTGAAGGATCCAATACGAAAGACAAAGGCAAGGGTAAGATCCAGTAATAGTTTAGAATGAATGATTAGTTATTATTATCTGATAGAATTTCTTATGTAAACCTTTTGTAATATGAATGGTGTGTTTAAGTTAAGGTTAAGAAGACTTTGGGACTATGTTATGAAACTTTATTATAATGAACAATGTATGTTTATTATTATGTAATAGTTATGGAATGCTTATGATGATGATAGATCGTGAGCACCGAATTTGAGGTTAGAGAACCTGGATTTGGGGGCGTCACAGGTTGGTATCAAAGCCATAGGTTATAAACATTAGGAATGCGAAACCTAGGTTATAACCTTAGTAGAAAACTCTTATAGAGTATGTTAGCTAGGTGATGGATTGAAGAGATCCATCAAGTTTTAGTTGTACTGAATAAAATATCATTTCATTTTATCAATGTATATATTTTATTGTGGTATTGATGTTTTGATTGTTTATTGTGGTTATAGGATGGCTGACGAGAGTCAAGATAGCTATTCAATGAACCAAGAGTCGAGGGACTCTTGTGAGGAGTCCATGGAGCATGAGATGATAGGAGATTTGTTGGCGAGGAACATCGAGATAGAGGTTAGGGCTGAGCGAGTGGAGGCACAGAACCGCACCCTTCAGATTTCAGAGAAGCAGTACAACAACGCTGCTTACCAGGCATAGGCTAAGTTAGCCGAGTTGCGAGGGAGGTTGGAGCAGAGAGAGCTACAGCTAGGACAGTTGAGAGACGAGGTGGATGCTAAAGATGTGAGGATACATACTTTGAAGCAAGCTTTAGACATCGCCTTTATGCAGTTCGAAGCTAAGTGGATGGAGCTGCCCTCCAGCAGTGAGAGTAGGCGCTTATTTGTATTCATGACCGATATAGTCCCACTTTTTGTTTCTAATAGGGACTGTTTAGTTGTTGTAAATCCTTATGCTTTTCTGTATGCATAGGATGGTAGTTAGATCCCAACTTTTATTTTGATAGAGGGGTAGATGGTAGTGGATCCTCACTTTTTGTCTAGTAGAGGATAGTTGGTGGAGGGCAATTTATGCCTTGAGTGTTTATAGAAGTATGCCAGATGTCTAGTCAGTCTGTATTAAAAGATTGGTATATGAATATAAATGCATTATTATGACATGTGTTGGAAAATTTAAATAGTAAATTGTCTATTTAATGTTATGTGAATCCAGTAGACTGAATTGGAATTTTTTTTAAGCAAACTTAACCCACTAATTGGGGAGAAAGACTTCCAAATCTTGGTAATTTAAAACTCTCATATAATGATCATGTGATTGTTCGAACACAGTAGCGTATTACATGCTAAGTACTTATATGATAATAAAACCCGAGTAATGTGTTAGAATTTTGTTTCATTAGATAATGCCACCCAGATGTGTACTAAGGAACCAAGAGATCAAAGAGTCAGTTAATAATGCAGTGGGAGCTCAACCAAACCCAATGCAAGACTTTATCAACATGATAGCTGAAGCTATGAGGAATCAAGCTCAACCTGCAGGAAATCAGGTGGGAAACCAACTAGCCAACTTTAAGGACTTCAAGGCAGTAAGATCACCGGAGTTTAGAGGAACAGCAGACCCGATAAAGGCCCAGACGTGGGTAAATGAGATTGAGAAGGCCTTCATTATTGCTAGAGTAGCAGAAGAGCAGAAAATAATTTTTGTTGCCTACTTAATGAAGGGTGAGGCTAACTATTGGTGGGAGGCCAACCAGAACAAAGTCGGGACTAGAATCATGACTTGGGAAGCGTTTAAGACGTTGTTCTTCGGGAACTACTTCCCTGAAAGTACACAAGCGAGAATGAAGATCAAGTTTTTGAAATTAAAATAGGAGAATATATCAATGTCAGAGTACGCTGCGAAGTTCAATGAATTGTACAGATTCGCTCCACATCAGGTGGACACGGAGGTGAGGAAAGCAAGAAGGTTCGAAAATGGATTAAAGTCGTGGATTTACAGTAAGGTAGTGGTTTTACAAATCACGTCATTCTCAACTCTATTGGAGAAAGCTCTCATAGCAGAAGGTGGAAGCGAAGCGGTCTCAAAGTAAAATCGGGAGAAGAACAAGAAGAAAGTAGAAGGTGGGAATCAGAATGTTAGTAGTAGTGGTAGCAACAACAAGAAGCAGAAGTGGAGTAGTGGGGGTAGTAATTTGGAGAGTCAGCAAGGAAGTGTACAACAAAAGAAGTCGATTTGTGGAAACTGTGGAAATGGTCACTCGGGAGAGTGCATGAAGGGAAAAACGGTATGTTATACCTGTGGACAAGAAGTGCATACCTCACCCAATTATCCTAAGGTGAAGAAGGGAGGTTGTTTTAACTGTGGTGAAGCGGGACATCGGATCAAGGATTGCCCGAGGAAGAAAAGCACGGATGGCAGAAATGGCAACAAGGGCAATAACACTAGGACAACTAGTGGAGGACCAGCCCAGCCAAACAAGCCAACAGCGAGGACATATAATATGACAGTGCAAGATGTCGTGGCATCCAGGGAGGTGGTGTCAGGTATAATTTCGATCAACGATATAAATGCCTATGTATTATTTGATTCGGGAGCTTCATGTTCTTTCGTATCTGATGAATTTGCTCAAAGATTATGTTTACCTCGTGAACTATTAGAACACCCAATGAATATAGAAGTAGCAAACAAAGAAATTATCCCTGTAAACTACATCCTTAGGAACTATTATACTGATGTAAGGGGGTTTAAGCTTAACGTGGTTTTGATACCGATTCATCTTGGAGAGTTTGATGTAATCCTCGGGATGGATTGGTTATCGAGTCACGGAGCGGTTATTGACTGTAAGAAAAAGTGCGTACACCTAAAGACTCTGAATAAGTCAAAGGTGGTATTTTATGGTAGTAAATTGCCGAGACAATCTTGTTGTCTGACGATGGTGCAAGCAAAGAAGTTGTTTAGGAAGGGTTGTATAGGTTATTTGGCTCACGTTGTTGATACCCACAGAGTCGAGGGCGAACTGGGTCAGATACCTAGTGTAAGGGAATTCGTTGATATCTTCCCAGATGAGATTCTGGGATTGCCACCAGATAGAGTGGTAGAGTTTGTTATTGATTTGGCACTAGGGACTTCACCGGTATCCAAAGCGCCATATCGTATGGCTCCGGTAGAAATGAAGAAATTGATGGTTCAACTACAAGAGTTGTTAGATAAGGGATACATTCGACCGAGCGTATCACCGTGGGGAGCACCAGTCTTATTCGTAAAGAAGAAGGATGGGTCATTAAGGATTTGTATCGACTACCGAGAGTTGAACAAGGTCACCATTAAGAACGAGTACTCGTTGCCCAAGATCGACGATTTATTTGATCAGTTGAAGGGGCGAAATACTTTTCAAAAATTGACTTGAGAACCGGTTATCACCAATTGAAGGTGAGGCAGGAAGATGTTCCAAAGACGGCATTCAGAACTTGGTATGGACACTTTGAGTTTCTGGTAATGTCATTTGGATTGACGAATGCGCCAACAACATTCATGGACTTGATGAACAGAGTGTTTAAATAGTATTTGGATAAGTTTGTTGTCGTGTTCATCGATGACATTCTGGTATATTTAGAGATGGAAGAAGAGCACACTGAACATCTAAGGATAGTGTTGGAGACGTTAAGGAGGGAGAAGTTGTATGCAAAGTTCTCCAAGTGTGAGTTTTGGTTGTAGAGAGTGTAGTTTTTGGGTCACATTATCGACAAGGATGGTGTTTCGGTGGATCCAGCAAAAGTAGAAGCGATTATCAACTGGGAACAGACAAAGACGCCGATAGAAATTAGGAGTTTCTTGGGATTAGCAGGATACTATCGGAGATTCATCCAAGATTTTTCAAAGATAGCATCGCCGTTGACCAACCTTACTAAAAAGACGGTGAAGTTCGTTTGGATGGAGAAATGTGAAGAGAGTTTCATGGAATTGAAGAAGAGGCTCAGTCAAGCACCTTTGTTGGCTTTACCAGACAACACGGGAGGATTTGTAGTGTATAATGATGCATCACATAAGGGTCTTGGCTGTGTACTGATGCAGCACGGTAAGGTCATTGTGTACGCTTCACGTCAGCTGAAGGACTATGAGAAGGGTTATCCGACTCATGACCTGGAGTTAGCAGCAGTAGTTTTTGCCTTGAAGATTTGGAGGCACTATTTGTATGGCGAGAAGTGTGAGATATATACAGATCACAAGAATCTGAAGTATATCTTTACGCAGAAGCAGCTAAATATGAGGCAGCGCTGATGGCTAGAATTGATCAAGGATTATGATTGTGAGATTTTGTACCATCCAGGCAAAGCAAATGTAGTGGCAGATGCCCTGAGCAGAAAAGGCAGAGAGAAGTTACTGAAGTTGACCATTCAAGAGGAATTGGTGAAAGATTTCGAACGACTTGACTTAGAGGTTAAGTATCCGAAGGAGACCAATGAGAAATTATTTATAGTGGCATCGAGTCCGACCTTATTAGATAAGGTTAAAGAGGCTCAAGAGAAGGACGAAGATTACGACAACATCAAGAAGCGGTTAGCTGAAGAGGATGAATTGAAATACAAGATTGATGGCACCAGACTACTGAGATTCAAAGGACGTATTTGGGTACCATCAGTACCAGAACTAGGAGAAGAGATTTTACAAGAAGCGCACAGTACGAGGTACTCGATACACCCAGAAAGCACAAAGATATATCAAGATTTACATCAACACTTTTGGTTGCCAAACATGAAGAGAGAGGTTGCAGAATACGTCAGCAGATGTCTAACTTGTCAGAAAAGTCAAGGCAGAGCATCAACGACCGAGTGGATTACTACAGCCTTTAGAGATTCCAAAGTGGAAATAGGAGCATATCACGATGGATTTTGTGGTGGGACTTTCAGCAACGCAAAAGGGGCACGACACCATATGGGTGATTATAGATCGTCTTACGAAGTTAGCTCATTTCTTGCTGATCAAGATCAGGTATAGTTTGGACCAGCTAGCCAAATTATATATCAAAGAAATTATCTCGAGACATGGCATACCAGTATCTATTGTATCGGATAGAGATCCGCAATTCACGTCAAACTTCCGGAAGAGTCTTCAAGAAAGAATGGGGACGCACCTACGGATGAGCACCGCGTATCATCCGCAAACCGATGGACAAGGCGATAGAATGATTCAAATGTTTGAATACATGCTCAGAGCTTATATGATGGACTTCAAGGGTAGCTGGGATGATCATCTTCCATTAGTAGAGTTCGCATACAACAATAACTATCACGCCAACATTGGAATGCCGCCGTATGAAGCACTGTATGGGAGGAAATGTAGAACGCCCTTATGCTGGGATGAAGTGGGTGAACATCGACTGTTGGGACCAGAACTGGTACAGCAGACCATAGAGATCATCAAAGTGATAAGAGCCCGGCTAGTAGCAGCTCAAGATCGCCAGAAGAAGTTTGCAGACTTACATTGCCAGAAGAGAGATTTTGAAGTGAGAAGCTATGCATTTTTGAAAGTATCTCCCTGGAAAGGGAAGATAAGGTTTGGAAAGAAAGGTAAACTGAGTCCGAGATTTATTGGATCCTTCAAGATCTTGAGGAAGATAGGCGAAGTGGCGTACGAGGTAGCTCTACCTCTTGAACTGGAACATATTCATAATGTGTTTCATGTGTCAGTGCTATGACCATATAAGCCTGATTACAAGCACGTGATATCGTACGAGCCAATTCAGGTCGAGAAGGATTTGTCGTACGAGGAAGTTCCGGTTGAAATTTTAGATAGAAAAGAGCAGAAATTGCGAAATAAGGTTATACATTATGTAAAATTTCTTTGGAGGAACCACAATGCTGAATAAGCTACGTGGGAACTCGAAAAAAAGAAGAGAGAAAATTATCCATATCTTTTTGAGTAACCCTATGTGTAATTCCGGGGAGGGAATTCTTATAAGGGGGGAGAATGTAATAACCGTGAATTTCAAGTCACTATATATGTAGGTACATTATTGATATTTAAAAACTTTGTGTTATATAGTGATTTAATATGTGACAACATATGTGAAGTGGTGCATGGATCAATAAACATATATACTATAGTTATGGATATATACATTTATAGATTTCTTTAAAAATGAAAGCTTCGTAACCTAACTATACATTAGGTGAGACAATTAAATAACCTAAGGGTTATGGGTAATAAGGAAAGGTTAGTATTTAATATGTATACTAACTTAAGTGGATAATCTTGTTATTTCAAGTGACTAATAATTTTTAAGCCTATTTCTAGTAAACCTAATTTGGTTATGAGCTAAAGTCACATGTATAAGTAATTAAATTTCAAAGGATTGGGAATGAAAATCCTAAATAAACAATTTGGGTAACATATATTAAAATTGTTAGACTATGTTTATTACATGGCCCAAAACAATTAAAGGAGAAGCCCAAAAGAAATAGAATGCAAACCAATACTTGGCCCACTTGATTAAGGGTATTTTAGACTTTTGATTAATCAAATTTGTGCATCAAAATAAAAGTAAAATGGAGGAGATAATGGGGACAAGGGGACCGACCATATTAGGCCTTTTAAGGCAACAAAATTGTGCTAATCAAGTTCCTTAATTAGTAAGTCTTACATCAAGTACAACTGTGTCCATCTCCCATTGGTAAAAAATATATACTTAGCACCCTTAATCACATGATTAGGCTCAATTGAAAGAGATAAGGCAAAGCCTTTTATCCAAGGGACAACAAAAGTATGGAGGATATTAGTTAAATCACCACATTTCACTTGCTAGACATTTCATCTCTCTTATTCTTTTTCTTCTATTTTTCTCCCAAGCTAGCAAAATACAAAGAGATAAAAGAGAGAGAGAGGGGGTTCGATTTTGAGAGAGAGAGAGAGAGAGAGAGAGAAGTGTACTAGTTTGGTTAATGTACCGTAAGATTATATATTACTTTGGTAAATCAAGAAAGGTTGCTACTAGATCAAGGTATAACCTAAACCTCCATCTTTTTCTTCTATTTTGTGCTATAGCAAGATTTGTTGGGGTTATGAACTAATAATCAAGATATCGTAGTTCTACTTATCATCATGTATGGAACTAAGTATCTTGAGTGTTAGATCAAAGGTTTAGAGGAAGAAAATGAGCATATGTTCTCCTAGGGGTTAAACCCTTGTTTTTCTTCCATTAAATCTTGTGTAAATCAAGTTTTACAACTTGTATTTGTGATCCGTCGAAGGGGAGTGCTAGATACATGAGTTATCTAGTAAATCCAAGTGGTAGAACACAAATCTACCAAGTATTGAAGCCTTGGGGGCTGTTTTTCCCAAAACAGTCCACATAGAGTATTAAGGTTTTAAAACCCTAAAATGCTACTGCCACCGTTTTTCTTAAGGTTGTTTCGGACAGTTTTAAGTCTTTTAAAAATCTAGGAAAAATCACAGAGGTACCTTGAGAAGTTATCTACGTGTAGGAAAAAGAACGGACACGTTTCAATTTATAGGTTGTGCGTAATAGCTATTTCCGTAAAGGACTGCTAAATATTAACACCCGAATTTCTCACAGTGTATACACGAGAAAATTCCGAAAATTTTACAGTATGTTCAATTATGTTATGAGGGTATACCCTAAAAATTTAAGAATTTTCTGAGCAAAACTCGATTTATGAAAAATGAAGCAAGATAGTGTTTTGGGCACTTTAAAATTAGTAAATCACTTTCTAAAATTCCAGAAAAATTAGGGGATCATTGTTGGGTCATATACTGTCCAAATCCAGAAAAGAAGAATTTTTGGAATCAATTTGGTATTTTTCCTAAAAATGATGAAGTTATGAATAAAAGGAAATAAATAGTTAAATGTTATCATAAATAAGAAAATTGTGATTTTAATGCTTGAATACTCCTAATATATAATATTAATATATTATGACTATTTAGGGCATTTTGGTAATTTATAATAAGAAATATTATTTATGACCTTTTATGGATATTAAATAAGTGGTTTAATAAAGGATGAACAATTAGAATAAATTGTTTATTGATCTAATAAATTATTAAAATATTATTATGATATTAATAATATTAAAATATGATATTATTAAGTAAATAACAATATTCGAGATTAAATAGAATGTTATTAAAAATGTAATAATATTAGTAAAGGAATAAAATATTATTAAATGATTAATGATATTAGTAAATGAATAAAATATTATTAAAATATTAATACTATTAGTAAATGAATAAAGTATTATTACTTGATTAAAGATACTAAAGCATAAGTAAGATATTATTAAAGTAATAATATTAATGCATAATTAAAATATTATTAAGAGGATTAATAATATTAGTGAAGTATTAAAATATTATTAAGATGTTAATAATATTAGTAAGAGAATAAAAGTATTATTAGTATTATTAGTGAACTAATAATACTAAGAGGTGATTTAAATATTATCAAGATTAATAATATTAGGTGAATTAAAGGTATTTGTTATTTAATAATAACATTATCGAGGCAAGATAATATTTCTAAGAACTAAATGTTATATATGATATCTGTGTGATTACATAATCTAATTTTATGCTATGGCTAATTGAAAGATTAACTATAGATCTCTCAAAGGAAGATAATTAAACTGCCTAGCGAATAGAATTTAATTACGTAGCCGTAACATACAAACGGAGCAAGTTCCCTAACTCAAACTTGAGTTATTATTTTCAAAGCATGTTAGTGAATAATTATTGTTGATTATTCACATCTATATTGATTATTGAGATTCGCACTTTGTGCAATTGAATTCCTGTTCTATTATTGATGAACTGTGAATTAAATTAAAAAAATTTCATTCATGAACTGTTTATGAGATAGATCTATGCTAATTGTATCAGCTAGATCAAGCATGTTTAAATTTGTTAAATCAAATGTGTTTTAAAAAGTTGTTCTTATTTAATTGATATGATAAGAACTCTTGACTGAGAAAAAAGACGAATTTGATTAAGGCATGATATCGATGCTGGATTATTAAGTGTTTATGCATAAATCATGGGGTATGAAAGGCTGATCCCCTTAAATACCAAAACTTACTAAGAGGTCCAGTTTAAATGACTGAGAACCTTGGCAAATGTTCATGATTATTTCAAAACCACTCAGTACATGTTATTCAATTATTCGAATATTCAATTGTTGATTATTAATTCATGTTCCTTCACAATCTTATACTATTGTTGAACATTGAAAGCAAAAATTCTCTCTAGTCATGATATATCTCCCTTGTATATAAACTTGCTAAGAAAATTAGTTGTTTACCCTTGCTATATCATGACATTTATTTCAGTTAAGCCTGAAGGATCCAATGCGAAAGACAAAGGCAAGGGAAAAATCCAGGAATAGTTTAGAATGAATGATTAGATATTATTATCTGATGGAATTTTTTATGTAAACCTTTTGTAATATGAATGGTGTGTTTAGGTTAAGGTTAAGAAAACCTTGGGACTATGTTATGAAACTTTATGATAATGAACAATGTATGTTTATTATTCTGTAATAGTTATGGAATGCTTATGATGATGATAGATCGTGAGCACCGAATCTGAGGTTAAAGAACCTAAATTTGGGGGCGTCACATTTACAATAAGATAACTATTTTTATTGTAAACCTTTATAATTTTGAAGGTATGTATTCAGTTAAGGTTAATAAACTTGGGAAAATATTATAGAATTATGTAAAATAAACAATATATGTTTATTTGTTCAGCATTAGATGATGATAGAATATGTATGATGATGAAGTACCGTAACGTACCAAGTCCGAGGTTCAAAGTACCCGGATTTGGGGACGTCACACCCGTCATTCTGCACCAATTGGAAAGTCAAAAGAGGTTAGAAAAGAACCTTGATTTTTTCACAATCCTAGTCTAATGAAGAAAAAAATACTTACCGTCTCTGGAAGAGGATCCAACTTATAGAAAGGCTTAAGATTGTCTTCAAGGAAATTCTCCCCAAATGACTACCCAAAAAAAGAAGCTAGTATATTAACCAGAGAAACTTTTGAGCATACTCGACTGTCAAAGGCTCAAAGCTCAAGAAAGTGAAGAAAATTGGTGACATTGTACCACTCCCTATGTGCTTGCAAAGATAAAGCATACAGAAAAAAGAAACACTGATAAATAGAATACAAACCTGAATACTGCTCAAGGTCAATTCTCATTCCAGTACAAATTTTTTGTAATCTTCATTTCCTGTAAATGCAATAACCTGCACGTTGAAGAAAACCAAACTAGTCATTACCTTTGTTTTTGTTTCATCTTAAGAAAACCAACCCAGTCCTTCAGTTTATTAGAGCATTGTCCGTTAATTAATGTTTTGATATTCATATTCTCTGGAGAATATAGCATATATCACTTTTTGGAGAGGATTGTACGATCTTTTACATCTGTGTAGTATGTATACTTCTGTTATCTCAACTTGGTAGTTCAACTTCAAGGGGCAATCTCAATGTGAGTATGTAGTGATCTAAGTTGGTATCACTCTTTTTAGGTGTTTGGGAAGAGCACCTTTATTGGTTTGGGCATAACCTTCTTTGCCGGAGTTTGTTTTTCTCTTTTTTCGCCAGCATTCAACCTGGTAACAAATGATCAATGGGACACTTTGAAAGATGGTGTCCCTCACTTAAGTGTCTACACCACATTTTTCTGGTTTCATATCTTATTTTGTGATCGCCATCATTCTGAACATCAGCTTCTTGTACTACCCTGTTCTGAACTTACCCAAATCATCATTTAAGACTTATTTGACAGACTGGAATGGCAGAGGTTGGGCCTTATTGGCAAGATTCTTATGTGGCTTTGGAAATGGTCTCCAATTCATAGGAGGTCAAGCTACAGGATATGCAGCAGCAGATGCCGTCCAGGTATACTTGCAAGCAGTCAAAAAAGCACACAAGCATCACAAAAGCATGCGCACACATGCACATATACTCGGTCTAATATCTACATAGTACTTCATTCCTGCGTTGGTGATTTGAATATATAGAATCTTCATAGTAGATTTTTCGACATATGTTATTGACATGCATGCTCCAACAAATATATGGGTGCTAACTGACTACAAGCACTTCCACTTGTGAGCACATTTTGGGGAATACTTCTGTTTGGAGAGTACCGAAGATCATCAAGAAGAACGTATATATTGCTCACAAGCATGCTGTTTTTGTTCATTGTGGTTGTTGGAGTTCTAATGGCATCATCTGGGCATCGAAAATGATTATGATGCTGAAAATTCAAGTCATTTTGTATCAGGCTTGATAAGTCAAATCTGTCGATACCTCAGTCAGGAACAAAGCAGTTGCCAAAGGGAAGCTAGTTGGTGTAAATGTAACTGCACACAAATTTATCAAGTTAGTTGAAGCTTCTTGATATTCTGATACCATTTCATTCTCAGTTGTACTGAAAAGAAAGGGAAACAAATAAGTATAGGAAAAGTGGTGGTATAAAATATGGGGGAATTCTTTTTGTCAGTATCAATTGGCTTATATATATTTAATTCCACCAATCTTAAAATGTTGAAGAAAATCTGTAACTGATTTCCCAACATCTTCATTGTCCAAATCCACATAAACAAAGATAATCTAGAAGGATCCAAAAAGAAAGAGAAGCATTTTAGGAGTAGATAATACTTAAATGAACTTGCAAACATCTAGAGGTGGCAATGTCATGATATAAAGGAGTCCAAACTAGTGACTACCTTCTTTACGTATGTAATTTAATTATTTAAACTTGCACATGGCAAAGTCTAGTTCAGGTTGTGTCAATTTTAAGTCAGTCTCTTTCTCTCTTTGCTAAATCTCAACTGAAAGACAAAAAAGAAATTTATCTGAATTTAGAAACTATTAGACAAGATAGCAAATATTTTCACGGGTAAGTGAGTAATAAAAGTTAACATTATTGTTCAATTTATAAAAGCTCATAATGTAGTGGAAATCATAAGAATTAAGCTTTAATGAATCACCTTTACTCTGAAAGCTTTTGCTGCCTCTTGGAATTCAGGTATTAACTTCTGATAATCATTGGAAGTAGCGAAAAGTATCAACTGCAGAGGAACATATATAACAACATAAAGCAAATATCAACATGCGAAAATCAACAAAATAGTTAATTCCTTCATATGCCTAGAGTGACATTAGCATAATGTATCACCTGTTTTTAATGGGATTCTCGAATATTAGTGTGCCGCTTTCTCGAGTAAAATTAATCACCAAAGGCAGCTTGTTCTTAAATATAAATTTAGCTATTCCTTCATATGGCTAGAGTGACATTAGCATCTAATAGTTTTTGGCAAGTATTTGAGAGGCATTATGTAAGTAATGTACTAGACTACTGTGCAGGTTATTCTAACCACAAATAGTTACCTTTCTCACAAAAATAGAGAAAAAGTATCCCAGAAATCACAAAAGTAGCACAGATCTCCACAACATTTTGAAATTATATATGTAATGATTTAAATAATTAACAAATTAAAAATACAATCATTCCAATTGCAATAGAAATTGACTCTAAATAACAAAAATTAGCAGGAAAAATTAAAACCTAAGTTTTAGGAGAAATTAACAAGGGTGGAAATTAAAACCTTCAATTGGACAATAATGAAAAAATTAAAGGAGAAGGAGAAGGAGAAGAGAGAGCAGATCGCCATAACAATACCGCCAATATTTATGCCGCCACGGCGCCACCACTATGCCGCCATTACTGTTAGGGTTAGAGGGAGTTGAGATAGAGGGGAAAGAGGCGTGAGAGGGCTGATCTGAGTGAGGGGAAAGAGGGGCACAACCGACCTTGAGATGCATGCCGCCGACTTAGGGGTACCGCGATCGATCTAGTGAGGGGAAAGAACAATCAAGCAGGTCATTTTTTCCTTCTTTTATTTTTCTCTGCGACTGGTGAAATAAGAGTGAGAGAGCTAGGCCACAACGCTCCTGATTGAACCGTCTGTTTATTCAAACCCAGCCCACGTTCATGTAGCTCTCTGATTAAAACATCTGTACATGAATTTTGGCTCCTAAATGAAGGACTTGTTTCAAAAAAGAGAGTTTCATTTTAACTTGTAAAAAAATTAATAATGTAAACTCTTTAAAAAGTAATATTATAAATAAAATTATTATTTCAAAAACTTAAATTGATTTAAATTTTAATTTTAATTTTAGGATGTCATAAATTAGTTAATAACAAACTGAAATATAACTTTTTTTGTAAAACAGAATAGTAATAATTTAACAGATTTGTGATTTGTTCTACAAAAAGAGTCTTAATTATTATAATTTTATTATTGTCAATTTAAATTATTGTAACTTAATATTTTAATAAATAAAACATTTAATATTATAGATTATGTAAAAAATATTATTAAGAATAAAATCATATTTTAAAATTTTAATTACATTACAATTTGAGTTGTTGGATAGCATAAATTAACAAAAAATAAACTCAAAGTTAACTCTTTCTATAGAATAGATGAGTTTAACATTTGTGGTCTACTCCACAAAAGAGCCTAATCTTTTTTTTCATGGTCAATGTATGAAATTTTAAAGTTTAATTATTGTAAATTTATTTACTTTGATTAAAAAATAGTCGATATTGTAAGTTACTTAAAAATTAGAATTTCTTTTTGTAAAATTGGTATGGTGTTGAATCAAAGTTTGCACTATAGAGTTATCAAGAATGAGTTCTTTAGATAAAGTTAATATATAGATAGAACCCCAATATAATAATTTGATGGATCAATCCTTGGTGTGCTAAAAAGATTTTATTTTTAAACGAATATTTTTTAAAAAATAAAAACTTCAACGACTGTCATTGGGAGTAAATGTTCTCACATCTAATTTGGGAAAAACTACTGAACGTTATTTGAAATGGCATTAAATTTTTGGATATTTTTTTTGGCTAAAAATTTTTTAAAAAAAATTATGTTAATTTTTTTTAAAATGATTTTATTTTTTTAAATAAATTTGAAAAATATAAAAATGTGATCCAATGCCAAACTAACCGGCATTGTAACTTTTTTAAATTTTTTTATAAAGCAAATTTGGAAAAAAAAATGAGAGTAAGATGTAACATCACTTTAACTGATGTTGGAATCTTTTTTTTTTCTTTGATATCTTGTACTTATTTACAAACATCAATATTTTTTATGTTTATTCTCTATCATCGGCGTTGGACATGAAGGAGTATATAAAACTTCAGCTATAAAAAAATAAAAATAAAAATTCTAACGCCAATTAAAGAGACGTTGCATCTTACTCTTCTTTTTTATAAATTTATTTTTTTTAAAAAAAAGTTAAATAAAATAGGGATAAAATTGATATTACATTAATTAGTATTTTTTAAATGATGAATTTTAGTATTTTTAATTTACTTTTTTTAGTATTTTAGTATTTTTTTAAAATAGTATTTTAGTATTTTTTTTAATTAGTATTTTTAGTATTTGTGGTTACCGAAACTTTTTTTGTTACAATCGAATAACTGTACTCTCAAAAATTATAAAATGGTCATTATTTTTAATTTTCGTCCGAAAAAACGGACGGAATGCTGATTGTGCATATTTTTGCTGACGTGGAGCTAGGCTTGCCATTCTTAAAAAGTATTTAAAGAAAATGTTGCTCATGAGTGTTAAACTTCAGACCTCTCCACACTAGAAACCTTATATTCCAACAAAAGTCATTAGATCAACTACCTATCATACTAAAATTTATGTAACACTAATATTTAAACCACCTAGCATCGTTTCTATGAATGTGAATATGAGATAATACACTTTTTGGCAACTGTACTAGGAATTGTAATAATAATAATACTAATAATAATAATAATAATAATAATAATTGTAATAATTATTATTGTATTAATAATAATAAATTTTAAATACTTAAAATAATAATAATAATAATTAAAATACCCTAAAATAATATAAAGAAGTTACAAATTAAATACCCTAAATATAAAATTACACTCAAAGTTTTTTTAACCACTGAATCAAAATTTATATTGTTTTTTTTGTACTAGTCACATGGGTATCAATGTTTTTCGAATAAAATTCAATATTTTGATAGATTTTTCTTTTTATTGTTATAGGACTCGATCAAATTAAATTTAAATTTAAAAAAATCCATGGGTAAGTATAAGAATCGATCTAATAAATTACAAAGACGAGTACATTAGTGAGTAACGAATATTTATAATAGAAAGATTTGCCATAGTTCAATGATTAAAAATAGTCACTACAATTACAATTAGTTTTTTTTTGAAAAACAATATATTTATCGTTAAATTTCATAATAAAGTCATATTACAACTAAACTCTAATGGATAAGATAGAATAATGATGTGTGAGTCCTTTTAATTTTTTGTCAATTCATATATTCATATACATTGACATTTAATGCAGACAATTTGTCGGATAACTCTTATTTTAATTTTAATTATAATAATAATAATAATAATTATTATTATTATTATTATTACAATTATTACAATTATTATTATTATTATTGTAATAATAATAATTATAGTTATAATTATAATAATACTAATAATTATAATAATAATAATAATTGTAATAATTATAATAATTAAAATAATAATAATAATAACAATAATAATAATAATTAAATAATAATAACAATTAAAATAATAATAATTATTATTATTATCATTTAAAATTTTAATTATCGCATTGGTAAACACTTTTGTCTTGTGAACACTTTTTAGTTTCTAACATTGGTAAATGCACGCATGTAGCAGCATGACTTATTTCATGGCTGACAAATCTATATTGAAATTTATATCTCAATATATCATCTTTTGTATTTTGTTCCAGTCTTAATACTGACGGACTTTACAGGATTAGTACCATAATAATAATAATAATAATTTTATTATTATTTAAAATTTTAATTATTATTATTATTTTAATTATTTAAAATTTATTATTATTATTACAATAATAATTATTACAATTATTATTATTATTAAAATTCATAGTACAGTGACCAAAAAGTGTATTATCTCATCTTCACATGCATATAAACGATGTTAGGTGGTTTAAATATTAGTGTTACATAAATTTTAGCATAATATGTAGTTGGTCTAGTGGCTTTTATTGGAATATAAGGTTTATAGTTTAGAGAGGTCTGGAGTTCAATACTTATGAGCAACATTTTCTTTAAGAAAATTTTTAAGCCAGGCATTTATGTCCTCCATGTCAGCAAAAATAACGGGCCAATATGCACAGTCAGCATTCCATCCGTTTATTATTTTGTTGGTTGGATGCTCTGCAGTGTTCTTGAAATCCAATGCAGTGCTCATTTGATCTGTTTTGGCCTTATGCTCTTGTATTCTCCTAGAATCTGAGTTTCACTGTTTGTCATGTTGAGTTCTATTTCTTGACATTTTGTATCGATATGGTGAATGCCCCTAAGTATATGTATCTTTTTTCTTTTATATACATTTAAATTTAGCAAAAAATAAATTAATTAATATGGAACAACTTATAAGTACAATTTATGCAGCTTATATGTACAATTTATATTAGTAAATTTTAATTGAATTTTATGATCAATTATGAATGATGATGTATTTGATATGTCTCTCATTTATGATATGTATTTTTACAACTTTAAATGGTTGTGATTTGTAAGTAATTGGTCAATATTTTTTTATTTTTACTTTTTATAAATAAATTGAATAAATTATTTATTAGGTGATTGACATTTGAATTCGGATATTTGAATAATTTGTTTATTTGAATAAAAAATGGAAACGAATATGTTTTGCATTTGGACATAATTTTTAAATACTAAATACGAATATTTTTTCACAATTCTCCGAATACCGAATATGGTCTTACAAAAACATGCTTATTGGGATTATCTTAATTTAAGGCAACATTTTAATAGTCGTTGCAAAAAGTTGTATTAAATATGCAACAAAAATAAAAATTGTTACTAATGAATGTGGTCCATATTAGGCAACGAAATATAGCAACAAAAAAACTTTCGTTGCCCACGATGAGGAGAAATCAAGTGGTTAGAAATTTTGCAACGAATTTTTAACGAATTTTGTTTTTAAATTTTGAAACGACTTAAGAATTTCGCTGCAAAAAAGTGAAAGCCTGATACAAGCTACAACGAAGGATAAGTTTTGTTGCTAAACATACACTTTTAGCAACGACTTATAAAGTCATTACCTGAAAAATCGTTGCTAAAGCCCATTTTTAGCAACAAAAAAACTTTCGTTGCCCACGATGACGGGAAATCAAGTGGTTGAAAATTTTGCAACGAATTTCTAATGAAAATTTTCCCGCCAAGGAATTAGCAACGACTCATGAATTTCGTTGCAAAAAGTGAAAAACTGACACAATCTGCAACGAAGGACAAATACATATACTTTTAGCAACGACTTATAAAGTCGTTGCCCGAAAAATCATGGCTAAAGGCCCAATTTTTTGTAGTGGGTTTGACCTTTAGGGTTTAACCCTTAGGGTTTGGCACAATACTTTTGTAGGATTTCTAATTAGAGTAAAAATAATGAAATTTAAAGTTTCTAAAAATGGAAAATTAGGATTTGCTAATTAGTTAGGTATTCTAATTGCATAGACTTGAAAATTAGGTTTAGGTTTTACTAATTATAATTAAGTTTGCTAATTTAGCAATTAGGGCTCCAATTTGATAATTAGAATTACTAAATAACAAATAGGGTTTCTAATTTTAGATTTCCAAATAATAACTAGGGTTTCTCTAATTAACAATTATAATTTTAACACTTGTTATTAATCACATTAACACAATTTTTGACGCATCTTAAACTCCGGCTTGAGTTTCAAATCATAGTACTACTAGGTTTTCTATTGATATATCATAATTGACCAAGCATTATCGGTCTACACATATATAGTACATAGTATAGCATTGAAAAATAATTATTATTATATTATTATTCTCATTCATTGCTCAAAACCCAGAATTAAGGTTTGGATTCCATATCTGATTTATCTTGCATATACAGCATTATTAATTAAATTAAAATAATTAACTTAATTAATATGAAATAAATTCATATAATAAAATAATTATTATAATAATTCTAATAATCATTCATATATTATTTAAATAATATATAAACCTATTTTCAAGGAAAATAAATACTAAATATATTTTTACTACCAAATTAACTTATTATAAAATTATAATTTATAATGATCAATAATTATAAAAAAAAAAATTATTTACAATTATTAAGGTAATAAATAAATTTTATTTACCACATAATTATACACATTTTACCTTGAACCTATTCCCACCTTTAAAATAAATATAAAAAAAATTTATCTGCAAAATTTCTTATTTATTTATATAGAAAATATTGGGTTATTACATTCACCCTCCCTTAGAAAGATGCCATCCCTGGAATCACCGTTTAAAAACTTATAAATACCAGGGTACAAAGCATACATAGTCATTGCAAGTAGATTTTGATCAGATTCGATTGGATTGATCGTTAACTATTTAACATAAAGCTTGTCTATCTGATTATACGAAATTTTGATTTCTAAAAGAACTCAAATTCCCCATCTGCCGCGGTATCTTGGACGATCATATTGAAGACTCTCGCGGTTGACTTTGTTGGTTTGTTGGTTGAAGTTGGTCCTGTGATCGCCAGAGTCCCGCTGCCTTAACCCATAGTCACACTACCTGCTTCCATTCTCCTTTTCGGACAATCCTTCACCTTATGCTCCATTGACCCACACATGAAACACCCTCTGTTTACCCTTGGATTGGGGCAGTTGGGAGAGATATGTCCCCCCTGCCCACACTTATAACAAACGAATTTTCCTTTCAAACACTCCCCTGAGTGATTCTTTTCACAGTTTCCACACTGAACAACCTGCTTCTTAACACCTTCCTGCTTGACCTGAATGTTCCCAAAATTATTCGCCTTCCTATTTCCATTTCCACTCCTACTCCCACTATTAGTTTCCACCTTCACAGCTCCTTTGACATTGCCCTTGCTCCTTTTCTCCTTGTTGTAGAGGCTTATGGTCTCACTTCCCTCCTCGGCTATTATAGCCTTTTCCATGAGTGCTGCAAAAGTGTTTATCTGCAATATTGCCACTTTGTTGTAGAGCTAGGGTTTTAATCCCAGCTCAAACCTTCTTGCCTTTCTAGCCTCCGTATCAACTTGATGCGGAGCGAACCTAGCCAACTCATTAAACATTGCGGCGTACTTCGCAACTGTTATGTTTTCCTGCTTTAACTCCAAAAATTTTACCTCCATCCTAGCCTGCATAGTATCTAAGAGATAGTTTTCGAAAAATAGTGTTTTAAACCTAGCCCATGTAACTACACCTTCTGCTGCCCTAGCTTGATTTGTCTCCCACCAAAAGTTAGCCTCCCCTTTCATCATATAGGTGGCAAAAACGGTCTTTTGCCCCTCATCTACCCTAGCAATTACGAATGCCTTTTTTTATCTCTTTAACCCATGTCTGGGCTTCTATAGGGTTAGCTGTTCCCTTGAATTCTGGCGGTCCGACCGCTTTGAAGTCCTTGAAGTTCGCCAAGTGATTTTCTGGTTGGTTCCCTGCGGCTGGTATTCCCTGCTGTATGACTTGAGCTACCATGTTTGCGAAGTTCTGCATCGGGTCTGGTTGTTGTCCCCCATCGTTGTTGACAAATTCTTCTGCCCTTTGATTTCGAGTTCGACGTCTTGGCGGCATTATCTAATTAAATAAAATTATAAATTTAACTTACATTCTAAACCTTATTATATAAGTTTAACATATCAAACTTATTTCATAAATCAAACATAGATTCATATTCATGCAGCTAATTCATAGCACTTTACATAACATAGTACATATTGCTATCTCTTTGTGACAACAAAAGTCAGGATTTACTGTTATAACTTATACAAAAGTTGAGAATATTATATTATACAAATATACTTATCATAGAACACACATTGAACACACATAATCTAACAGTACTTATACTACTGGTTCACTACACCTTTTTTTGGATCTTAGACAACCTTTCGCCTGATGCCCTTCTATCCCACAGATAAAACAGACAACTTACTTCGGATTGGGATAATGAGGAGAGATATGTCCCTCATGTCTGCAATTGTAGCAAATATTTTCCCCTTTCCTACATAAGCCTTCATATTTCTTGTTACAGTTTGTACACTTATCTATTCTGTTAAGGTTCCCTTGGTTGTTATCGAAATTTCTTAAGTCACGATCTTTCATCTTTCTTTTCCCTTCTTACTTGGAGCTGCACACAATTTGTTGCTTTTGGCTCCCATCTGATCAATTTGGATTTTAAGCTTATCTTGTTCTTCCATTGTTTCTATTAATACCTTTCGTAATTGACTATTTAGTAGCTTTTCTATTTCCCACAGCTTTTATAGAGAAGAAACCTTATTCCTCAGATTCTGTACTTTCGTTGATGCTTGATCAGCTCCAACTTTAGTGTTTGAATCACTATCTGTCAATACTACCATTTTTGGATCTGGTACTATGTTTTCTAATACCACTACCTCGTCAGGGTTTCTTTCACTGTGATCCTCTATTTCAGCTATTGGTTTTGATATTGACTCCTTCTTTACATTCTGAGGGTATCCTAATTCTTTTCCACTTGAGATCTACACACATAAATTATTTTGATTAGCATATAGTATATACACACAACAAATAATAGTTTTATATAGATTATCTTTTATTTTGTTTAACGATGAATTTATTCAATTCATCCCCTTTTAAACTCTATATGAGTTATTTATATTTTCAATGTTTCCCTCTATTCTAAGGTTATAGCCTAAGGTATATCCCACCTAAGGTTTCTAACCCTAATCTCTGATACCACCCTGTGACGCCCCCAAATCTAGGTACTTAAAACCCGAACTCGGTGCTTCATGATACTATTTTTATGAGCGAAAAAAATACTAATAATAATAACAATAATATAAATACTAAACTTAATTTACGTATCAGAGTCTAAATCCCCAGGTACGCGACCTTTAAACATTTATTACATGATAATTAATAAGAATCATCGCCTTAATAAAGTCTAATTATTACATAAGAGAACACAAACTTATTCTACCAGCTTTCCTTTCCCTTTGTTCTTGGCAGAGCTTTCTGGTTGATCACGCTTAGCTGAAAACATTTAAATTAAGCAAGAATGAGTATTTGATTGCCCAGCAAGTAATAGTAAACAATAAGTGTTAGCTGAACGAAGTATATATTTTCTTTGAATGACACTTCTACAACGAATCAACAGTTGTGAAGCAAGCTAAACCAATAATAACGACATGTCTATTCTATATCAAAATTTTGAAACTACGTACTATCTATAAATGGAGAGCAGTCGACAAACTATGAACTTTGTTTTCAATTTTTTTGATAAGGTTTAACAGAACTTCATCTGCAAACGTCATAACTTACAGGCACGAGGGGTGATCAGCCCGTTATGCCATGTATTGATTAATACTACATAAAAGAATGAATTTATCGTTCATCTTATCCGCCTTAGGCGCACAAAAGTTTTTCCATGTTCGGGATGTTCATACTTAGTCGGGAATCCGAACCAAAATAATTTGGTTGGATACAATAAAGTTCTGTCTTGTTCAACAACATTTTTAAGTTTGTGTCTAGCCGGATCAAATAGCCTAGACGGCTTTTAAGTCAACATATACATACTAGAAACCAATAAGTATGTATCAACATGTGATTAAATTCAATGATTATTCAAGCGAGGACACTTGTCTAACTATATTTAGAAATTAACAAACAGAATAAATATATGGATTATACAATAATACTATGTTGATAAACGATGATTGAATAATTTGAGAACTTGTATGAATACAAATGATTGGATACAAAATCGATATCAATAGAGTTTATAATCAGACACAATGATAATATAATTCTGAAACTTTCTTACTCATGTCCATTGCATAAAGTAAATGTAAAGTTAGGACACTTGCCTGAGCTGCTGCTTACAATTACGCAACTTAGTTTTATCTTTTATACTGAAACCTATCATTAATAAGATCATTCGTTCAATTAGAATAACATATCATAACATATAGTACTGCTATCTGCAGTCAGCACATAATCTAATCACATTGTCACATATATTTAGCAGTCATTAGATCATAAATAAATACGTATCTAGTCAAATTATCTAAGTCCAGATCAATTTTTGAAATATTTTCGATGTACCGATGGCTTTATCGGGTAATTATCGAGTCTAAAACTCTATTCTGTAATTTAATAAATGTAAATATCAGTCATATTATTTTTCATAGCCTTATAATAATTTTTAAATAATTATTATAATTTATCATAATTTTTCAAACACTTGAATCATTTTTAAATGATTTAAATATTAAATAATTCTATTATCATTAATATTTAACTAATATTAAATTATTAATGAAACCATTGCCAAAATATTAAAGTTATTTATAATAACTCAAAATATTTTTAAAACATTTTTATTACCCTTAAATGATTTTTAAAATAATTAAAATTATTTTTAAATAATTACTATTATTATTAATTATTAATGTATTATCTATCAAAATATTAAAAGTCATTAATTATAACTTAAAAATATTTTTAATTCATTTATATCCTTTTTAAATAATTTTTAAATTAATAAAATCATTTTTAAACTATTCATTTAATATTATTATTAAATAACTCTAATATCATTTAATATTAAATTATTAGTAAAATTTACCTTTAAATATTAAAAGTTTTATTTTATAACTTAAAATATTTTTAAACTATTTATTTTTATTTAAAATGATTTTTATAATATTAAAATCATTTTTAATTAATTAATTTAATTTAATTATTAAATAAATCTAATATCATTAATATTAAATAATTAATGAAATTTGCTTTAAAATATTAAAAGTTATATTTTATAACTTAAAATGTTATTAAATACGTTATTATAATTTAAAATAATTTTTAATATAATAAAATAATTTTTAATTAATTTATTTATTGCATTTATTAAATAAAATTAAATACCAATAATATTCAAATAAATATTAGTATTTATGGAAAATATGTCAAATTATTAAAAGTAAATTTTTATAACTTAAAATAATTTTTAAAACTATTTTTAGAATTTTTAATAATTAATTTTTATTTATAAATGATTTTTGGAAATTTAATTAATTAAAATTAAAAAGTCTGTCGCTATAGCCTTTAGCGACAGAATCTGTCGCCTATTGTGTTCTTGAGAAGCCCAGATCTTCATAAGATAGTTTCGAGTTGCTTACTTTGACCAAACATAATTGTTAGATCTGGATGTTTCTGGGCAAGATAATTGTTAGATATTGTAGTACTAATGCCAGACTACATGATCCAACAACAAACATGGCCAAACAGCAAAATACTAATGAGATCTATGCATGCAAAGTGGCTGTCAGAGATGTTCTTCATTTCTGGGTTACCTAGAAATGAAGATCAGTTCGTGAGGCCTACTTTGGGCTTCCACAACTTGCTGTTCTTGTATTCGTTTTGTGATATAATGATTTCAGTATGTAGACAACATGTAAATGAAGAGATCCATCACATAATATACAAATAAAAACATCACAATCAACAAATATTGTCCGGTCAAATCATGTCAGACGACACATTCAATTGTTTTTTTGGGTTACCCAGAAAACTGAAGACGTGATTGACTTGGCTTGTTTGGTCGGCCACTAAATCCAGTCAGTTTGAGGTTTATGCGTTCTAAAGGCCTTAACGTGTAGTCTATATAACATATTACATATTAGATACAATAACAATAACAGATCATCAAACCATTGTCAGATCCAAGCCCATGAAAATCTTGTCAGAGCCTTCTGGGCACTATGACGCCCCCAAATCCGGGTCTCTTCGAATCACGAATCCGGTCCGCCACGATACTACTATCGTCAAACTATTTATATTTTTCATTCATAACTTAATGAACAAACTTTACTTATTACAATTTAGAATATAAATTCGTTTTATTACCAGGATCTGCACAATGACCCCAAACTTTTATAAGTTCCACAACTTGGTCATTTACTATTCCTCTATTACATCACATTCGATGTTATATAAATATGCGGAATAATTTAAACTTTTTCAATCTCCTTTGAAAATAAATCTTTTATTGATATCTTAACTTGAATCAATTACATATCCTTGAATCAAATTATGTTATGATTCAGTCTATAAATATTTACATCTCAATTCGAATTTCTCTATGTATCACATAGTATAACTTTACACTTGAACATGTATTACACGTCGTAAACTAATATCAGGTACATTTACTAGAACCTAAACATGGTTCAAGAGTATATATTTAATTAAACAAATTAATCTCCTTTGATGTGATTGAACTTTATCAATCAAGTAGCACGTAACCTTTATCGTGTGTCCTTAACCTGCAAAAGTGGTTATTTACAAGGGTGAGCTCGACAGCCCAGCATTTCTAACAGTTTTCATGCAGCACATAGCATATAATAGCATATTCAGTTCATGCATTCATAATCAATTAATATTTACTACACATGGTACTTCTCACATAACAAGCATAGAGATTTACTTCACAAGCATATCATCAAAGATCAACTTTCAACTTTCATACATATCTCATATGCATTTCATATATATACATCAACATTATCATAGCAAAATATAGCTCAACTAACAGTTATAGAATTCATATATCAACTAGGAACTGAAAGACTTGCCTGATTCGTAGTTTATGAACTACGACTTAACTGCTTAACGCTTATCTGCACTTCTTGTATTCCTACACAGTTATATAATCATGGATTCATATCCATTAGTAACATATTTCATGAATGTAATAACAATGTTACATTGTTTTCTAACTAGGTTCGAAAAACCTACACTTCACTTTCTCATCACATTCTCGGAATAGCTAGGTCCGTATAGGTATGCCTTAACCATTCGGACATGACATCAACATTAGTATATATCTATCACACACTTGACTCACTACGTGATCGACATATTTAAAACTCGTATAGGTAAGTTCAAACGTACACATAAACATCTAACTTAGTCGTAACTTCATACAACATCACCTATACTATATATATGAATAGCACAATTTAGTTTGTAAGACATTACAAATCCAAACAACATATCATTTCTTAATATCTTGAAAGTATTCCTTTGGACTTTAACATTCGAAAATCAAAATTAACATTCATCTCTATCACATAGCATGCTTCTTAACACATTACATAACATATTGGTCATATATTACAAGTTAAAGTAATCATATAACATGCTTCACACATCAGATTCAAAAACAGAAGTCGCTTATGACTGCTGTATGGCGCAGCTGCGCCGTGGCTAAGCCTAGGATCGGCGCAGCTGCGCGGTCCTATGACTATGCCAGGACTTAGCTGCTGCCTTGTGGTTTCTGTCCCAAACCTTACACATCTAAGTACTAATACTCTTTCATACCTACATTTTAGAGGTGCTCACAAAATCACATAACCGTTCTTGTTTTCATTTGTATAAGTTCAAACTTACATTTTACATGGCCTTCAAGCAAAACCTTATCTAGCGGTTTCCATGACTTATTACTCGGTTATATACCCACACAGAGATTTCAAATTCTGTTAATGCATATACTTGTAGCATTCATATTGCTTGTTCATAGCTATTATTGTTTAAAGCTTGGAATCATGCTTTAAACTCATATTTATTTTGAAATCCTCATGTTCCATACATATAATCATACCTAGAGATATTATCGACATAACATGGCTTCTTATCTCATTTAGCATCTAGATATTCATGTGATGCAACTAGATTTTGAAAATATGTTCAAGTTTACTTTTGAAACCATTATAGACTGGAACCATACCATTCAACACATACAAGACAACTTCAAAGCTCTAAACATATGTAGTCAAGTCATGTTATCATGCTCGCAAGGTCAGAGTTTAAATCATGTAGTAGTCATGCATGTTAGTTCACTATGATAAGCTTTTTCTTGAAAAACTTCTCTAACACAAAGCCTAATAAGGTGGTCATAAACAAAGGAACTATGTACACCATAACATGTTCATCTATGTGTAAAATCAGTCACGTGTATAAACCACTAAGCTCAAAATTTGCAGAACATGAACTTTAACCAAGTTTGTTTTCAAAACTTAAAGTCCTTGTTAAAGATCCTCTACCAAATCATGCTAATCTTAGTAAAACATTCTCACATTAGGTTATTATACTTATATATATATGTTACACATGCTTGCATGTTGGCTTAAGCCATAATGATTAACTAACACTTAGCAGATTTCACAACAGACAGCCCAACTGATTTCAGGAACCGGCGCAGCTGCGCTGCACCTCAGTGTAATTCCGAAGCAGTTGCGCCGTGCTTGGTTCGAGCCAAGAATCAGTATGCTTCGGCAGAAAGCTAGACCAACCTTAGAAATTATTCACCATTTCGATTCTAACCAGTCATGTATCAATTGCAACATGCTTATATGGTTATATAACAACTATTTAAACATTACCCAATCTTATTAACATCCAATTTCATAAATTTAAGAATTTGAAATTTAAGACTCAAAACTCCATTTTTATACAGAGAAAGAGATTGAAGCAATGAGGAGAGGTTATACCTTCTGTAAATGAATGAATCTTGCTACTAATTAGACTCTCAAGCTTCTAGAATACTTGTATGCTCTCAACCTCGTACTTAGAGTTTCTCAGACAACTTCAAGAACATCAAGAATGAAGGGAAGTGTTCATTATATAGGAAATCCATTGACCATGCCCAACCATTGTTCAAGAAATCAAACCAAGGGATGGAAGAATTACATGAAGGTTAACAAGGAGTTGTTGGAGGTTAGTTGGATTTCATCATTATGCCCACACCCTCCATGATCATGATCTAGCAATCTTGGAAGAAAATGAAGAACATAGGCCTTAGCCTTTTTTTGTCTAAACACGTGACTGAGATATTAGGGAACAAATGGGACTCTCAATTTGGGACAATCCAATATCTCAGCATTCTTGTATACTCCTACACCTTCTCACTCTTAGGTTATATTTTTAATACACATATCAACCACATTTTATAACCTAATGTCACTTTATGACTTAACATTTCAAGGTACCAGGTGTGATGTAATATACATATAATCCATGTACATTTTATGTTAATGTCTACCCACATGCATATTGTTACATACACCTCTTATGATGTATTCATATCATATGATTTTCATAAATCTCAATATATGGTCACTATATATAGTATAGTCACATAAGTGTCACACTACACTATATAATGCAGTTGTATTCATATATATAATATATTTAATATCTCCTTTTTACTATTTACCACCCATTGGAATAGAAATAAATAACACATATATTTGAGAGTACACATTTAATTGCCTCATCACAATAAATATAAATCTTATAATATTTGTAACTAATATACTTATTATCATGCTATCACTTGCAATAATAATAATTCAATATACCATCAAATAATTACTAGATACTAATATATTGTCCATAACAATAATTAATATTATAAGACAATATATCTCACCATTGTTCCACATAAGGCATATTTTACAAGCTCGATCTTAAGCTTCTCTCATTCTCCACACTTATTATTCTTTTAATATAATATCAATTAACTATATGTAAGACACATGCACATATATAATATATAGAAAATAGATAATAAGTTTATTTTCTATTATAATAAATTGTTTCCATCAATTTATTTACATGTAGCAAATACGTTTTAATACATTTACTATATTATTAATCATACCCTATACAAAAATATATAAGGTAATATTATTATTCAAAAATAATATTTCCTCCTTTTATTAAAATAACTCATATTAGAAATTATTTTAATATCCTTTATTAGAAATATATAATTATTATGCATTCTTCTAATAGAATATAATATTCTATAATATCTCTTAATTAACCAATATTTAATCCGGGTTAATTAATTAACTCTTATTCAAATCCATTCATGGACAACTTAACTATCATTTAAGATTTTTATTATCCTTATGAGTCCTTAATACCCATTTCTTAAACTTTAAATTCTAAAAACTGATTTTACAGACTGGCGCAGCTGCGCTGGTCACAGGCTTGGTAATGGCGCAGCTGCGCCATACCAAAATCAGAGACGGACAAGTTCTGCATCAGCAGAACTGAAACCTATGCTTCTAAATACATTACATATCCACCTTAAGTGTTAACTCATCTAACATCAATGCCCTCTTTGACTCCACATCATCAGTTACTATTTCTCTTAGCAATTTAAGGATCACACTTCGAGTTTTAAAACTCTATCTCCCTTATTAGTTTAACCAACTATACATCTCCTTTACGGTTGCATACCACCAATAACACAACACTCGAATATATAACACATACATACATTCCTTTCATTTTCACTTCTCGTCGTGTATTGAATTAAGTAATGATTCTCTAACCACCTTAGAGGTATAACGGTCATCTACTCTCGTCAATAACGTAAATATATACCAGTCTAAACCTAGTACGCGTCGAACCTTTAATAGTATTTAATATAATACACTGAGTGGTTTCCCACAAACAACCAACAAATTAGTTTCCGTCTCGTCTCCACTGTTTTCACCGTGAGTTAGATCGGTTACTAATTTGTATATACCTCTGCTCTCTGAAGGAATTGCTTAGCCCAGCTCCTATACATTCACCATTAAAGAGTACGGTTGTACTGCCTTAGACTTGATTCATACTCATACATATACTCAAGAAATTGGTGATTATCAAAGTTACTTAATGTCACCAACTTACTAAGATAAAATAATTTCACATAAATTATTTAACGTCAATAGATAAATTCCTATCCATCTTCTTTACTAACTCATCTCTACAATTTATAACCAATATATAATAATAATATATATTCATTAAACACAACATTACATATTACATAGCTCATATTACCCTATGTAACACAATACCACATACCTCGTAACACAGTTATATATTCTTGTTCGAACCCATCTCATGCCTTAAGAATTTTATTTACTAAATTCTTATTTTAATAATTTTTGAAAATTTGGGTTCTTACAGGAACGATCTGGGTTTTCCAGATTTGGAAAGTCATGCTCGGTCAACTAGGTTTGACCAACCATAACTTTTAATCTGTTCATGATCTGGGCTTGATTCAAGTTTCAGATCAAAGATCTCAAAGCATACTACAACTATAAACTTTCAAAACACGAAAATAATTAACAATCACTGAGTTATAAGGTTTGACATTCATTGTCAGACAACAAAAAAAATATTTTCCAAATTTTTGAAAACATCAAATCCGAGCCTATAGATGTTATAGATCTAACATCTATCAACCTAGATCATCAATATACACTACATACAACATGTTTGACACAAAAAAACTAACATCTAACATAGGACCAAAGGTCAAATTTTGTTTATGGTTTATACCTCACTATGAACAAACTTTTGATTCTAGTCTTCTGATATGTTAATGGAAGTAGTGGAGCTTGTTTTAGGGACCGAACCACCTTAGGATTTTGTGCGTTTGAGTGAGAGAGAAGTGAGTTGAGTGTTTGTAAGCAAATGAGCATAGTTAGTAAACTTTCTCTCTCTTGATCTTATAAATAATGAGGTGCAATGCATTTGGCTGAGATATATGGCTGATAATTGTTAATTTCAGTCACATGGTCAATCAAATTTGGTCACCAACTACATTATATGGCAAGATACACAAGTTATATTCAATGATGCAATTAAGGGCAAAATAGTCATTTGGCTTGTAATTTTAATTGCACTAATGTAACTTGACAAACCCTTAGGGTTTAACCCTATGGTTTGGCACAATGCTTTTGTAGGATTTCTAATTAGAGCAAAAAAATGAAATTTAAAGTTTCTAAAAATGGAAAATTAGGGTTTGCTAATTAGTTAGGTTTTCTAATTACATAGACTTGAAAATTAGGTTTAGGTTTTACTAATTATAATTAAGGTTGCTAATTTAGCAATTAGGGCTCCAATTTGATAATTAGGGTTACTAAATAACAAATAGGGATTCTAATTTTAGAAATTAAGGTTTCTAATTTTAGAATTCCAAACAATAATTAGGGTTTCTCTAATTAACAATTATAATTTTAACACTTGCTATTAATCACATTAACATAATTTTTGACCCATCTTAAACTCCGGCTTGAGTTTCAAATCACAGTACTACTAGGTTTTCTACTGATATATCATAATTGACCAACCATTTTCGGTTTACACATATAAACAGTACATAGTATACCACTGAAAAATAATTATTATTATATTATTATTCTCATTCATTGCTCAAAACCCAGAATTAAGGTTTGAATTCCATATCTGATTTATTTTGCATATATAGCATTATTAATTAAATTAAAATAATTAACTTAATTAATCTGAAATAAATTCATATAATAAAATAATTATTATAATAATTCTATTAATCATTCATCTATTATTTAAATAATATATAAACCTATTTTCAAGGAAACTAAATACTAAATATATTTTTACTACCAAATTAATTTATTATAAAATTATAATTTATAATGATCAATAATTCTAAAAATAATTTATTTACAATTATTAAGGTAATAAATAAATTTTATTTACCACATAATTATATATACTTTACCTTGAACCTATTCCCACCTTTAAAAAAAAATTATATGTAAAATTATTTATTTATTTATATAGAAAATATCGGGTTATTACAATATTTTAACAAAGGTCAGGCAGCCCTGACAGCACAAACCATTGGCAGTAACTCCAACGAAGCGCCAGAAAGACCTGGCGATGCAAACCATGGAAAATCATCCTAATCGGGGAGAACCAATGATGGAATCTGTTATACAGTCAGTAATCCAAGCACAATTCCCCAGAAGTCTTTCGCATATGAGAAGAGCATCTTTGGTGGAAAGCCTGCAATGAGGATTAAGGACTTTGGTGATAACCACATTGTCAACATACTCTTGTCTTACTCATTGAGCAACCTTCATTTCTTCCATTCCATACAACATTTGCATCATGCTGCATTCCATTTGTATTATGATTATCTTGTCACGTTTTAAGTGTCTAGCAATCTTTATCCTATCCATGCTATTACATTGCCTGAATATGATAAATAGGGGCATCTGTAGACACTCAAAATTTTGTATTCCTGTTGCTAACCTTGCAGGAAGGCAAACTCGTCTTCCAAAGATAACCCTGGAAGTCAAATCTGCTCAATCTCAGAGACAACCCCCGGATACTCAATTATCAATCTCAAAGACAACCCCGAGATATTCAATTATAATCTCAGAGATAACCCCGGGAGATTCAGTTCCAACCTCAGAGATAATCCCGAGGGAAGTAGTTCTAGTTCCTGAGATAACCCCGGGAGATTCTGTTCTAACCTCGAAGATAATCCCGAGGGAAGCAGTTCCAGTTCCGGAGATAACCCCGAAAAAGTCAGTTCCTGAAATTTAACTAGGCACACTTAGAAGGGGGGGTTGAATAAGTGTAGGAGCAATCTATGACCAACTTTTAAAAACTATTAATTTCAGGCTACTATAAAGATAGAAATCAGCTTGCTGAATTAATATAGCCTTTTAAATAAAATACTTGATGTAAAAGAATTATCTTAATATAGTGCAAGTAGTCAAATTAAGATAATTAACTAACTTATGTGATTTTAAAGTAAAACAAATAATAAAATCAACACCAAGATTTTTACGTGGTTCAACTATTACCCTCTATGATAATAGCCTAGTCCACGTCAAATACCAACTAGTATTGGAGACTCACTTTATTTATTTCTTTATAAATAAATACAGATTACAAAACAGATTCTAACAAAAATTAATTAACAATTAATTTCCCTTGAGCTCTCTTGCTCCTTGTGCACCTATGCATCCTTCAAGCACCTTTGCTTCCTTGAACCTGTTTGTAATCTCTTTTTCTAATCCACCAGGATTAAAACCTTTAGACTACACTTCGTCTAAAAAATAGAATATTCAATACAATATAGAGGTCTATGATCAATGCAAGAATAATCAATTTAACAATTAAAGGTTCAACTATATGCAATGATCAAGTAGCACAAAATAAGCAATTAATTTCTTACCGAATATCACCTCAAATAATACCAGAAATTAAACTGCTTAGCTTCTCAAGAATTGCACTCAGTAAATCAATTTTCTCAATAATAATAATAAGTGCAAGTATTAATTTCGTGAGTTTATTTATTTCAAGCAAGCCTCACGGTTTTTATAGCCAATAAAGTATTACCGTTAAATAGGGATATATTTTAATTTAATCAAACGGTAGGATATCTAAGAGAATTACCCACAACGTTACAAAACAATCCTTAATAGTAGGAAAGAGATATTTATCCAATTAACAAATTCAAACATTTTTAGTGTTGGGATAAATATGAAAATCCTCTAAAGATAATCCACTTTCAAAAACAACTCTGACTTTGTCTCCATAAAAAGTGGCGTGAACAACTAAAGAGACATATGACATCATACTCATTTCTCAACAAATCTTTAGAGTTCCAATATAATAATTACTCCTTGAAACACTCAAATATCAAATCAGTAGCTACCGTCATTTAAATTTCCTAGGAGATCATGATTAAAAGTCATCCACCTTTTTAGCAAACTATACATACTGATATATATTGTATCCACGTGTAAGTCCAACTCAATATATATCAATTTTATAATATGCATATAAAACATGAAACATTTATAAAACATTTTTCATTTAAGACATATATAATGCAATAATAATATGTCCTAGAGCCTTTAAATGAAAAATCAATTATTATGCAATTGATCTTACATTGGTTTTCCTAGTAAAAAAAAATCCTTCAATTTCTTGAATATCCGACCAAGGCTCTTTATCATCAAAATACCTGAAATGCCATAAAACAATTTAGTACTTGAACATTTCATCATCAAAACATAAGGTTAGAATATGACTAAGTCAACATTCTCCCCCTTTTTGATGATGACAACCCAAAATTGTTTAACTCTCATAAACTCCCCCTGAATATATGCATAACATAATTAGCTCCCCCTAAATCCATGCAATAATATCAATTCAGGATACTGAAATACGATTTTCAATAATGTTACAAAATTTTGAAATGTGTAAACATTCCAAAACAATCCTGTTACCTGCAGTAAGTGTTAGTTCATCAAATATCAAGATATTTACTGCAAATATATCAAAGATCAAATCCCAAATGAAGCAAAAGTCTTTTTGGTGAAACACACCAAACCAACAAACCAACATAAAATTTCAGTCTTTAAAAAATAACCCCCAGTAATTTCCAAAATTCTCCCCCTTTGTCATCAACCAAAAAGGACAGTCATTCGTCAAGCTCTACCACGGCTGCACGCTAGGCTTCACGCTGAGTGAAGTAGGAGCGATGGTTTGCACGATGGACCTTCTCAGCAATGCTCAAATCCGTAGCAAACTGTGGAGGTCTAGGAATAACAGTGGCAGGGGGAAGAGGGACATCTAAAAATTCTCCTTGATACTCAGCCAGCCAATTGCAATGCACCCACTCCGGGACAATCGAATGTTTACGCGGCATATGCAATTTAGATCCCACATCATTGAAACGAACAGAAATAAACTCGGCCAGCTCCCCTATTTGATTACTAATAAACTTCATTTCTTGACTCAGCTGACACTAATCGTGATTAAGACGTCGTTGCATTAACTCAGCCAAGGCAGTTGTTTGCACCTCAAAACCAGCTTGTAAATCAATAAACTCATCTTCAATGTTATGATACAGTTTATTGATTTCAGGTGCACCCAAAGGCAACTTACCTTTTTCCAACACAGCCATTCTATTATGAAGGGCAGTCATTTCAAGTTGCATTTTTTCTTGATTACCAAGAATTACTTTCAACAAATCAACAACTTCAGGAGTGGTTTGAGTAGGGGGCTGAACATGGGATGAGGGAATTGATATTGGAGTAGCAGAATTCTCAGATGTAAGACGAACAAATTGACCATCAATTAGAGTGATACGAGAAAGCCTTAAAGTGTTGACACTGAAGGTCTCATTCACAACAACAGAAAGTTCATTTTCAAAAGATATTTTAAAGTGATTGAAGATAGTAGTCAGACTAGCACTGTAAGGCAAATAGGTTTTTATTTTTCTCAAATAACTTGTCATGTGATGGAGCAGCATGTGAGATAAATTAAAAGACAGACCTTTTAAAATCATGGCAACAATGATCAAATCTTGATAAGTAAAATCAGCACTACCACCTAAACGAGGCAAAAGATTAAACCTAACAAGATGATGAATCACACAAGCTAGGGGAGCGACATCGACAGTTTTTGGAGTAAAAACATCATTCAATAAGGGATTATCCATAACAATTTTTACTTGTTCCAAAGGAGAAAAGGGAAAATGAACAGCCCCTTTTTGAGTGAATGGACAATCACCAGTGAATGGAATGTTTAAAATGCTACCGAAGTCCATGACAGTGAAATACAAAGACTTTCCCTTAATAAATGAAGTATAAAACTCTCCATGACATTCCAAATTAGTATAGAACTGTTGAACTAATCTGGGATATGCAATAGGAGGAAAAAGCATGGAAGAGATACCACAAGACTCAAACAAAGTTTTCAAAGGAGACTCATGAAAACAGATTTGAACCATAGATTTTTCACAAACAAATTATTTCAGAAAAACAACAGTTCTAAACCGTACCTCATATGCATTACTTCTAAAGAAGTTTTTAGGAAGATTGGAGGAAAGGTTAGGGTTTACCGAAATTGGAGGAGGAGTAACCTCTGGCTTAAAAGATGGAGTCCATGTCTGATGTTGCCGAGAGGGTCCAGTAGATTTAGACAGAGAGGGATTAAAGGTTGACTCTTCAGAAGATGAAGAGTCCAAGTACTCTGTTTCCTCTGACACGACTTTCTTCATTTTTCGTTGCTTACGTGAAGGTTCGGTTATGGACGGCGGTGGAACCATCGTCTGATTGTCGTCAGAATCAACAAGGGATCTCTTGTGAGTACAGGTTCTCATGGTCATTGAAGATGTTTGATGAGAAGAACAAATGAGGCGTAAAATGAGAGAGTAATAATCAGAGGATAGAAAGAGAATGGAAAGATACAAAATATATAAAAGTGAATGCATGTATCTTGATATCTTTTAAATCCATATGTCTCTCAAGACCTTATGTTTCCCAAGAAACACAGCTGACTCGTCTTTCAAAAAAATATAATGATAGGCATGTACGCATACATCTCCCAATAAACTAGGCAGCCGTCCAGTCTTTTCGGTTTCCAAAGCTAATTGTGATATACTCCTTGATTCTCGCGTCCATAAATTAAGTGATTTAAATTAGCAACCGAAAACATAAATATCCTAACAGTTAATACGATATACATGCAATATTAGGATAACACAAATACAGATATAAAAAAATCATGCAGTACACATCCCAAGTTCTCTACGTAACATGCAAAATCTATCTTCACTCAAGGGTTTTGTAAAAATGTCTGCAATTTGATTTTCAGTAGGAATAAAAATTAATTTTATAAAACCTTTTGACACATTATCACGTAAAAAATGATGTCTAACTTCTATATGCTTTGTACGTGAATGTAACACAGGATTTTTAGATATATCTATAGCACTTGAATTATCACAATATATAGGCACACAATCACATAATATATCAAAATCACAAAGAGTTTGACGCATCCATAATATCTGAGAACAACAACTTCCTGCAGCTAGGTATTCACCCTCAGTAGTTGAAAGAGCCACTGAGGTTTGCTTTTTACTATGCCATGAAACGAGACTTTATCCCAAGAAAGTACAAGCACCACTCATACTTTTTCTATCAATTTGACATCCTGCATAGTCAGCATCTGAATAGCCAATTAGTTCAAAATGATTGGAAATTGGATAAAACAACCCTAAATTTATTGTACCACTTAAATATTTCAAAATCCTTTTAACAACATTTAAGTGAGATTCGTTTGGTTTAGCCTGAAATCTTGCACACAGACAAACACTATACATTATATCGGGTCTAGAAGCAGTTAAATATAGCAAGCATCCAATCATACCTCGATATTTTGTTATATCAACATCAATACCTTTCTCATCAGTGGTGAGCTTTATTGATGTGCTCATTGGAGTACCTTTCAAATTAGCTCCTTCAAAACCAAATCTCTTGAGTAGTTCTTTTGTGTATTTAGTTTGATGGATATAAATTCCTTCCTTTGTTTGCTTGATTTGTAGTCCCAAGAAGTAATTAAGCTCTCCCATTAAGCTCATGTCAAATTCTTTATGCATGCACTTGGAAAATTACTCACAAAGGAAATCATTAGTAGCACCAAATATTATATTATCTACATATATTTGAACAATAATATCGACATTTTTATGCTTAATAAATAATGGTGAATCTATTTTACCTCTAATAAATCCATTTGATAAGAGATACTTACTTAACCTGTCGTACCACGCTCTTGGAGCTTGTTTTAAGCCATAAAGAGCTTTCTTTAATTTGTAGACATGATTAGGATACTTTTCATGCTCGAATTCAGGAGGCTGTTTGATATATACCTCTTCATTGATGTATCCATTTAGAAAGGCGCTCTTTACATCCATTTGGTATAGTGTAAACTTCTTATAGCATGCAAAAGCTAACAGAATTCAGATTGATTCCAACCTTGCCACTGGTGCATAGGTTTCTTCATAGTCGATCTCTTGTTGGTTATATCCTTGAGCTACTAGCCTTGCTTTGTTACGAATGATTATTCCATGCTCATCAAGCTTGTTCTTGAACACCCATTTAGTATCAATGATGGAAACATCTTTTGGAGGAGATATGAGTTTCCACACTTGACATCTCTCCAATTGTTAAAGTTCTTCTTGCATTGCCAATAGCCAGTTCTCATCAAGTATAGCATCCTTTGCATTCTTTGGCTCAACCTGTGACAAAAATACAGAGAATGCACAGTGATTTTGTAAACCTCTTCGTGTGGTTATACCTTTATTGATATCTCCAATGATATTTTCTGGAGGATGATTCTTGATGTATCTAGATGTTCTTGGCATTTGGATATTATGCATAACTTCTTCTTGATCATTAGACACATCTTCAGCATCCTGCAAATTTTCAGGTTCACGTTCATCCTGTTCATCTATTTCAGTTTGCTGAAATTGTTCATTCGGTCTCCTGTTTTGTTCGTTTCGGTTTGTTGAAATTGTGACTGTCTACAAATTTCCTGCATCTTCTTCACTTTATTTTGGAAGATCATTGTTAGTCTCATTGAAAGTGATATGAACTGATTCTTCAACACAAGACTTTTTAATATTGAAGATGCGATAAGCCTTACTATTTTGAGAATAACCAATAAATATTCCTTCATATGACTTAGCATCAAATTGTCACTTGTATTTAAGATAAAACATTTAGAACCAAATATTTTGAAATAACTTATGTTTGGAATTTTATTATTCAAAAGCTCATATGGTGTTTTCAAAATAATAGGACGAATGAGTACTCTATTTAAAACATAACATGATGTACTTACTGCTTCGGCCCAAAATTTCTTTGGAAGCTTATATTCTTGTAATAGTATTCTAGCTGTCTCTTGTAGAGTCCGATTCTTCCTTTCCACCACTCCGTTTTGTTGAGGAGTCCTTGGTGCTGAGAATTCATGACTAATACCTCTTTGATCACAAAAGGTTATAAAATCTTTTTGAAATTCAGTACCATGATCACTTCTAATTCTAATGAGTTTATAACTATACTTGGTTTCAAGATTCCTTATTAATTTTTCAAACTCTTTAAATGCTTCATCCTTAGTTCTTAAAAATAATACCCATGTGTATCTTGAAAAATCATCAACTATTACAAATGCATAAAATTTACCATTAATACTAGAATGTCTTTCCAGTCCAAATAAATCAAGATGAAGTAATTGCAAGGGAGAGGAGGTTGATACCCTATTCTTTGCTGTAAAAGAAGTTCTTACTTGTTTTCCCAGTTGACAAGGAATGCATATTCCTTTCTTTTCAAACCTGATTTTTGGCAACCCTTTGACGAGATTCTTTGAGGATAATTTCTTAATTAAATCCATGTGAGCATGTCCCATCCTTTTATGCCACAGATAAGCTTCATCTTGTACTGAAGTAAGACATAGTTCTTCATCCTGTTGCTCAAAATCAATAGTATATATACTTCCTTCTCCTCGTGCAACTAGAGTAGTATCGTTAGTACCATAAAATATTGTGCATTTATCTTTTTCAAAATTAACTTGATGGCCATTATCCATTAATTGACTGATACTAATTAAATTAAATTCTAGACCGTTAACAAGGTGAACATTATTTATACTTACCTTGCCGTTGCCGATTTTACTTTTTCCGATTATTTCGCAGGTTTTATTGTCTCCAAAAGTGACCGTTCCATTCTTCTTCTTGACACTTAGTTCTATAAACTTTGATTTATCACCAGTCATGTGACGAGAGCATCCACTATCAAGAATCCATTTTTGAGATGGAACTCTTGCCTTTAAACTTACCTATCAAGAAACAATAATTTATCCTTTTGGTACCCATATCTTTTTGGGTCCACTTATGTTAGTAGCAAGTAAATCACACTTTTTAATCCATACCTTTTTAACATTGTTTCGTTTCTTAACACAATTTATATCTAAATGACCTTTAATACCACAATGTTTACAAGTTGTGAAAGGTGAGCAATAATTTAAACTAAAACGTGACTTTGATTTTAATATTTTGATATTACTCTTTTTATTCATAGAAACATAACCAATTCCTTGTCTTTCAAAACTAGGTCTTTATTTTCCTAATATGACATTTAGATTTTCTTCACCTTGAACAAATTAAGCAAGAGATGATTTTAGTGAGTCTATTTCTTTTTGAAGTTCATTATTAGGAAATGTTTTAACAGGAGATTTATCACTAAATGCATCAATGCACACATCTCTCATTTTTAACTCATTAGTCAATTTTTGAACTTCATTATTTAAGAATTTTACCTTATTGAAAAGTATTTTATTATAATTGTCTAAATAATCAATTTTTGCAATCAAAACCTTTTCTTCTTTACATGTAGATTCCTTTTCAATTTCTTTCTTTTCATCTATTAGTGAATCTACTTCATCCATTAGTGTATTAACTAATCCTTTTAAGCTTGCATTCTTTTCTCTTAATTTCTTATTTTCTTGTTCTAAAGAGTTTAGTTCATTAAGAGATACCTGATTAGATTCACCTTCAATTCCCACGAAACATACTTGTGCTATCTCATCTTTAGCATCGATCTCCACTTCGAATTCTTCATCACTCCAAGTAATAAAGGCTTTGTTCTTCTTGTTGTCTTTGTAGTTGGTCTTCCCTTTATTCTTTAGTTGAAAACAGTCTTTCTTGAAGTGGCCAGGACGTCCACATTAAAGCACGTCTCTTCATTTTACTTTCCTTTGAATTTATTTGAATTGAAGTTATTTCTCCTCTTGTTTTTCCTTTGTAGCAACCCCTTGAGTTTCCTTGACATCATTGCTATTTCTTCATCGGAGTTATCATCAAGTTCCTCTTCATTATCTGCAGTAAGAGCTAAGACCTTTCTTCGAGGAGTTTCCTCCTCATCATCATATCTCTTTAACTGATGTTCATATTCTTCTAGTTCACCAAACAAGGTTAAAGTATCCATGGAAGAAATAGTAACAGAATCTTGAAGAGTAGTGATTTTAGAAGAAAACCTTTTGGGCATAGCCCGAAGTAACTTACGGTTGATCTCACTTTGAGGAAAAGTCTTGTCCAGCAATTTCAAGGAGTTTATAAGGACTAGAAATCTTGCTTGAGCTAGCTTGAGGGTTTCATCTTTTTCGAGCTTGAACATTTCATAATCGTGCATAAGCATGCTTAGCTTGACTTCTCGTACTTTGGAAGTACCTTCATGACTTACCACTAAAGTATCCCACATCTCTTTAGCAGTGTTGCATGAGGAGACTTTATTTATCTCGGATTGTACCATGCCGCTGAGAAGTGTGTTCATAGCCTTTGAATCATATGAGACCATGTAGATTTCGGTTGAATCCATTTCTAGCAGAATCTTTAGTGTCCCATCATCTCTTCGGGGAACAACTGGTCCGTTCTCTACAACCCACCATTCCCAAGGATCTCTTTTAAGATAGATCCTCATTCAGAATTTCCAGAAGTTATAATTTTCTGTGCCAAACAGCAGAGGAGGTCTATTAGTAGATTGACCTTCTTGATAGTTGTTTCCGAACTGTGCCATGTTAGAATCTTTCCCTACAAGTCACCTTTAAGACCAAGATAAGTAGAGCCAAGCTCTGATACCAAATGAAATTTAACTAGGCACACTTAGAAGGGGGGGTTGAATAAGTGTAGGAGCAATCTATGACCAACTTTTAAAAACTATTAATTTCAGGCTACTATAAAGATAGAAATCAGCTTGCTGAATTAATATAACTTTTTAAATAAAAACTTGATGTAAAAGAATTATCTTAATATAGTGCAAGTAGTAAAATTAAGATAATTAAGTAACTTATGTGATTTTAAAGTAAAGTAAATAATAAAATCAACACCAAGATTTTTACGGGTTCAACTATTACCCTCTATGATAATAGCCTAGTGCACGTACAATACCAACTAGTATTGGAGACTCACTTTATTTATTTCTTTATAAATAAATACAGATTACAAAACAGATTCTAACAAAAATTAATTAACAATTAATTTCCCTTGAGCTCTCTTGCTCCTTGTGCACCTATGCACCCTTCAAGCACCTTTGCTTCCTTGAACCTGTTTGTAATCTCTTTTTCTAATCCACCAGGATTAAAACCTTTAGACTACACTTAGTCTAAAAAATAGAAAATTCAATACAATATAGAGGTCTATGATCAATGCAAGAATAATCAATTTAACAATTAAAGGCTCAACTATATGCAATGATCAAGTAGCACAAAATAAGCAATTGATTTCTTACCGAATATCACCTCAAATAATACCAGAAATTAAACTGCTTAGCTTCTCAAGAATTGCACTCAGTAAATCAATTTGCTCAATAATAATAATAAGTGCAAGTATTAATTTCGTGAGTTTATTTATTTCAAGTAAGCCTCACGGTTTTTATAGCCAATAAAGTATTACCGTTAAATAGGGATATATTCTAATTTAATCAAACGGTAGGATATCTAAGAGAATTATCCACAACGTTACAAAACAATCCTTGATAGTAGGAAAGAAATATTTATCCAATTAACAAATTCAAACCTTTTTAGTGTTGGGATAAATATGAAAATCCTCTAAAGATAATCCACTTTCAAAAACAACTCTGACTTTGTCTCCATAAAAAGTGGCGTGAACAACTAAAGAGACATATGACATCATATTCCTTTCTCAACAAATCTTTAGAGTTCCAATATAATAATTACTCCTTGAAACACTCAAATATCAAATTAGTAGCTACCGTCATTTAAATTTCCTAGGAGATCATGACTAAAAGTCATCCACCTTTTTAGCAAACTATACATACTGATATATATTGTATCCACGTGGAAGTCCAACTCAATGTATATCAATTTTATAATATGTATATAAAACATGAAACATTTATAAAACATTTTTCATTTAAGACATATATAATGCAATAATAATATGTCCTAGAGCCTTTAAATGAAAAATCAATTATTATGCAATTGATCTTACATTGGTTTTCCTAGTAAAAAAAATCCTTCAATTTCTTGAATATCCGACCAAGGCTCTTTATCATCAAAATACCTGAAATGCCATAAAATAATTTAGTACTTGAACATTTCATCATCAAAACATAAGGTTAGAATATGACTAAGTCAACAGTTCTAACCCTAGAGATAACCCCGAGACACTTAGTTTCAACCCCAGAGATAACCCCGAGAGGTCAATACAACTTCAGAGATAACCCTGAAGACATTCAGCATTCGCAGCAGCCTAATCTCAGAGATAACCCTGGGCAACGACTGCTACATTTGTACAAAGCCAGAGATAACCAACACTTCATACAAGGTGTCCCACAAGGACTATAGCTCAAATCCCAAGTAACTACTACACATGACAGCACACCGTATAGAATTTGAAGACTTGAAGATCTGGTCATGGACTCATCTTCCCAGCTTCATACAACCTCTAATCCTATGTCATTGTGTACCTCTCGACAATAGCTTCCCAGAAAGGTAAAGCACGCCTTTAGCGAATGCCCAAATTAAAAGTTATGAATGTTCGAGCGGACAACACGTAGCCAAAATGCACATACTTCGAGACGATGGGACCCGCATGGCCTGGGGAAACCCGAGCAGCCGCAGGTAGACCCGCAGTCATCAAGTTTTTAAATATGAGCTCCTGACAGCTCATTTGAAAAAAAAAGAGAGAAAACTCTGTCCATTTCAGCCTGTAACACTTCTAAAGTGCTCTAAACTGAGTGATTATTCTTTCTAAACACTTTTAAGCTCATGTTTTGCTACATACTGAAATTTAACTGGTGGAAACTGAGTTTTCAGGCATTTAAAGCTATCTGAAATCTTCTTGGTAGCCCAATGTAAGATATTTCAGATTTTTAAGCTTTTTCTCACTTCTGTATATATATATCTACTAACGTTGAGAGTCACGTTGTGTGGGTATGCCCAGATCATCGATCTGTGGCTTCTTATTACTATATATATATATATATATATATATATATATATATATATATATATATTATCGAACTTTGCTTCGATTGAGCCCGAATATAATATTCAGAGCGTTTACTGTTTTTGTATATATATAAATACTTATATATATCTTTTCATCAAACTTTGTTTGATTGAGCCTGGATATACATTCGGTGCGTTTACCACTTTTATATATATAAATACTTATATATATATATATATATATATATATATATATATATATATGGGTTATATGTATATACACAGCTGTGTAGTACACAGTCGGGCTATGGCGATAGGTTTTTCGGGCTATGGCGATGGGTGAAACCGTCGCTATAGCTTAAAAAACCGTCGCCATAGCCGACTATATACTACACAGCTGTGTACATACATTTTTCCCTATATATATATATATATATATATATATATATATATATATATACATTTCAAAAGTCCTGCCTGGAGTTTACTTCATGGCAGTTGATCGTTTATATATATATTTACATCTATATATATATATATATATATATATATATATATATATATATATATATATATATATATATATATATAACTTTTTTATCTGCTTTCATAATGTACATATTTAATCTTTCAGCCTGCGGGCTAGATTTGCCTAAATCTGGCTATTTCTCATTTTGACCGATTCATGGTGACTAAACTAGAACAGTTGAAGCTGGAATAGTTTAGATTTGTTCAAATCTAGTTCCGTTTCTAGCTTTTTGTACATAAAACCTTTTCATGTAAGCCTAGGAATCATGTGATCACAGATTCAGCTTCTGAATCTAGATTCGGTTCCCGTGATAGACATTTTCAGCTACAGCCAGCTTGTAAATTATATACGGTGACTGAATTTCTTAAGATTGCTTTCATGCCCATAAGGAGTTCGACACACTATATATCTTATTTTCTCGAAGATTCGCATCTCGAAAAAAATAGCAATCAAGCTGAACACATAATAAAATGGAGGTATCGAAGGCCTCAATTACTATTGAGCATAAGGGTTTGAAAAACCTATTTTACAAAATATCACAGCTATATCTTGTTAAAATTAAACTTTTATACAAAAGTCAAACCCTTTGTATATAGGTGCAAACGAGTCATAACATTACTTCCAAACAACTACACATAGACCAAACACTCACACACACATACGCAGATAACAGTTTAATGAAAAGTGGTGGTAACCGTGTTATCACGAAAGTCAGGGGGTGCCTAACACCTTCCCTACGCTTAATCAAGCCCCCGGACCCTAACGAATTTCAATTTTGTAGACCAGTCAAATAGTGTCAAATACACGGGTCTTTGTGCAAACCTTTTCTCGGTTGAGTTGGTGCAACCATTTAAAAATAACCAACTAGAGACTCTTACAGTCAAATCATCAACATATAGATGTCGGACCTTTTCAAACTTGTTTTTTCAAACAAATCTCACCTAAAATGAGAACACCAAAAAATAAGAACAGAAAGGGACAAATAAAAATCCCAACGTCGACACGGGTACTTGAAACCCGTACTTGGTGCTCCACGATAACATTCCTTAAACCACATGATATATTAAATATCTAATAATATTATATCAAAGTTGTCTACTTCCCAGTTATGATAACCTTTAAGTAATTCATTACATGATAAATAATAAATTACCATAATACCTAGTTACAGTTATTATAAATAACACTTGATGATTTATTCCTTCAGCTTTCTCTTTCATTTGTCCTTGCCAGAACCTTCTGGTCGATCAAGCTTAGCTGAAAACATTTAAATTTAAAGCAAGAACGAGCATTTAATTGCCCAACAAGTAATATCAATTAATAAACATTAGCTAAAAGAAATAAATATTTTCTTTGAACTATACTTCTACAACGAATCAATTGTTGTGAAGTAAACTGAAACAATATTGGTCAACATATTCAATCATTTACATTTTTGAAACTATGTACTGACTATGAATGTTGAGCGGTCAATAGACCATGAACTTTTATTTTCAAATTTTGAAAAGGTCTGCACAGAAATTCATTTGCAAACCGTCATGACTTATGGACACGTTGGGTGATCAGCCCGAATGTCTTGTATTGATCAACACTACATGCTAGAACAATATTTACGTTCATCATAACCGCCTTTGGCTTATAAAATTTTTCCAATTTTGGGATGTTCATACTCAGTCTGGAGTCTGAACCAAAATAATTAAGTTGGACAACTCTATTATAAACAATCATGTTCAACAATATATTTCAAACTATGTCTAGCCAAGTCAAAAAGCTTAGACAACTTTTAATCATGTATATATACCAAAATTCAATAGTATGTATCAACATTTGTTCAAATACAACCATTATCCAAGTGAGGACACTTGCATAACCAAACTTAGCTTGTAAAGAACATAATAAATTTTTATCATATATGGATCAAATGAAGACAATGATTAATATACTGGTAAACAATGAATAAATAGAATTTGAGAACTTGCATGAATACAAAGGTTCAGATACATGCTCCATATAAAATAGAGTTCGGATACTTGCTTACAAAGATCTATTGCATAAGATAAATGCAAGGGTTAAGATACTTGCAATGAACATAGACAACTTGCACAATATAAAACATTGCATAGGTTAGGAAACTTGCATTGTTATAGATCCCTTGCATAAAGTAAATGCATAAAGTAGGGATACTTGCACAATAAAAGAGTATAGAAACTTGCCTTGATCGTTGTTTACTGCTACACAACTTAATATGACTTCTTTTGAAAGACCTATCATTAATAAGATTGATCTATCAATTTGCATCATATATCTCACTTATTATACCATTATTTCATAATATTTTATCTAACATGTAATCACATAATCAAACACATTAAATCTTTAATAATATTATTATCATTTGATAGTATTGTAGACACTCGAAATTTTTCTGCACACCTGTTACTGACATTGCAGGAAGGCAGATTCGTCTTTCAGAGATAACCCTGGAAGACAGCTCACATCCAGTCCGGATACTACTGGAATTGCAGTTCCAATACCAGAACACACACTGGGAGTAACAACCTTAACCTCGGAACACACACCGAGAGTAACAGTTCCCAACCTCGACGATGACACCGAGGCCTGCAGTTCCAATACCGGAACACACACTGGAGAAGACCAATTCATCCCGTAGATAACCCCGAGATATTCCGTCTTAGTCCCAACACTGGGAATAGCAGATCCCAACCTTGGAGATAACCCCAAGGAAGTCAGTTGCAGTTCCGGAGATAACCCCGAAAATGCTTGTTTCAAATGCAATCAGCTTTAATCTCGGCGCTCACAACGAGATACTCAGTACCATCCCAGAGATAACACCGGGAGGACAGGCACACCTCAGAGATAACACTGAGGACCTTCAACACTTGCAACAGTCCAATCTCAGCGATAACTCTGAGCAACGTCTGCTTTATTAGCCCAACCGGCGATAACCCCGGTGTGAGGCAAAGTCGTCATCTCGCCATCATGACGCCACACCGTACCGTCTCAATGCTTCGATACAAACACAATGTCCTACAAGAGTCAAGGAAAACCAATCCCGAGTGACTATTACGCAGTATAACAGATAGAATTTGAAGCTGAAGACCGGGGGCATTGTCCCATCTTCATTACTTCGTACAACCTCCAATCCCATGTCATTGCGTAACTCTCGACAATGGCGGTCCGAAATAGGTCCTATATACCTCAGTCGGAGGCCCAAAATGTAATTCTGAAAGTTCGAGCGGACATCAAGTTGCATGCGTGCACGTACTTTGAGACGGCAGGACCCGCGAAGCCCGGGGCACCCCAGGCAGCCTCTGGTACACCTGCGGCCCAGCTGTAGGTACACCTGTGGCTCCATCCTCTATAAATAGAGGGCTTGGGGTGGCCATTTTGCAAGAGAAAAAGGCGAGGAAGCCCTATCCAATTTGCTCTGTACACACCCCAAACTGAGTGCTTTCTCATTTTAAACACTTGTGAGCTCACATATAGCTACTTTTGTACCGACAGAAGCCAGTGCTTATCTACTTTAAAGATATAGAAGTCTTCTTTGGCAGCCCACTGTAAGCCTTCTCACACACTTTAAAGCCTTTCTCTTCATCTTTGCACACACCCTTCTTTACGTTGAGAGTTGTGTTACGTGTGTTTGCCCGGACTTCGGTCCGTGATTTTATTTCAGTTTATATATATATATATATATATATATATATATATATATATTATATATATATGGACTAACATTATCGATTTATGCCTCGATTGAGTCTAGACTTCAGTCTGGAGCATTTACTTACTTTTTTATATATATACATTTATATATATGAACTGCGTGTCGAACTCTATTCGATGAGCCTAGACTCCGGTCTAGAGCGTTTATTGCTTTAATATATATATATATATATATATATATATATATATATATATATATATATATATATATATATTAACTGTTGTCGAACTCTGTTCGATGAGCCTGGATTTTACATCCAGGCTCCAGGCTCATCGAACAGAGTTCGACAATAGTTGATATATATATATATATATATATATATATATATATATATATATATATATAAATTTCATCCCGCCTGGAGTTTACTCCGTGGCGGTTGATCGCTTTTACAGCTTTCTGTACATTTTGTCCCGCCTGGAGTTTCCTCTGTGGTGGTTGATTGCTTTTACAGCTTTATTTACATTTCTGATCGCCCATGTAGGTGCTTCGTGGCTGGTGATCATGTCTGTATATATATATATATATATATATATATATATATATATATATATATATATATATATATATATATATATATATATATATATACCTGCTTACTACATTTTATCAATTGCGGCATCATGTGAGCCTAAGAATCATGTGATCATAGGTTCAGTTTACTGAATCTAGATTCGGTTCACGTGATGGACCTTTTCAGCTATAAGCAGCTTGTAAAAATTATATGTGATGTTTGGATCTCCTCAGATGGTTTTCATACCCACGAGGAGTTCAGAACCTTTTTTGTACATTATTTTCTTACATATGCCTCGCATCTGAAAAATAAAATCAATCAAGCCGAATCTTGAATAAAATGGGAGTGTAAAAGGTCTAAATTACTATTGAGCATTGGGTATGAAAAACCTCTTTTAAAACATCACTGCCATATCTTGCTTAAAAATGAATTTTTATATAAATTCAAACCCTGTGTATATAGGTGCGAACGAGGCCTCGCACTACTTCCAAATAACAGCACATAGACTCTCTCACACACACACACACATTCATATAACAGTTTATTGAAAAGCGGTGGTCACCGTGGTAACACAGATGTCGGGGGGTGCCTAACACCTTCCCTCCACATAAGCAAGTCCCCGGACCCTAAATGAATCTCGGTTTCACAGACCCGTTTAGCAGTGTCACATCACTAGGTCAATGTACAAACCTTTTCTTGGTTGTATTGGTACAACTAGTTAAAAAACCAACTGGTAAATCTTACAGTCCAATCGTCGACATTACACATGTCGGACCTTTTTCACTTGTTTTTCCAAACAAATCTCACATAAAATGAGAACACAAAAAAATAGGTAACGAAATGGGACAAATAAAAATCCCAACGTCAACAGGTGGCGACTCTGCTGGGGACTCTTGTAAGAGGACTTAAGTTGCTATTGCAAGCTTTTCAAAACTATTATATGCTTGTGTGTGGATGTTGCATTTACATTTATGATGAGTGTGTACGAATGCATATCTTTACTGCGATTAATGTTTTACACTATATCTGCCTGTGATATTAGTGCTTCGCACATGTCATCATTTTCATAAACTGTGAGACACGTTGTATGTGAATGTATGTTGTGTGGTCCCTCCACTAGGAGGCTATCCTGTCGGTGTTTGATTACTGGACTTATAGGAAGACTAATTCCAACGAGGCTCGGGAAAGGCACCACCCAAATTCGCTCCAGTTGAAAGACTGGATTAACTTCCCGACGAGTAAATTGCGATGATTTGGGAACCTTCATGCCAAAAAGCCGCGAGAGTAACCTAAGATAGGTCAGCCTCTGATAAACCAAACATTGAGGAAAGTCTCTTCATGCTTTCTCATTTTAAAATTACTTGTAAAGTCAATTTACATTCCATATTCATCTCCATGTAATGAGAAATATAAAAAAATATATGTGCATATAAATATTTAAATTAACATGCTATCATGTATTACGAACAACTAACATCCGTTTTGCAGGATGAAATTCCTAAAACAGACACATCACATAGCATGTTAACATTTACACCCTCCCTAAAACTAAACTATGCTAGTTTTGTCGCAGGGAAGCATTCAGACCTATTACCCGGTTAAAGTCCAAAAAGGCCGCAGGCCTACAGCCAACCATATCTTCATCTGACCAGTCTAATCCAATTTCTGGCGAGGAATTTTACGGATTAAGTAAACAAATTATAGATTTGGATGTTCTGCTTAAAGAACTACACCAATCTACGCAGGGTCCAAAAATACCTGTACAAGTTTAATCCTCTACACAAGGAGGAATTCAAGGTTCTGATAAAGCCATTACAATACATGAACTGTAGTTGGATACAACCAACAAAAGTCATGATGTTGCCCATCTCACAGGAGATCCAGACACCGGTGACATCAAAAAGAAAGTTCTTCAAATGGAAGAAACCCTTCGCGCTATCAAATGAATTGGAGCACACGGGAGTGTTTCATATGCTGACCTTTGTATATTCCCTAGTGTTCATTATCTAGAAAAGTTTAAAACTCCTGACTTCGAAAAGTATGATGGGTTAGGAGATCCTTACACATATTTGAAGGTGTTTATCGGAGAACTTAGATCTTATGCAGAGGACGAAAAGCTCAGAATGCAGCTGTTCCAAAAGAGTCTGACTAGGGAAGCCCGTTCATGGTATACCAGATTAGACAACTCAAAGATCTATAGCTGGGAAGAGCTAGCTCACGCCTTCCTCACACAATACAACTTCCAGCCTCAAATGGCTCCTGACCGGTATCAGATTACCAAGGTCAAGAAACAGTCCAATGAGTCTTTTGGAGAATATGCTCAAAGGTGGAGGCGTCTTGCGGCTCAAGTAACTCCGTCTATGACAGAGTCAGAGATGGTCATGACCTTTATCAATATTCAAGAAGCTCTTTTCTATGAGAGAGTCTTAGCTGGCTTCGGTAAACCATTTTCTGAAAAGATCAAACATGGGGAGATGGCTGAGATGGGATTGAAGTCAGAAAAGATTCAAGACCTAGCTACCCTTAAAGTTGTTGCTGAGCACATTCAATCTAGAAATTATGGAAACAACCCCCGGAGGGTCCATAAAAAGAAAGGGGAGGATGTTTCCCTGATACTACAGGGTCAAAAAGGCAATCATACCATGCCTATCCAGAGGAGAAATTAAACTTCCATTCAAGCACAGTCTTAAAATCCTCCAATACCAAAAGGTGGAGAAGTCAAACGCCCTCGAGTGTTCACACTTAGGGGACTCTCTCGAGAATATTCTCACTCTTTTGACCACACAGAAGAAAATAACGCATCTTCTTCCACCAGCCAGCCCTAATGGTAGGGGTTTTAATGCTACTCGAAAATGTGCTTATCATGTTGGGGCACCTGGACATGATACTCAAAATTGTTGGGCCTTGAAACACAAGATCCAAGATTTGATAGACAACGGAGAGATCGTGGTCACCAAATCGGATCAACCTCACGTTCAAGACAACGCTCTTCCTCAACACAAAGAAGAAGATGTTAACATGATCAATTGGAGCAATGGACAGAGTTTCGATTTCAGTGGCGAGTCATCTCAGAACATCAAAGATGGTGTTGACAATTGGGATTATGCCAAGTTCTAGTTCGCAATGGAACGAAAGATAAAAGCTCTTTGCAAACAAATTGAGCAATTGGCAGAACTGGTGACCTACCAGCATCAAGTTACACGCTAGTTAGTAAGCCAAGAGCATGCTAGTCTCCTTCCTTTTGTCATGAATATTCCCTCGTCACCTCCAGAAAGAGAAACGATGGAGGACAAAGTGTCAAAGAGAGCGAATGCCAAAGCTCGTCAGGATTTTGCCAACAGAAGGGAATTTACATATCTGGGCCTACCCATGGAGGAAATCCTTCAGATGCTAATCAATGAAGGAAGGATTAATTCCCTTCTACCTCCAATCAATCCCCGTTCAGGACGGTACATATGTCAATATCACTCCCATTCTCGCGGTCACAGCATAGAAGAATGCTGGGCACTACGTCACCTTATCCAGAATCTCATTGATAGCGGTGTCCTGTAACTAGCAGACGATGATACTGTGCTATGTGGTAGTGAGAATACCTGTCCTACTAAATGGAAGGGATTGGTAGCAGTTATCTCCACTGAGGCTGATGGCATTGTCAAGGTACTCACTATACCAACAATTCAACTCAAAGGAAGCAACAATCCTTTGAAAGTGGCCACTCCCGAGCTAATTAACTTACCATGTAGAGCACAATATCCTATTGTTAGCTTGAACACAGTTCCGTGGAATTATGAAGAATGTGAAGGATCCACCTCGCATACAACTGCTATAGTGTCGAAGGAGAATCCACTGTATCTTTCCCAACGGGTGATGAAGTCTACCACCAAATCAAAGGGGAAAATTCCCATGGAAAAGATTGAAAAATTCCTCCGTGCTATGGGTCATAGTGAAGCCAAGGTGGTTTTAAGCTTAAGAGAAGCTCCACATCAAATATCAATATTATACTTGGTCTTAACTTCCGAAGATCACAGGAAGATCCTACTAAAGGTCTTGGAAGAAGCCTACTTGTCGAAATCAGTGGATGTGGAAAAATTTTAACATCTGGCTGATCATATTTTTAACAACAATGTGATCTCTTTCACTGATGATGACATACCTCCCGAAGGGACCGGTCATTGCAAGCCGTTACATATTGCGATTTTGTCCTTCGGATACATGTTAGCTGGAGTCTTGATAGATGGAGGTTCGTCTCTGAATATCTATCCTTATGCTACATTGCTGAAGATGAACGTCAATCTCATCCAAATCCAAAGTAGCCATACGATCATCAAAGCTTTTGATGGATCCCGCCGGAATTCAGTCGGAGAGATTAAGTTGCCAATTGAGATTAGTCCTCATACATTTTGCGTATCTTTTCACGTGCTCAAAATGGGTATAGGATACAACCTTCTTCTAGGGAGACCGTGGATTCATATGGCTAGGGCAGTCCCCTCCACTCTTCATCAGCAACTGAAATACATAATCAACAATAGCCTAGTTACAGTCAATGTTAAGATGGAATGCCCTCAACAGGGTGACATACCGTTCATCAATTTCAATTTCGATGTTGAGCCGGTCAGTTTCCACACTTTGGAAGTGAGAAACCCTCAATATCATGCCATTGGGACACCATTTTCCATACCCAAGATTTCTGCCGAAGTGATGGCAGCAACTCAAGAAATGATGTCATTGGGACACCAGCCAGGCCAAGGGCTGGGAAAAAATCATCAGGGTATTAAGCATCCTATCCAAATGTCCAGTCAAACTGGGACAACCGGACTAGGCTATTCTGCCAATTCCAGGTACAGGAATCCACATAAACATAAGCAGATTCCTTCCACCTCAGCCGTACGGCTATTATTTACACATGTACATCCAGAGTCCTCACAATCTCCGGTAAAGGTGCCAACCAACGTAATGGCTATGTTATTTTCTAAATCGATATCGGTAAAGGAGAAGGAAGTCTTTGTTCCCGATCCCATGGTGGAAGAAGAGGAACGGAGAATTAAATAAGACATCATCAGAATGATGTCAGGTGTACAAATCATTGTCAATGATGAACATACAAACAAATGTACCCCAGACGATGATTGCCCAGATGTAATGGTCATCATTCGGGAGAAGGAGGACGATGACCGCCCCTCCATCTTTGCAGTCCCCCAGGACTTTGCCCTTGCTAATTAGAGCAGCACTCCTTGCATTGGTCTACAAGGGTAAAATGGGCAGAACTTCTTTCTGCCCTGTTGATATCATAACTGTTTACTTTTCTGTACAGTATTAGCAGTTATTTTGTTCGTACATAACTGTGTATGATTAAATAGTTTCATATATATTAAGTGAAAACATATTTTGTTTCAGGACTCTAAACTTAGATGTGCATGTACTTGCTGATAAGATGCCTCTTCTCCACCAGGATTGTAACTTTGATGAAAAGTTGGACTCACACTTGCTGGAAATTCAAGAGGACATTGAGGTGCCTCCGGAGATCAAAGAATGGGTCAAAGACAAACCCAAACCCAACCTTGATCAAACCACCTCCTTCAATCTTGGAACCTTAGAAAGCCCTAAGTTAATCCAGATTGGTTCAGACCTTACCCCAAACCAACTGAATAACATGGTTACGCTACTAACCCAATTCCAGGATGTATTTGCATGGTCTCATGAAGACATGGTGGGTTGGTCCACTGACATTGTTCTTCATCGCCTTCCCATTAAAGAGTGATTCAAGCCAGTCAAGCATAAACTCAGGCGATTGAAACATGAGTGGAGTTTAAAGGTGAAAGAAAAAATTGTGAAATAATTTCAAGCTGGTATTATCATGGTGTCCATATATCCTGAATGGATATCCAACATCGTGCCCGTGCCTAAGCCTGGAGGAAAGGTGTGAGTCTATGTGGATTATCAGGATCTGAACAAAGTTTGCCTTAAAGATAGCTTTCCCGTGCCTTTTATCCACATTCTCATTGACAATACTGCTTAATACGACATGTACTCCTTCGCCGATTGCTTTGCGGGGTACCATCAGATCATGGTTGCTGAGGAGGATTGTGAGAAAACTGCTTTCATCACGCCTTGGGGAATCTTTTTCTATAGACGATTGTCATTCGGCCTTATCAATGCCGGAGCTACCTATCAGCGAGCTATGATGGCTCTTTTCCATGACTTAATGCACAAAGAGATAGAGATCTACGTGGATGACATCATCGTCAAGTCCCGAAAGGAGGAGGACCACTTAGACCATCTCAAAAAGCTTTTCAATAGGTTGTGTAAGTACAACTTGAAGTTGAATCCAGCCAAGTGCGCCTTTGGTATTAAATCAGGCTAGTTGCTAGGATTTCTAGTCAGCCATAAAGGAATCGAGCTGGATCCCAACAAAATCCAGGCCATTATGGAAATGCCCATTCCTCATACAGAGAAGGAAATACGGGGATTTTTGGGAAGAGTCAACTTCATTAGTAGATTCATTTCTCAACTTACAGCAACCTGTGAGCCTATCTTCAAGCTGTTAAGGAAGAACTTCTCCATGAAATGGAATGATGAGTGCCAGAAGGCCTTCCTTACCATCAAAGAGCAGCTAGTCAAAGCTCCTATTTTGGTACCACCCAGGGATGATCTTCCCCTGTTCATGTACCTATCCATAAGTGACAATGCTATGGGCTGCATGTTGGGTCAGAAAGACGATAGAGGCCGATGACGAGCTATCTATTACCTCAGCAAGAGATTCAGCATCAATGAACACAAGTACACTCTGATTGAGAAGACTTGTTGTGCTTTAGCATGGGCTGCCATGAGGTTACAACATTACCTCCATGGGCACACAACCCATCTCATATCCCGCGTGGATCCTCTAAAGTATGTGTTTAGTAAACCCATACTGAATTCTCGGCTGTCCAGATGGCAGTTGATTCTGTAACAATTTGACATTATTTATGTGACTCAAAAGTCCATTAAAGGTTAAGGAATTGCGGACCAACTGGCCGCCGCACCTTCAGGGGATTTCAAACCCTTGGAGATATACTTCCCCGATGAAGGGGTAATGACAATTCAGCAACACCATCAGTACGATACACGCCAAACATGGAAGATGTATTTCGATGGAGTTGTTAATATGGAAGGTTCTGGAGCTGGAGCAGTTCTAGTATCCGGTACGGGGGAGCAGTATCCCGTCGCCGCCAAATTGTAGTTTGTTAGCACCAATAACACAGCTGAGTATGAAGGCTGTATCATGGAACTAAAACTAGCCCTTTCAATGGGTATTAAGCGGATAACTGTCTTTGGGGATTCAGAGTTGGTAATCAAACAATCCACGGGAATCTATCAAACCAAAGAGCTACGTTTGCTGCCTTACCATCGGCAAGTTTTACAGATGGCTTCCGAGTTCGAAGAGATCTCCTTTCTACACATTCCTCGTAATAGGAATGACTTCGCAAATGCATTAGCAACTTTGGCCTCCTTGATTCACATGCCTGACAAGGAACACATGCTAGGAGTCACATTTACCCTGCAAAAGGCGCCCGCCTATAGGAATTGTGTTGGAGAAGTATCGGATGAACTACCTCCCATCCAATAACCTTGGTATCAGCATATCAAGGAGTACTTGCGAGATGGATCTACACCCATTGAGGCGAGCCTGACAGAGCAAAGCCGGATTCATCGACTTGCTATGAAATTCTATCTGAGCGGAGATGCACTCTACAAGAGAGATGCAGGACTAGGTCTCCTCAGATGCCTGGACAGGGATCAAGCTCAGAAACTCATAGATGAAGTCCATGGTGGAGTATGTGGCCTACACATGAGTGGCCCCCTCCTTATTAAGAAGATCCTCAGGACATGACATTATTGGCTATCTCTCAAAGATGACTGCAATGACCACGTCAAGAGATGTTATCAATGCCAAATTCATGGAAATGCTATCCACGCCCCTCCACGGGAACTCCACAATATGAGTTCGCCTTGGCCCTTCTCAATGTGGGGAATGGACGTGATCGGGCCCATCGAGCCCAAAGCCAGTAATGGACATCGATTCATCTTCACCATGATTGACTACTTTACTAAGTGGGTAGAAGCAGCCTCCTTCCCCAGGGTTACCAAAGAAGTCGTCATTGCTTTCATCAGAAATAATGTTATTTGTAGATACGGACAACCTGAGGTCATTGTATCAAACAATGCTAAGAACCTCAACAACAAAATGATGGAGGAACTATGTAGTAAATTCCACATCAAACACCTTAACTCCGTCATCTACCGTCCAAAGATGAATGGTGCTATTGAGGCAGCTAACAAAAACATCAAGAAGATTATGCAAAAGATGTCCGCCAACCACAGATGATGGCCTGACTTATTGCCTCTTACTCTGTTAGCCTACAGAACATCAATGCGTACTTCAACTGGGGCAACCCCCTACGCATTAACCTATGGGATGGAAACAGTACTCCCCATAGAAGTAGAAATGGAATCCCTCAGAGTATTGATGGACGCTCAGTTGGATAAAGATCAATGGGTACAAGACAGGTATCACCAATTGTCTCTAATAGATGAAGGGCGAACCGCGGCTATCTTCTATGGTCAATTATATCAACAAAGGATCGCCAGATCCTACAACAGAAAAGTTCAGCTACGACAGTTTAAACAACATGACTTAGTTTTGAAGAAGATCCTCGACAACCAAGATCAGTCTAAGGGAAAATTTGCTCCTAACTGGGAAGGCCGCTTTATTGTCAAGGAGGTATTGACAGGAGGTGCTCTCAGATTGTAGGAAATGGATGGCGATGAATTTCCACAGCTTATCAACTCGGACACCGTGAAATGGTACTATGTCTGAAACTACCATCAAGCAAGCATCCTGGTATTGGATCATCACATCACCAGTCATTCTGGTTCTTTAACCCTTCACTACATACAACTCTTTTCCACACTTTGCCCCACAGGGAAACATACTCTTCAAGCCAACAGCCTGGCTTCACTGCGCTCATCCAACTTAGGTCATCCCACTACGGATTGAACCTCTCGCGTTTGCATTTTGGGTACCCATACATGGGATCAAACTTCTCGTACTTGCAGTTTGTCCTCAACCTAGGATCAAACTTTCTCTTCCCCGTAGTCTATCTTACACATGGAATTAAACTTTCTTCCCCACAGTTTAACCTGTACATGGGATTAATTATTCATCCCCGCAGTTTATCCTGCACATGGGATCACGCTTTTTCAGCTCGTCCTGAAGGGCGAACTACATCGACCTGATCTCCTTGATACACGGGAGTACGTAGGCAACCATATTCTATATGGCCCGGTCGTAATAAACAAAAAATAACAAAAACATTCCTACCCTTTTCTACAAAAACATAAATAGCAAAAATACTTCTACAACCTTCTTCATCAATAAAGTTTCTACACCCATCTGCCTTTCGCAAACAGCGTTGAACCTCTTACACCAGGTTCGACCTACGCAGACCTGATCTCCTCTTCAATAGGAGTACGTAGGCAGCCATTCATGGTTCGGTCTAACCCCCTACCAAAACTCAAATACTTGTCAACGGTACTGTGATCAAACTTCAATCCATCACATTTCATTGGCTTCAAACCGAAGGGATGGAATTACCTAAACTCCTCCCAAATAGGAGATTCGACGACCATCTAAGCTGCGGTTGTTCCTTAAAGAGCAACATCAATTCATAAGAGATGGAATTAACTAGGCTCCTCCTTAATAGGAGTACTGGCGACTATATGTGTTGCGGTCAATCTCAGAGAGGAAAGCCATAATCCTCTCCACATTTCTATACAGAAACCAATCCCAAGACACCAAAGATGGTACGGATACACACAGATCCATGATCTATTCTGAACTATTCAGAGACAACTCAATGTCCATCCAGCAAGGAGGAATTCAGAATACATCAAAACCATAAGCCCTGAAGAAGTAGGCAAATATCAAGTAAGTATTAAAGCATATTTAGAAGGGAAGTGATCAAAAATATATTTCCATGCTATATATAATTCTGTTTGATATACATAATATAAACTGTATATGACAAAATGGCTAAGCTAGTCTGTGCAGGAAAGTACAAGCCCATCTATAAATCGGTGTATATGCAAGCTAACAAGCCTAACATGGCATCCCTCTCAGAAGAAAGAGACAAAGCTATGGTCTCCTATACGAGGATATCCACATGACCTAACAGATCTGCAGCCATCTACATGGTGACCATATGCTCATCAATATATGTGCTCATTCGGCAAGCATACCAGTGGTAAGGGACCTCACTGCAGTACTATCTGTGACGGCTATATCCCGGGCAGATATGGCGCTATCCCGCTCAACTATCGCTGCATCTCTGGCTAATCTAGCCTCATCCCGCTCAACAACAGTGACATCTCTGTGAGCTAGTGCCTCGTCTCTCTCTAATAGAGCTGCGTCTCTCCTATCCAGGGCACTCAACATCAGGGATCTAGCCTGATCTCTCTCAAAGGTCATCAGATGAAGACTACGCTCAAAGTACTGTGCTGAATGCTAAATCACGACAGTGCTAGTACTAGGAGAATCTAAAGAAGATACTGGCAACCCAGTAGATGGCTCTTCCTCAATGTGAGAATCAAGGTCCTCCATGGGCTCTCCACCATCTGAATCAATACTCGGCAATGTGGATACCACCGCAGCCGATGCAGTCTCTATCTCCATCCATGTGGAATACTCTGCAGAATAACCTGGATGACTAATAGAGAAAGTGGCTATCTCGCGCTAATCCCAACATGCATATACACGGGATCGGTCCTCTGCTGAAAGATAGCGAGAAGCTAAACGCTAGCCCAGCGCCCCCTCGAAATGATGAAAATCCTGAAACTGGTCAAACTACGACATCACGGCCAGTGGATGGTAAGTAGTCATGCCCCTCAAACCAGCCAGAGGGATGTAATCCATGCTCAAAGCATGAGTAATAAATCTATAAGGTGAGCTGAGCCCTGAGCACGATAATATACTAAACGGGTCTACAATATCAGCTAAGAAAGTGGACCAAGATGCAGTATCCATATACTCCGCAGGCTGAAATGAATATGACATGGCTATATCATGGGTGAAGCAATACCCTTGTCGTCTGAAAGTGCCCATCGGTCTCAGATGTGACATGAACCACACGTATAGCATGACCGAACTGCCCGTAAATACTCCTGTCAGATAAGTGTAGCAGTATGTAGTTGACCTCAATGTCTCGGCCATGATCATCGGTATAATGGTACGACCCTCCTTGAGAGCTCTCACCGCCATGATAACTCCTATGTCTAACTCATCCATATACCGTGGCATGTAGACATATGATAATACGCACAATAGCAGTACCTCAACCCTGGCCAGACGCCAATGATCATCCGGTGTGGTGAAATCCCCGGAATGTCGTCTATAACTATCCTCAGAACCAAATCTGTCAAATAGAAAATGCTAGGATATAACGTGGCCAGATGTAAGCTCATCCTGCACTACCTTATGCCTCAATCCAGTGAGGGTCATGAACCGTCGACTCATGTCCCCCAAAGTCATATGCACGCAAGGTCTGTCTAGTGGCAGCATCGTAACCCGTGTATACTCCTCCAGAGTGGGAGTCAACTCCTGAATCCCAAACTGGAAAACCTATCTCTCTGGTATCCAGTGCTCCAACATGCCCTCCACGAATCCTGTGGGAACCTAAAACATCAAAAAGGTCATGGTATGTTGTAACAGCTGATCTACGGTCACCCTATCTGAGGGTGACATACTATCATACCAATATCTCAGACGGGATGCCACCAATAATGGCGGGGTGTGATCTATGCGGCTGACTGTCGAAGAAGACATCTGTGTGGGCCGTATCATAATACCATCCAGGGGTCAATGCTGAATATCTTTAGACATACATACATATGCATAACATGATACATGCATAATAAATAATAGATGGCAATATGATATAGGGAATGAAAAAACTGTACATACACTCCTAAGTATATCATCATCTAATACATCATCTTTGTACAACTAAAAATACGGGGAAATGGGGCACAGATGGCCTACAACTAACAGAGGCCTATCAAAGGATATAGCGAGAATGGGGCACAACCACCCAATAGCTAACAGAGGCCTATCAAAAGAGATAACGGGAATACACATCAGAAGAAGACAATGGTGTCAATATCTACATCCTCAATCCTGTCCACCTGATGTAATTCCTCCTGAGTCACTGGATCTCTATCAATAGGGATGTCAGGCCTAAACAAAGGAGGATCGGCGCCGATACAACCAAATGGGTTATCTGAGGGGCCAGCTCCTAAGCTGGAAGGATCAAACGAATCTGCCTCTATCAGATCTCTATCCAAATGCCAGATAAAGATATGTGCCTGGTCCAACTGCTGGGTCAAGCTGTCAATCTGTGTCACATGAGTCGGATTTCAGACATAGGCTAGCCAATCCATCATCATCACGGATCCTGAAACTATATCCCCCATGAACTGAGTGGCGCGGGTCTGGGGTCCAATAGTACGAGGGATCCACCAATGCTGGAATACATCCTGAGTGCAAGGACCCTCTGACGATGCAAAATCATCAACACCCAACAATGGGATATCAATGACGGGTGACTGTGACACAGGCCAATAACGCCTAGCAGGAGGTAAGATCGGTATATAGATCTCTCCTGTGGTGCTCCTAATAGCACGCTCTCCTAAATAGAGCTCTCATCCTCCATCTCTGAAGAGAGGAACCCTAAGGGTGGAAGTTACATACTTAATACCAGTCGGATATCCATCCTTAAATCCAACGGCCAAATCCTACCCAAAATATGGAATCCATTTGATGACATCAGCTGTCAACAACTCCAACTGTAAGCGGCAATGAGTGAAACACTCAGCTACAAGGACCTCCGCCAGTATGGAATGATGCCATCACCGTCCTCGTGGGTAGGTATCCAACCCTAATACACTCACTGGACGTAAATATGGGAGTCTCTCATAGGCCCAAAACTGCCAACACAAAGGGAAATATCTGCTGTCAGTTAACAATCTTAACCTATACATGGTAAATGACAAGAGAAATACTTACCAGCAGAAATGGGTAAAATTCTAACCAAGCCTCGGTCAAACCCTGTGAGCGCATACGCATGCCCCTGAGGAAATAGGCAAAGGTGTAGGATCCGTAATCGTACTCTCCAATACAGTCCACATGTCGAGTGGCGCTAATCAAAGCGAACGACACCGTAGAAGAGTTATCTGCTATAAAGCAGCACCTAATGATCATCAGGAACAATCGCCGAAGAATGCGATCCCTGGCTCTAACATCATCTGGCATGGACTCGCTCAATAGCCCGCTCATAGCATCTACGCACCAAGGATCCGCACGGACAGTCCTGCCCTTGAGCGCCTCCACCGGAACTCCTAACAAGTATCTGACGGCAGTGGGGGTAATATCCGCCATGCAAGGCACTGGCGCTCCTCCAAACTCCATACCTGTGATAAACTGCCAATCCATTGGCATCATCATTACCTCACAGTCCAGCAAATGGAGTGACTGAGTCTGGTGAAACCACCGCTCAGACAATGCCCTGAGGTAACCCCAGGGGCATCGACGGGGAAAGATGGAAAAAAATGCTCCAAATCCCCAGTCATGCACAATCGCTCTATAATCAGGGTGAAGCGCTTGGTACATGGAGTGTATACTGAACCCGTTCCCTCGAGGCTGTGTAAAGTCAGGAACCTACAAGATGCAGATCAACGTCAGAATCCTTTACTCCTCGTCAGTAGGACAGAGGGAAAATTAAGATCTAATGTTATACCTCGTTAGCATGCAAATACATTAAGGGATGTCTGCTCAAATCATCTAGAAGCTCTGGATTTGCCACCTGAATACTCGGGAGGTCCCTACGGGAAACATGTGTAGCAGGAGCGGGGTCCGCAACTGGAACATCCTCCTCCTCATCCTTGACGTCCGATACATCAACCCGGACTGAACGTATCACCGCCTCCACCAATCGAAGAAGCTGTCTAATGGAACGTGGTCGAGGCACTTCAGAAGCCCTCCTCCGTACACCAGAAGTGGTCCTGCGGGAACTACTCGGCTGATCCGGATCCATAATATCTCGATAACAAGTTTCCAAATCACCTAAGAAAGGGCGTGGTATTTTCTAACCTGGAGCTTTTCGAAATGCATTCAATGACTATCTACATACATGCATTAATCTACAGTAGAGTTAAAAATGCATGACTACTTAATGCCTATATTTTGAAAAATTTTGCCATAGTTTCCTCTATAAATAGGACTATCCACATGCACATAGGCATGACTAGGTGGCCATTCAGTAGCACACATGCCCATAGTCACATAAATCTTATTTACATCAAAAAATCAAAGTCATCAATCCATAAGGGTAGCCTAATTACCAGGATTACTTTATTTTTCACCTATGCTTATTTGTCCTCAAAATAGGATAAGAAATAGCAAAAAAAGGTGCCAATTTGACTGTCTCAAAAGTTAAATTTTTTCACATCATTATGTTCAGCATTCTTTAATACTATCATTTACTATGTTGAATATTTTTTATCAAGTCATTTGTGCATACATAATCACTACTATGTGTTTAGATGCATTTCATATGATAAGTCATTTTCCAACGGATAAAAACTGGAAAAAAGTACATGCATACGTTACCAGGACAGTGTAGAACACTTGTACGGTGACAGAATTTGCAGAAAGACGTCCGAACTTAGCAGATCTGAAGAAGAGCTCTCAGATTTCCTTCGCGGCGCAACATGAAAATAACTTATGAAAGCAACTTGCTGGTCTTTAGTACCCATGATTGGCCGCAGGTCCATCTGCGGCTGTAGCAGGTATGCCTGCGGCACCCTTACGTGGGTCCCACCCCTCCGGCTCGATCCAATTCGAGTTGTAAAGGAGTTTTTCAAGCTGAAAAGGCCAAATCAGGGATAAAAACGCTACGCGATTAAGCAGAATAGCCTGAAATTCTGGTTTTTTTAACCCGGCTATAGCTATCTTTTCATCCGTTGGTATTCGCCCGAACACAGAGTTTACTATACCAATGATCAAATTCATTGCAGATCATATTCGACAATACCATACAGAGGTACAATGCCATCAATACAGGGTTATCACCCTAATCTTTTCAAACACCTCCCCAGCGGGGGTCACAACGCATGTTCTGTTGATATACACATCAGCAATGATAGAACACCTCCCCGACGGGGGTTACAACGCATGTTTCGTTGACACACACATCAACGATGATCCAACGCAGATCCCCGGTTGGGGGCTACAACACATATTTGTTGTTGATACACATGTCAGCGAAGGTCAAGCAACCTTGATGTCAATTCAGCCGTTGGCAAGTAAACCCAATGTCGCATCAGAAGCCATCCGATGATTGCATCAGTTGATACACACATCAACAAAGTCCAAGCAACCTTGGTATTTATCCCCAACAGGGAGTTCATCCGTTGATATACACGTTAACAGAGGATTAAAAGGATCCCCGACGGAGGTTACAACGTGTGGTCAACCGTTGGTTCACACATCAACAAAGGTCAAACAACCATGATAACATCTACTGTTGGCAGTAAATCCAACAGAGCATTGATATGTCCTGACGATAAAAACCAGGAAGATCAACACCAGCAAGGAGGATCGATGGTGGAATATGTTATACACATCCTCAAACAGACAAAGTTTTATCCCCACATATCTCTTGTACACGAGAGGCACATCTTTGGAGTAAAGTCTGTATCTAAGATTACGGACTTTGGTGATACCCCAACGTCAACATCCGGATAGGTTTAGATCACACCTCCAAGCTTGACATCATTACCATCACCGGTAGAAGCAACAAGGAGCCGACAATCATCCCCAGCATGTTGGAAAGCAATTCATATGCATCATACACTTGCATCATATTGCTCCATATTTCATCGTGTTTATCTTGTTGCATTTCAAGTGTCTAGGATTCTTAATCCTATCCATGCCATTGCATTGTATGAATATGATAAAGAGGGGCATCTGTAGACACTCAAAATTTTTTTGCACACCTGTTACTGACATTACAGGAAGGTAGATTCGTCTTTCAGAGATAACCCTGGAAGACAGCTCACATCCAGTCCGGATACTACCAAAATTACAGTTCTAATACCGGAACACACATTGGGAGTAACAGCCTCAACCCCGGAACACACACCAGGAGCAACAGTTCCCAACCTCGATAATGACACCGAGGCCTGCAATTCTAATACCAGAACACACACTGGAGAAGATCGATTCATCTCGGAGATAACCCCAGGATGTTCTGTCTCAGTCCCAATACTGGGAATAGTAGATCCCAACCTTGGAGATAACCCCAAGGAAGTCAGTTGCAGTTCTAGAGATAACCCCAAAAATGCTTGTTTCAAATGTAATCAGCTTCAATCTCAGCGCTCACAACTAGATACTCAGTATCAACCCGAAGATAACACCGGGAGGACAGGCACACCTCAGAGATGACACTGAGGACCTTCAACGCTTGCAGTAGTCCAATCTCAAGGATAACTCTGAGCAACGTCTGCTTTACCAGCCCAATCGGTGATAACCCCGATGAGAGGCAAAGTCGTCATCTCGCCATCATGACGCGACACCATGCCATCTCAATGTTTTGATACATACACAATGTCCCACAAGAGTCAAGGAAAACCAATCCTGAGTGACTATTACGTAGGATAACGGATAGAATTTGAAGCTGAAGACCGGAGGGCATCGTCCCATCTTCATGACTTCGTACAATCTCTAATCCCATGTCATTGCATAACTCTCGATAATGGCGGTCCGAAATAGGTCCAATATACCTCAGTTGGATGCCCAGATTGCAATTCTAAAAGTTCGAGCGGACATCATGTTGCATGCGTTAATGTACTTCGAGACGGCGGGACTCGTGAAGCCCGGGGCACCCCGGGTAGCCTCTAGTACACTTGCGGCCCAGTCGCAGGTACACCTGCAGCTCCACCCTCTATAAATAAGGGGCTTGAGGTGGCCATTTTATAAGAGAAAAAGGTGAAGAAGCCCTGTCCAATTTGCTCTGTACACACCCCAAACTGAGTGCTTTCTCATTTTAAACACTTGTGAGCTCACATATAACAACTTCTGTACCAGTGGAAGCCAGTGTTTATCTTCTTTAAAGATATAGAAGTCTTCTTTGACAGCCCACTATAAGCCTTTTCACACACTTTAAAGCCTTTCTCTTCATCTTTGCACACACCCTTCTTTACGCTGAGAGTCGTGTTGCATGTGTTTGCCCGAACTTCGGTCCGTGGTTTTATTTCAATTTGTATATACATATATATATATATATATATATATATATATATATATATATATATATTTATATATATATATTTATATATATATGGACTAACATTATTGAGTTATGTCTCGATTGAGCCTAGACTTCAGTCTGAAGCATTTACTTACTTTTGTATATATATACATTTATATATATGAACTGCGTGTCGAACTCTGTTCGATGAGCCTAGACTTCGGTCTGGAGCATTTACTGCTTATATATATATATATATATATATATATATATATATATATATATATATATATAAATTTCGTCCCGCCTGGAGTTTACTCTGTGGCGGTTGATCGCTTTTACAGCTTTCTGTACATTTTGTCCCGTCTGGAGTTTCCTCCGTGGTGGTTGATTGCTTTTATAGCTTTATTTGTATTTCTGATCCCCCATGGAGGTGCTTCGTGGCTGGTGATCATGTCTGTATATATATATATATATTTACAACTTATATATATATATATATATATATATATATATATATGTGTGTGTGTGTGTGTGTGTGTGTGTGTGTGTGTGTGTGTGTGTGCTTACTGCATTTTATCAATTGCGGCATCATGTGAGCCTAGGAATCATGTGATCATAGCTTCAGTCTACTGAATCTAGATTCGGTTCCCGTGAAGGACCTTTTCAGCTGTAAGCAGCTTGTAAAAATTTTCTGTGATGTTTGGATCTCCTCATATGGTTTTCATACTCACGAGGAGTTCAACACCTTTTTGGTACATTATTTTCTTACAGATGCCTCGCATTTGGAAAATAAAATTAATCAAGCCGAATCTTGAATAAAATGGGAGTGTAAAAGGTCTCAATTACTATTGAGCATTGGGTTTGATAAACCTCTTTTAAAACATCAATGCCATATCTTGCTTAAAAATGAATTTTTATATAAATTCAAACCCTGTGTATATAGGTGCGAACGAGGCCTCGCACTACTTCCAAATAACAACACATTGACCAACACACACACACACATATTCATATAACAGTTTATTGAAAAGTGGCGGTCATCGTGGTAACACGGATGTCGGGGGGTACCTAACACCTTCCCTCCGCATAAGCAAGTCCCCGGGCCCTAAATGAATCTCGGTTTCACAGACCCGTTTGGCAGTGTCACATCACTGGGTCAATGTGCAAACTTTTTCTCGGTTGTGTTGGTACAACCAGTTAAAAAACCAACTGGCGACTCTTATAGTCCAATCGTCGACATTACACATGTCGGACCTTTTTCACTTGTTTTTTCAAACAATTCTCACATAAAATGAGAATACAAAAAAATAGGAAATGAAAAGGGACAAATTAAAATCTCGACGTCGACAAGTATTTCAATCACTAAACCATATACATTAAGAGTTAACACTTACTCTTTCACTTTATAAGTTCTTCTTTAAAATCTAATAAGTCAAATACTAATCCAACAACCTGGATTATTCAAACCAACCAATCCAGCAACCTGGATTATCCAAATAGACCAATCCAGCAACCTGGATTATCAAACAGACCAATCCAGCAAACTAGATTCAAACTGGAGTCCAATCCAGCAAACTGGATTCAAAATAGATTTTAATCTAGCAAACTGGATTCCCTTTTCTTAACATACTATATATCTAATATAGTTTATTGAATATCCCATTCTACCACTACATTTAAAATAACTTTATTTCTTTCTATAATTTATTTTAGTCTTTCGTTTATTATTAATTATTTAATAATATAATATTCTTAATCTTTTAATAATATTTTAGTCTAATATTATTAATTACATTAGTAATATTTTAATCTAATATTATTAGTCATTTAATAACATTCTAATCATTTACTAAATCAATAAACAATTTATTTTAATTGTTTACCTTTTACTAATTAATTCATTTAACCATCTTAAAATGCCAAAAACATAATATCTCATCAACATAGAACAAAATACCTTTCAAAAATCTATATATGCCATATTTAAGGTTTCCAAGACATAAAATCCTATTTTTCTAATTTTTAACATCACATAATTTATTTAATTCATTTATCCACAATATCATCATTTATATGAAAAATACCAAAACATCTCCAAATATATTTCTTTTCTGGAAATCAACAGTATATGATCTCCTTATGAAAATATATTTTTCCAGAAATTTTTAAAATTCAATTACTATATTTAAATAGTCCAAAAAAGCCAAATCGTGCTACATTTATCATAAATCCAAACTGTGTGCAAATATTCAGAAATTTACAGGGTATGGTCCTGACATGTGTGTGTGTGTGTGTGTGTGTGTGTATATATATATATATATATATATATATATATATATATATATATACACACACACACACACACACATACTTCCAATAAAAAGTTTATAATTTTTGGAGTTATCGGGTGTATTCTTAAAAGTAGTCATTGGCCGCAAAATCCATAACTCTTATTCTACATGATCTACAATTCCCAAATTTTTATAGGAGTAACATAAATAATCATTGTATCACACCAAATGTTCCCAGAATTTTTAGAGTAGAAGAAAAGTACGAAATAGTCCCTGGTAGCTGCTGGACAGTAACTAATTTTCACCTTTTTTCCATTTTTCTTTATCCGGACAGTTTTGACCAAAATTTAAAGTAGCATGCATATAAGCCAATCATGTATGATGATAAAGCATATACTTTGTAATCAATCTTATTTATTTATTAATAAAAGAATTAATTATTAAAGGCATTAATTATCTACATTGTGTTGTTTTAATAATATGTGATAAACCCATAGTTTTAAGTAATGCTTTTAGAATCTTGATGAGATCATGCTATTGAGATCTAAATTCTAAGATAGCTTAAAACTAAAATGTTCTCAATCAAAGGATTACTAAAAAGGTGATTAGTGAATCCAGATAGATTGATACATACGGTGCTTGCTCATTGGATGAGAATGATTGATCTCATGATCATTTGTGTGGAGACACTAAAGCAAGCATGTAAGTGCTTATTGGAGAATAAGTTCAGTGAACATAACTTTCTAAGGAATACCTAATGGAGTTTTACTTACCTGTCAATAGGAATTCCTGTAGTGATAGTAGTACAAATGATCCTTATACTTGAGATCATCATAATATCTTTTATATAAAGAATTACACTTTGACTTATTCCTTAAGACCCTTAGGGTATATCAAAGGGTATGCTTGGGTGTAATAAGTTATATATATATAGATAATGAATGATCAATAAAAAATCTACCACTTTTAGTAAAAAAAGAGAAATGTCATATGTGATTTGATAAATGACAACCTAGGAATCCTTGGCCATGGTGGAATGAAAGTAGAAAGTAGTTTTTAATTCGCATTCATTAGGAGTTGTGAATTTAGGAATCGAAATACATATAATTAAATAAAATAAGACTTGACCATAATTCTATGTCTTATATTTAATTGGGACATTGTATGGTGGAAGGATTGAATTGTACGGTAACTACTCAAAGGTTCTTTTATGATTAATGTTGAAATCTATATTATCTGGAAAGTCATTGATCGCTAGGGAGGCTTACCCTTATTGTAGAATAAATATTATTTATTTAAATAAATTAATAGTTTAATTTATTTATTTAAATAAGATTAGAATTGTTCTAATTGATTTATTCATAACCGGTTTAATATGGAGAACCTAAAGAGTCACACCATAAAATGAAGAATAATTATTTAAGAAGTTAATGGTGTAATCGTAATAATATGTTAAGTATATTTAATTTAATCTATGGTGATAGAATAAATTAAATAGCTTAATATTTATTATTTAATATTTTAGAAATATTAAATATAAATTAATAAGAGGAGTGATCTTATTAATATTGTTACAAGTATTATTATTTTAATTTCTAAAAGAATTTAGGAATTAATTTAATATAAGTACTCTCATTTATTCCTAATAGGTTAGGAAACAAAATTAATTAAAAGAGTTTAATTAATTATCCCTAATAAGATTAGGGAGCCCAATTAATTAAAAGAGTTTAATTAAATAAATAATACATTATTTTAATTAAATAAGGTTACCTAATATCTTTATAAAAGGAACCTTATATCAGATATCAAAGATATACGTGATTCCAATAGTTGGAGAGTACGCCCCCTTTTTCTATAAAAATAGGAAAAACTAGGGTCTGAGCCAATATACCATTCTTCTTGAAAATTCTTCTTCCTTGGTGGATCACCTCTAGAGGCCATACACTTGGGTGACTAACATTGATCAATAGAAGGAATCTACTTGGAGATTCAAGGAGATCGCGGAGCAGTAGGAGTTGAACACGTACATGTGGAAGCTCGTATTGTGAAACCCCATATTTTATGAATAAAGATTTAATTTTTTTTCGAAATATTTTTTAAATATTATGGTGTGAATTTGAGATAATGTTATAGTTGTGGGTAGTATTTATAAATTTTGTAAAGTATGCAAGTTGTTGTATTATATTCGATTAGTCGGGGAATATTATTTTTGTCGGAGAATATTCGTACGACGACACAATTATTGATTGACCCCACAACGGAATTATTGTTGGATTGAGAAAACGACAAAAATATTTTATGAAAATAACGGTGAAAGTTTCACCGTTAATACTGTTGAACTACTCGGTAGTAAAAGTACAGTAATACGTGTGGTTGCATAGTAGCACACGATATTGATTATTGAGGCTTACGTGATAAGTTACTCAGTTTTGTTTTATTAGTATTATTAACGTAATAAAACAGTAAAATCTTTTTATATAAAACAGAATACTTTTATAAAGTTATTCGTTTTATTAGACAATAGTTAGAATATATTATATTTTATTATGCATAGTATTGTATAGTGTTGCATAGTGCTTGTATATTATTTTTCATAGTAAAATCTTTTTATATAAAATAAAATACTTTTATAAAGTTATTCGTTTTATTAGATTATAAATATAATATAATATATTTTATTTAAAAGATTTTTCTTTAATTATGGACCGTCTGATTAAAGTAAATCAATCTGGACCGTTCAAGAATTAGTTACTATGCAGTCCATTCTTCTATAAATAGAAGCTCATTCCTTCATTATTTTCTTACGAATTCACTGCAACTCTAGAGAGAGAAATTATAGAGAGAAAGAAGAAGAGTATTCTGCTACTTCACTACTCCGATATCAAGTTTCTTTTACGGCAAGTGATATTATTTGTTGTACTCGTAAAGGGTATTCTTTCTTTCTTATTCATGAAAAGAACTTCTGTTATTCCATTCTTTATTATTCTGTTGGAATAACCTGTATACGCGGACTACCCTATACTTGGTGAAATTCTTCTGTTATTCCATTCTTTATTATTATGTTGAAATATCCTGTCTGTGTATTTTACGTCGGACCTGGTTCTGTTTTTATTATTCTGTTAGAATATCCTGTCTGTGCGTTTTACGTCGGACCTGGTTCCGTCTTAATTATTCTGTTAGAATATCTTGTCTATGCGTTTTACACCGGACCTGGTTCCGTTATTTAGTATTCTGTTAGAATAACCTGTCTATGCGAAGTACCGCATGTATGGAGATTTTTGTTGTTATTCCATTCTTTATTATTCTGTTGGAACATCCTGTCGGTGCGAATTTCGCCTGACCTAGTTCCGTTACTTATTATTCTGTTGGAATAACCTGTCTATGAGAAGTACCGCATACATGGTGATTTCTTTTATTATTCCATTCTTTATTATACTCAGTTGGTTAAAGTTTTGACTTCTATACTCCATGAAATTAGTGAAATATCCTTGATATTTGTGCTTCATCCAGTATCTTTTCATGGAAATATTTTTTCTGAGCATTCTTGTATTTTACTCTATAAATCAGTATCATGTTGACAATTTGGACGTTATCAGTTCCTAGATAAATTAATTCTTGAACTTATTATATTAAATTCTTATATCATTGTCATCATCCTCATGTTTATATTTTGTTGAAAGTCATCTATGGCCTGTAGTGCATAGATGGACTTGGTATGATTAGGACCAGGGATTATTCGGTGTAATCATGACCGTAATGTTACAAATGATGTGGAAAAAGTCCTCATTGGTCCGTAGTGCATTGATGGACAATTTTTGGTATGATTATGGCTATGGATTCCCTTTGGTCGTAGTGCAAAGATGAATTATTTTATGGCATGATCAGGGCCGTTGATGAAAATATGATTATCTTTAGCCGTAGTGCATGGATAATTCATGGTCGTGATACTAAAGAATATCATTGGCCTATAGTGCAGGGATGATTTAATGATGTGGATTATTTATTGAGCTGAGTCTCAGCGATAAAAGTGATGAAAAACCTTTTAAATCATAAAAGATAGTAGATTTTATTCTCTACTTGACTCTTTTAATGGATTGCTTGTTCCGCTGTAGTTAAACTTGATGTCTATTGTATTTTATTAGTTTAACATTGTTGAATACTAATGATAATTTATTCTGCATTATCTTAGTCAAAATATTTCTTACTGGGCTAGTTGAGCTCACCCTTTCTTTCACTGTTTTCTTCAGGAAATGAGAACGTAGCTGGGACTAGTCGGGGAACAGAGTGATGATCCTAGATGTTTGCATTAGTAGTCCTCACTATTCGGTGAAATAGTGTGATAATAATTGTAATGTGGACTACTTTTGAGTTTGTATACTCTCTAGTAGACAATATTTGTATTCAAACTCACAGTTTATGTTTTGTCGTATTGTACACGACAGTTGTATGATTAAGTTATATTTGAATTCTGTACTATTTATCTGGCGACTCAAGATGGGTGATGTATACCTAATTTTGGGGGCGTCACAGTTGGTATCAAAGCTTAGGGATATGATCCCTGTCTGAGATGTGAGATAAGAACTAGGAAGGGAGAGACGGAGAATTCCTTCGCTAGTATGACCTACCTAAGTTTACTTGTTATTTAATTGGTCGGTCAGAGTATAAAGATAATATGTGATATGTTAATTAACCCTTATTTTGTGGCAGTATTTAAAAATGGCATTTGAAAATGTTGAGATAAGCAATGGAGCACAGGAGACCGTTGAGTCTCCCCAAATCAATAATCAGGACAATGTACAACAGGATGGCGATAATCCTCCTGTAAACAACAACATTGATCAATTGACGAACGACGGTAGGTTTAGGAGTTTTTTAGAATTCATGCAACATCAGGCGAAGGCGGCTCCTGTTCATAATGCAGGTAAAAATAATGGCAACCTACGGTTGGTCACCACTAAGCAATTCAAGGAGCTGGGACCACCGAAGTTTTTGGGAAAGCCAGAACCACTTAAGGCAGAGACATGGTTAAAGCAGATCACCAAGATATTTGATGTCTTGGGATGCTCAGAAGAGCAAAAGGTTCCCTTTGCCACCTTTATATTGCGTGAAGAGGCAGATTACTGGTGGGAATCTGTAAAATATACCCAGCCTGACGCGCTCAAGATGTCTTGGGAGAAGTTCCACGAGCTGTTCAATGACAAGTACATTCCCGAAAGCATTCGTCACATGAAGGAGGTGGAATTTATCAAGTTGGAGCAAAACAACACGACCGTGTCGCAGTACGAAGCCAAGTTTGCCGAGTTGTCCCGATTTGCATCCCATTTGATTGATAATGAGGAGAGAATGACGCGAATGTTTCTAAGAGGTTCGAAACCTGAGATATGTCAATATCTTATCTCTCATAAACTGTGTTTGTATTCAGATGTTGTTAATAGGGCTCAGTTATTGGAGCGCGATAACGAGTCAACACGACTAAAAGAGAGCAGCCGACAAAATAATAATATCGGTGATAACAGTCATCAAAGAGGTGACAATAAGCATAGAGGGAATCAACATGCCAGAAATGGTAACTACTTCGGTGGTAATCATGGCCAAAACAATAAGAATGTACATTTCAAGAAGAGAAGATTCAACAATGACGTGAAGACGTCGGCACTAGCACCCGTTTCAAAGGAAGAAGAACGACCACCAGTCTTATGTTTCAAATGCGAACAGGAGGGACACATCCGTCCAAACTGTACGTAACAATCCAAAGCGTGTTTTAATTGCAGAAGAGAAGGTCACCTAGCTCGATTTTATCGTATGGTGAAGTCAAGTCCAGCTGGGATAGTGATGCCAAAGGATGTCCCAGACAAGCCAAAACCGGTAGTTTAAGAGAGAGCATTTTTTTTCGTGACGAGGAACCTGAATAAAATTATCACGAGTATGTTAGTCATAAACTCTTTTGAAGTCTATACCGTGTTAGATACCGGTTCAACTCACTCTTTTATTTCAGCTAGTTGTGTTCAATGTTTGAACTTAACTCCGTAGAAGTTAGACTTTGATTTATCTATTGAAATTCCGTTGGGAGAAACCTTCGTTACCTCTACTATTTATAAATCTTGTTTGATTCAAATCAACACTTTCATGTTACCTATCGATCATATCTCTTTGAAAATACTTGCCTTTGATGTGATTTTAGGAATCGATTGGTTAGCTACTCATCATGTTTTTTTTAAGGTTGTTAGCTTTCATATTCCTAATCAACCTATTATGCGAATTCAAGCAACCAAACCATTAAAGTCAATCATTGTCATATCAAGCCATATTTAAAGAGCCCTGAGCCTATATCTGGTGACTTCCTTGTGTGGAATGCACCGAAGCCAGACTTTCTGTAGGCGACGTCGTGAATGACGATGATAAGTTGATAGGTATCAATGTGACGTACTATCCGAGTCTTTGATGAGGGTCACATCTTTAAATGATATTTCTATTGTTAATAAATTTCCTGACGTATTGTTGAAGACTTCTTAGCCTACCTCTAGAGCTTGAAATCGAATTTTGTATTGACCCCAGTACAAAACTCATTTCTAAAACCCTTAAATATTTTCTTCACCTAAAACGAACGTGTAATTTGCCAAAGACGTTGGCTCGAGTTGTTGAAGATTATGATCGTACCATTCAATACCATCGTGGAAAAATAAATATGGTAGCTGACGCGTTGAGTAGAAGATCGTATGCGTATACGAGTGCGAATATGATAACGAATATACGAGTATAATCGACTTTAATCGATAAAGTTAAAGCCGCTTAAGCTATGCACCCGAAGCTGATGAACATGAAGAAGAAGGTTCAAGAGGGCGTTATTCTAGAAGCAAGAATCAATGAAGAGAGGAAATCTCAACCCTCGATTTAATTGACCCATTTGAAATCCTTGATCGAGTAGGAACTGTGGCTTATAGACTCGTTTCATAACGCTTTTAACGTATCGACGTTACGTAAATATGTGGATGACCCGAACCACATTATTAATTTAGAACCGGATGAGATAGCGGATGATTTAACGTATGAGGAGATATGTGTTAAAATATTGGATAAGAAGGATTATATTCGACACTCAAAGGTTATACGTCAAGAGTTAGAATCTGAAATGAAGTCAAGGTATCCTCACCTGTTCAGCATACTAGGTACGTACGTAAATTTCGAGGGCAAAATTTCATAAGGAGGGGAGATTGTGAAATCCCAGATTTTATGAACAAAGAATTAATTTTTTTTTCGAAATATTTTTTAAATATTATGGTGTGAATTTGAGATAATGTTATAGTTGTGGGTAGTATTTATAAATTTTACAAAGTATGCAAGTTGTTGTATTATATTCGATTGGTCGGGGAATATTATTTTTGTTTGGGAATATTCGTACGACGACACAATTATTGGTGGACCCCACAACAGAATTATTATCGGATTGAGAAAACGACAGAAATATTTTATGAAAATAACGGCGGAAGTTTTACCGTTAATATTATTGAACTACTCGGTAGTAAAAGTACAGTAATACGTGTGGTTGCATAGTAGCATACGATATTGATTATTGAGGCTTACGTGATAAGTCACTCAGTTTTATTTTATTAGTATTATTAACGTAATAAAACAGTAAAATCTTTTTATATAAAACATAATACTTTTATAAAGTTATTCATTTTATTAGATAATAATTAGAATATATTATATTTTATTATGCATAGTGTTACATAGTGTTGCATAGTGCCTACATAGTATTTTGCATAGTAAAATTTTTTTATATAAAATAAAATATTTTTATAAAGTTATTCGTTTTATTAGATTATAAATAGAATATATTATATTTTATTTAAAATTTTTTGCTTTAATTATGGACCGTTTGATTAAAGTAAATTAATCTGGACCGTTCATGAATTAGTTACTATGTAGTCCATTCTTCTATAAATAGAAGCTCATTCCTTCATTATTTTCTTACGAATTCACTGCAACTCTAGAGAGAGAAATTATAGAGAGAAAGAAGAAGAGTATTCTGCTACTTCACTACTCCGATATCAAGTTTCTTTTACGGTAAGAGATATTATTTGTTGTACTCGTAAGTGGTATTCTTTCTTTCTTATTCATGAAGAGAACTTTTATTATTCCATTCTTTATTATTCTGTTGGAAAAACCTGTAAACGCGGGCTCCCCTATACTTGGTAAAATTATTCTGTTATTCCATTCTTTATTATTCTGTTAGAATATCCTGTCTGTGCATTTTACGCCGGACCTGGTTTCGTTTTTATTATTCTGTTGGAATATCCTTTCTGTGCGTTTTATGCCGGATGTAGCAACCCGATATTTTCTATATAAATAAATAAGAAATTTTGTGAATAAATTTTTTTTTATATTAAGGATGAGGATTTGTACAAGATTATGTGTATATGTATTTATGTGGTAAGTAAAAATATATTTATTACATAATTATTTACAAATGAATTTATTTTAAAATTATTGATTATTAAAAAGTATATAATTATAATAATTAATTTATGGTAGAAATATTTTAATAATTATTTTCCATGAAAATATATAATCATATATTATTTAAATAATATATGGAGTGATTTTTAGAATAAATATAATAATTATTTTATTATATGAATTTTAGTACAGGTTATTAAGTTAAATATTTTATCTTAATTATTAAGGTTAAATAGGAAGAATAAATCAGATATGGAATCTAAACCCTAATTTTGGATTATTGCCAAGGTATGAGAATAATAATATAATATTAATTATATTTTGATTTTTCAGTGCTATGAATATGTACTGCATGTACGTATTGATGATAATTGGTCAATTATTGTGTTTAATTTCAAAATGCTAATATTATTTGGTTAAACCCTAATTTTACTTAGGGAAACTCTAAATTGAAAATCAATTGTGAGCTTAAGACTGTTTTATAACTATGTTATATGTTGTGTATTAAGTGATTAATTAGGTAAACCCTAATTAACATTTTGAAATATTAATTTCTAGAAACCCTAATTTCTATAATTAGTAACCCTAATTATAAATTATAAAACTTAATTACCATTTGTAAACCCTGATTGCTATTTTAGCAAAGTTAATGATAATTATATGATTTAATGTTCCTGTATAAGGTAATTATAAAATTAATCATAATTAGAAAATTCTAATTTCAAAATTTTAGAAACTAAAAGTTATTAAATTTTTATTTTATGTTGAGCAAACCCTAAATTAGAAATCCTAGACTTTTGCTAAAATTGCTCAAACCCTAGAAATTATTTAGGAAACCTTAATGTTTAAAATCTAGTGATTAGAATCTAGATTCAAGTGTCATGGACAAGAATACCCTTAAATTATTTTATTAGTTTACTAAAATACCCCTCATTGGATATTTTCATGAGATAACTTGCAAATCTTTCCATATTTTGAGTTGTTGAACAACCTTACCAACTCCACATGCTCAAAATGATAGCCACAAGCCTCTTGCATCAGCCATTACATGCATCTAGACTAGTATAAGTAGATCTAGGAGAGAGAAAATTCATTTGTTCACTTACATTTTGTCCAACACTCAAACCTTCTCTCTCAAACTTCAAACCTCCAAAAATTATAAGCTATATCAGTCCCTAAGAACAGCCCCACGAAAATCCCTAACAAACATCAGAAGCCAGAAATCAAGATTTTGCTCAAGAAGGTATTAACGAACTCTAGAAAAATCTGTCCAAAATTCTGTGTTAGATGTTATGTTTGATTGTTAGAATATGTTGTATAAGGTGTCTAGGGATGATCTGGGTTGCTAGATGTTAGATCCATAACATCTAGAGGCTCGGATTTGAAGATCTTCAAAGTCTGGAAATTTTTTAAAGAGGCGTCTGACAGCGAATGTCAGAGCTTGTAGATCCTTATCGGTTTATGTTTTTGGTTATTTTATGTTTTAAATGTGTAGTCTGTTATGTTTTCTTTGATCTGGTTCAAGAATAAAGCTCATATCTGGTATAGGTTGCAAGATATGGGTGGTCAAACACCGTTGACCAACCATGACTGGCCATGTTCTGGGTAACCCAGAACGAGCCCAGAAAGGTCTGACATGATTTTCATGAGCACGGATCTAACAGTGGTTTGATTGTATGTTCTTGGTTTTGCATCTAAGTTGTATTACATATGTTAGACTACATTTTTGTGTCTTGTTATCACCTAAAAAGTTAACAGGTGAAGCGTAGTCGATGGTCAAACCAAGCCAGAGAAGCACGAAAGCCGTTTTCTGGGTAACCCAGAAAATGCTTGACCGTGTTGTCTGACATGGGTTGACCGGCATAGATCTGCTAACTCAGTTGTTGTTTTGTTGATTTTATGTAATGGATCTCTAGACTTACATGTGTTCTACAAGTTAGACCTCTTAAATCGCTAAAACCTCACCTAGATCACAAGTTGTGGGGGCCCAAAACGAGCCAGTCGAACTGTTCTTCATTTCTGGGTAGCCCAGAAAATGAAGAACAGCTCTGACAGCTTGTTCAACGCTTCGGATCTCGTTAGTTATGCATGGTTTGATGATGTTGTTTGTTGAATCGTGTAGTCTTGTACTTGTACTACATTATCTTATCAACAACATGTTCAGAAACACATCACACTCGGTTTTAATCTTGGTCAAAGTAAGCAACTCGGAAACTGACTATGCGTTTCTGGGTTTGGCCAAGAACATGAAGAACACCTATAGCGACGGTTCTGTCGCTATAGGTTGTCTTTAGCGACAGATAATATTCTATTTTCTGGAAATTAATAAAAAAATAGAAAAAAATTAGTTTTAAATTATTAAAAATACAAAATAAATTATAAAAAATTATTTTAAATTCCTAAAATTAGTTTTTAACTATTTTAAATTATTTCATAAATATTTAATATTTTTGAAATATTAAAAGTATTTAATTTATTTAATTATAATATTAAATAAATTATTTAAAAATGATTTTAATATTAGAAAAATCATTAAAAATTATATTAGGATATAAGAAAATATTTTAAGTTATTTTTAATGACTTTTAATATTTTATGATAAATTTCATTAATAAATTAATATTAATGGTAATTAATTTATTTACTAAATGAATTAAGTAAATTAATTAAAAATGATTTTATTATATTAAAAATTATTTTAAATGAAAATAAAGTGTTTAAAAATATTTTAAGTTATAAAATATAACTTTTAATATTTAAAGGATAATTTCATTAATAATTTAATATTAATGATTATTAAGTTATTATTATTGATATTAAATTTATTTAATAATTATATTAAATAAATAGTTTATAAATGGTTTTATTACTTTAAAAATCATTTAAAATGGATATAAATGAATTAAAAATATTTTAAGTTATGAATAATGACTTTTAATATTTTGATAAATGAAACATTAATACTTTAATATTAATGATAATTATTTAAAAATGATTTTAAATGTTTTAAAAAATCATTTAAGGGTAATATTAATACTTTAAAAGTATTTTGAGTTATTATACATAACTTTAAAATTTTGGAAATAATTTCATTAATAGTTTAATATTAATTAAATATTAATGATAATAGAGTTGATTAGTATTTAAATCATTTAAATATGATTCTGGTGTTTGAAAATTTATGATAAATTATAATAAATGTTTTAAAATTTTATTGAGTCATTTAAAAAGAAAATGACTGATACGTACTGATGTTAAGTTATAAAATAGAGTCTTAGACTCGATAATTACCCGATAAAGTTGTCGGTAGACTGACATATTTCAGAAATTGATCTGGACTTAGATAATGTGATTAGATAAGTGATTATTTGTGATTCAATGGTTATTTAACATAGGTGCTAATGTGATTAGGTTATGTGTTGACTGCAATAAGCAGTGTTATGTGTTATAGTATGTTGTTCTAATCAAACGAACTATCTTATTAATGATAGGTCGTGAGATAAGCGATAGATCTTAATTACAAGTTGTAAGCAGCGCTTCAGGAGAGTATCTAACCTTTGCATTTTCTTTATGCAATGGATGTGAGTAAGAATGTTTCTAAACTATATTATTATTGTACAGATTATGAACTTTATATTATATAAGCTCATTGAATATCAACATGTTAGTATATGATAACTCGGATATATATATTCTGTTCGTTAATTTCTAGAAGTGGTTAAACAAGTGTTCCCACTTGGATAATCATTGTATTTAATCACATGTTGATATACCTTTGTCAATTACCCGTATACAAATATATTGAATTATAGATTTTTGTTGAACAAGATAAAACCTTTGATTTAGAACCCAAACAGGTATGAACATCCCTACATGGGAAAATTTTTATGCGCTCCGGCGGACAAAGGATGAACGATAATATCGTTCTAGCAATGTAGTATTGATCAATGCAGGGCATAACGGGCTGATCACCCCCGTGCCCGTAAGTTATGACGGTTTACAGATGAATTTCTGTTTAACCTTTTCGAAAATGTAAACAATGTTCATGGCATGTCACCATAACCCCAGATATAGTCATTATGTAGTTTTAAAAATTTGAAAGAGAGTTGTTATGTTATTATTATCGGTTCAGAATACTTCACAACTATTGACTTGTTGTAGAAGAATAGTACAAAGAAAACATTTAAATCCTTTCAGCTTATATATATATATATATATATATATATATATATATATATATATATATAAATGCTATTGCTTGCTGGGCACTCAAATGCTCATCCTTGCTTAAATTTAAATGTTTTCAGCTAAGTGCGAACGACCAGAGAACTCTGCTAAGAACAAAGGAAAAGGGAAGGTTGTTGAATGAACGAATTACTATGTTATGTAATAGTTTAATGTTATTAAGACAATTATGATATATATTATCTATCATGGGTTGTAATGAATGTTTAAAGGTTTCGTACTTGGGAGTTAGACTCTGATAATTATGTAAATTAATTTGATCTTTTATATTATTGTTATTATTATTAGTATTATTCCGCTCATAGAAATGGTATCGTGAAGAACCGAGTTCGGGTTTCAAGTATCCGAGTTTGGGGTCCTCACAGGTTGGTATCAGAGCTATAGGGTTAGAATCCTTAGGTGGGCTAGACCTTAGGCTATAACCTTAGAATAGAGGGAAATGTTGAAAATATAAATAACTCATATAGAGTTTAAAAAGAGATGAATTGACTAAATTCATCGTCAAACTAAATAAAAGATAACTTGTATAAAACTCTTATTTGTTGTGTGTATATACTATATGCTAATTAGGATAACTTATGTGTGTAGATGTCAGGTGAAAAAGGATTCGATTACCCTCGGATCGTAAAGAAGGAGCCAATATCGAAGCCGATAACTGAAATAGAGGCTCACAATGAAAATAATTCAGAAGATGTGGTTATTGTAGAAAATATAGTACCAGATCCGGAGATGGTGGAGCTGACAGATAGCGGTTCAGACACTAAAGTTGGAGCTGATCAAGCATCAACAGAGGTGCAGAATCTGAAGAATAAGGTTTCTTCTCTGGAAAGGCTATGGGAGATAGAAAGGCTGTTGAATAGTCAGTTGCGTCAAGTGTTAATAGAAACATTGGAAGGACAAGATAAGCTTAAAATCCAAATTGGTCAGATGGGAGCCACAAGCAGCACATCGTGTGCAGCTCCGGATAAGAAGGGGAAAAGAAAGATAGAAGACCATGACTTAGGAAAATCCAATAAGAAGAAATGGAAAAGAATATGTTATCTTTGCGGCTATAAAGGACATACCACTCCGTACTGTCCTGACTACAAAAAAGGAGCATGTTATGTATGTGGTATAGAAGGTCATCAGGCGAGAGAATGTCCAAGGAAAAGGTGTAATAAATAGGTAGTATAGGTTCTGTTGTGTAAGAGTGTTTAATGTAATGCATATGATAAGTATGTTTGTGTAATGTAATGTTTCCAATTTTTGTATTAAGTCAAGACTGTAAATCCCGACTTTTGAGGTCATAAAGGGATAGCTGAAGTTCAAAGCATTTTGTGCTATGTAAAATATTCGTTAAATGAATATGAATCTATGTTTGAGAAATGATGAAATAAGTTTAAAATATTAAACATATGTGATAAGGTTTAGAATGTAAGTTAAATTATGATTTTTTTTCAATCAGATAATGCCACCAAGACGTCGAACTCGCAATCAAAGGGCAGAGGAATCTGTCAACAACGTTGAGGGACAACAACAACCAGATCCGATGCGGCATTTTGCGAACATGATAGCTCAGGCTATGCAACAGGGAATACCAGTCGCTGAAAACCAGCCGGGCAACCGCTTAGCGAACTTCAAAGACTTTAAGGCTGTAGGACCACCAGAATTCAAAGGTACAACTGACCCTGTAGAAGCTCAAACTTGGGTTAAGGAAATTGAAAAAGCGTTTATGGTAGCTAGGGTAGATGAGGGGCAGAAAACTGCTTTTGCCACCTATATGATGAAGGGGGAAGCAAATTTTTGGTGGGAAGCAAATCAGGCTAGGGCAGGAGAAGGTGTAGTCACATGGGATAGATTTAAAACTTTATTTTTCGAAAATTATTTTTCACCAAGTATGCAGGCGAGGATGGAGGTTAAATTTTTAGAGTTGAAGCAGGAGAATATGACGGTGTCTGAATACGCCGCCAAATTCAATGAGTTAGCTAGGTTTGCTCCGCATCAAGTTGATACGGAGGTTAGGAAAGCTAGAAGGTTTGAGCTGGGATTGAAACCCTGGCTCTATAACAAAGTGGCGGTGTTGCAAATTCCTACATTTGCAGCACTCATGGAGAAAGCGATCATAGCTGAGGAGGGAAGTGAGGCCATGAGCCTTTACAATAAGGAGAGGAAGAATAAGGGTAAGATAGAAGGAGCTAGGAAGGTGGAAATTAATAGTGGGAGCAGGAGTGGAGATAGTAAGAGGAAGGTGAGCAGTTTTGCAAGTGTACAAGTGAAACAAGAAGGTGTTAAGAAACAGATAGTGTCATGTAAGACATGTGGGAAGAATCACTCGGGGGAGTGTTTGCAAGGAAAATTTGTTTGCTATAAGTGCGGACAGGAGGGCCATATTTCTCCCAACTGCCCCAATCCTAGGATGAATAGTGGATGTTTTATATGCGGATCGACAGAGCACAGGGTGAAAGATTGTCCAAAGAGGAGGGTGGAGACAGGAAGTGTGAACATGGGCACTGGCAGTGGAACGTTAGCAATCACAGGACCGACTTCGTCAAGCAAGCCAACAAAATCTACGGCAAGGGTCTACAACATGACAGTTAAGGATACGGCAGCAGCTGGCAATGCAACTCCAGGTATTATTCGTATGCCTTTTATTTTCTTATGCATGATTTTCCTATATATAGTAAATTATTTTATAAAGAAATTTTGAGGAGGAATTTGAGTTCTGTTAGAAACCAATTTTTCTATGTAATCAGAAAGGCAAGCTTCATGTGAATAGTTAAAGATCAGTTCGATCAAAGTTGATCGAGATCTACTTGCGATGATTGTGTACGCTATGTGACCGTGTATGTATATGTTTTAAAACGGTGATTCCGGGGACGAAATCTTTATAAGGGAGGGTGAATGTCGCAACCCGATATTTTCTATATAAATAAATAAGAAATTTTGTGAATAAATTTTTTTTATATTAAGGATGAGGATTTGTACAAGATTATGTGTATATGTATTTATGTGGTACGTAAAAATATATTTATTACATAATTATTTACAAATGAATTTATTTTAAAATTATTGATTATTAAAAAGTATATAATTATAATAATTAATTTATGGTAGAAATATTTTAATAATTATTTTCCATGAAAATATATAATCATATATTATTTAAATAATATATGGAGTGATTTTTAGAATAAATATAACAATTATTTTATTATATGAATTTTAGTACAGGTTATTAAGTTAAATATTTTATCTTAATTATTAAGGTTAAATAGGAAGAATAAATCAGATATGGAATCTAAACCATAATTTTGGATTATTGCCAATGTATGAGAATAATAATATAATATTAATTATATTTTGATTTTTCAGTGCTATGAATATGTACTGCATGTACGTATTGATGATAATTGGTCAATTATTGTGTTTAATTTCAAAATGCTAATATTATTTGGTTAAACCCTAATTTTACTTAGGGAAACTCTAAATTGAAAATTAATTGTGAGCTTAAGACTGTTTTATAACTATGTTATATGTTGTGTATTAAGTGATTAATTAGGTAAACCCTAATTAACATTTTGAAATATTAATTTCTAGAAACCCTAATTTCTATAATTAGTAACCCTAATTAGAAATTATAAAACTTAATTACCATTTGTAAACCCTGATTGCTATTCTAGCAAAGTTAATGATAATTATATGATTTAATGTTCCTGTATAAGGTAATTATAAAATTAATCATAATTAAAAAATTCTAATTTCAAAATTTTAGAAACTAAAAGTTATTAAATTTTTATTTTATGTTGAGCAAACCCTAAATTAGAAATCCTAGACTTTTGCTAAAATTGCTCAAACCCTAGAAATTATTTAGGAAACCTTAATGTTTAAAATCTAGTGATTAGAATCTAGATTCAAGTGTCATGGACAAGAATACCCTTAAATTATTTTATTAGTTTACTAAAATACCCCTCATTGGATATTTTCATGAGATAACTTGCAAATCTTTCCATATTTTGAGTTGTTGAACAACCTTACCAACTCCACATGCTCAAAATGACAGCCACAAGCCTCTTGCATCAGCCATTACATGCATCTAGACTAGTATAAGTAGATCTAGGAGAGAGAAAATTCATTTATTCACTTACATTTTGTCCAACACTCAAACCTTCTCTCTCAAACTTCAAACCTCCAAAAATTATAAGCTATATCAGTCCCTAAGAACAGCCCCACGAAAATCCCTAACAAACATCAGAAGCCAGAAATCAAGATTTTGCTCAAGAAGGTATTAACGAACCCTAGAAAAATCTGTCCAAAATTCTGTGTTAGATGTTATGTTTGATTGTTAAAATATGTTGTATAAGGTGTCTAGGGATGATCTGGGTTGCTAGATGTTAGATCCATAACATCTAGAGGCTCGGATTTGAAGATCTTCAAAGTCTGGAAATTTTTTAAAGAGGCGTCTGACAGCGAATGTCAGAGCCTGTAGATCCTTATCGGTTTATGTTTTTGGTTATTTTATGTTTTAAATGTGTAGTCTGTTATGTTTTCTTTGTTTTGGTTCAAGAATAAAGCTCATATCTGGTATAGGTTGCAAGATATGGGTGGTCAAACACTGTTGACCAACCATGACTGGCCATGTTCTGGGTAACCCAGAACGAGCCCAGAAAGGTCTGACATGATTTTCATGAGCACGGATCTGACAGTGGTTTGATTGTATGTTCTTGGTTTTGCATTTAAGTTGTATTACATATGTTAGACTACATTTTTGTGTCTTGTTATCACCTAAAAAGTTAACAGGTGAAGCGTAGTCGATGGTCAAACCAAGCCAGAGAAGCACGAAAGCCGTTTTCTGGGTAACCCAGAAAATGCTTGACCGTGTTGTCTGACATGGGTTGACCGGCATAGATCTGCTAACTCAGTTGTTGTTTTGTTGATTTTATGTAATGGATCTCTAGACTTACATGTGTTCTACAAGTTAGACCTCTTAAATTGCTAAAACCTCACCTAGATCACAAGTTGTGGGGGCCCAAAACGAGCCAGTCGAACTGTTCTTCATTTCTGGGTAGCCCAGAAAATGAAGAACAGCTCTGACAGCTTGTTCAACGCTTCGGATCTCGTTAGTTATGCATGGTTTGATGATGTTGTTTGTTGAATCATGTAGTCTTGTACTTGTACTACATTATCTTATCAACAACATGTTCAGAAACACATCACACTCGGTTTTAATCTTGGTCAAAGTAAGCAACTCGGAAACTGACTATGCATTTCTGGGTTTGGCCAAGAACATGAAGAACACCTATAGCGACGGTTCTGTCGCTATAGGTTGTCTTTAGCGACATATAATATTCTATTTTTCAGAAATTAATAATAAAATAGAAAAAAATTAGTTTTAAATTATTAAAAATACAAAATAAATTATAAAAAATTATTTTAAATTCCTAAAATTAGTTTTTAACTATTTTAAATATATTTCATAAATATTTAATATTTTTGAAATATTAAAAGTATTTAATTTATTTAATTATAATATTAAATAAATTATTTAAAAATGATTTTAATATTAGAAAAATCATTAAAAATTATATTAGGATATAAGAAAATATTTTAAGTTATTTTTAATGACTTCTAATATTTTATGATAAATTTCATTAATAAATTAATATTAATGGTAATTAATTTATTTACTAAATGAATTAAGTAAATTAATTAAAAATGATTTTATTATATTAAAAATTATTTTAAATGAAAATAAAGTGTTTAAAAATATTTTAAGTTATAAAATATAACTTTTAATATTTAAAGGATAATTTCATTAATAATTTAATATTAATGATTATTAAGTTATTATTATTGATATTAAATTTATTTAATAATTATATTAAATAAATAGTTTATAAATGGTTTTATTACTTTAAAAATCATTTAAAATGGATATAAATGAATTAAAAATATTTTAAGTTATGAATAATGACTTTTAATATTTTGATAAATGAAACATTAATACTTTAATATTAATGATAATTATTTAAAAATAATTTTAAATGTTTTAAAAAATCATTTAAGGGTAATATTAATACTTTAAAAGTATTTTGAGTTATTATACATAACTTTAAAATTTTGGAAATGATTTCATTAATAGTTTAATACTAATTAAATATTAATGATAATAGAGTTGATTAGTATTTAAATCATTGAAATATGATTCCGGTGTTTGAAAATTTATGATAAATTATAATAAATGTTTTAAAATTTTATTGAGTCATTTAAAAATAAAATGACTAATACGTACTGATGTTAAGTTATAAAATAGAGTCTTACACTCGATAATTACCCGATAAAGTTGTCGGTAGACTGACATATTTCAGAAATTGATCTGGACTTAGATAATGTGATTAGATAAGTGATTATTTGTGATTCAATGGTTATTTAACATAGGTGCTAATGTGATTAGGTTATGTGTTGACTGCAATAAGCAGTGTTATGTGTTATAGTATGTTGTTCTAATCAAACGAACTATCTTATTAATGATAGGTCGTGAGATAAGCGATAGATCTTAATTACAAGTTGTAAGCAGCGCTTTAGGCAAGTATCTAACCTTTACATATTCTTTATGCAATGGATGTGAGTAAGAATGTTTCTAAACTATATTATTATTGTACAGATTATGAACTTTATATTATATAAGCTCATTGAATATCAACATGTTAGTATATGATAATTCGGATATATATATTATGTTCGTTAATTTGTAGAATTGGTTAAACAAGTGTCCCCACTTGGATAATCATTGTATTTAATCACATGTTGATATACCTTTGTCAATTACCCGTATACAGATATATTGAATTATAGATTTTTGTTGAACAAGATAAAACCTTTGATTTAGAACCCAAACAGGTATGAACATCCCTACATGGGAAAATTTTTATGCGCTCCGGCGGACAAAGGATGAACGATAATATCGTTCTAGCAATGTAGTATTGATCAATGCAGGGCATAACGGGCTGATCACCCCCGTGCCCGTAAGTTATGACGGTTTACAGATGAATTTCTATTTAACCTTTTCGAAAATGTAAACAATGTTCATGGCATGTCACCATAACCCCAGATATAGTCATTATGTAGTTTTAAAAATTTGAAAGAGAGTTGTTATGTTATTATTATCGGTTCAGAATACTTCACAACTATTGACTTGTTGTAGAAGAATAGTACAAAGAAAACATTTAAATCATTTCAGCTTATATATATATATAAATGCTATTGCTTGCTGGGCACTCAAATGCTCATCCTTGCTTAAATTTAAATGTTTTCAGCTAAGTGCGAACGACCAGAAAACTCTGCTAAGAACAAAGGAAAAGGGAAGGTTGCTGAATGAACGAATTACTATGTTATGTAATAGTTTAATGTTATTAAGACAATTATGATATATATTATCTAGCATGGGTTGTAATGAATGTTTAAAGGTTTCGTACTTAGGAGTTAGACTCTGATAATTATGTAAATTAATTTGATCTTTTATATTATTGTTATTATTATTAGTATTATTCCGCTCATAGAAATGGTATCGTGAAGAACCGAGTTCGGGTTTCAAGTATCCGAGTTTGGGGTCCTCACACCGGACCTGGTTCCGTCTTAATTATTATGTTGGAATATCATGTTTGTGCGTTTTACGCCGGACCTGGTTCCGTTATTTAGTATTCTGTTGGAATAACCTGTCTATGCAAAGTACCGCATGCATGGTGATTTCTGTTGTTATTCCATTCTTTATTATTCTGTTGGAACGTCCAGTCGGTGCGAATTTCGCCTGACCTGGTTCCGTTATTTATTATTCTGTTGGAATAATCTGTCTATGCGAAGTACCGCATACATGATGATTTCTTTTGTTATTCCATTCTTTATTATACTAAGTTGGTTAAAGTTTTGACTTCTATACTCCATGTAATTAATGGAATATCCTTGATATTTGCGCTTCATCCATTATCTTTTCATGGAAATATTCTTCTGAGCATTCTTGAATTTTACTCTATAAATCAGTATTATGTTGACAATTTGGACGTTATCAGTTCCTAGATAAATTAATTCTTGAATTTTTTTTATTGAATTCTTATATCAATGTCATCATCCTCATGTTTATATTTTGTTGAAAGTCATCTATGGCCTATAGTGCATAGATGGACTTGGTATGATTATGACCAGGGATTATTCGGTGTAATCATGACCGTAATATTACAAATGATGTGGAAAAAGTCCTCATTGGCCCGTAGTGCATTGATGGACAGTTTTTGGTATGATTATGGCTATGAATTCTCTTTGGTCGTAGTGCAAAGATGAATTATTTTATGGCATGATCAGGACCGTTGATGAAAACATGATTATCTTTAGCCGTAGTGCATGGATAATTTGTGGTCGTGATACTAAAGAATATCCTTGGCCTGTAGTGCAGGGATGATTTAATGATGTAGATTATTTATTGAGCTGAGTCTCAGCGATAAAAGTGATGAAAAACCATTTAAATCATAAAAGATAGTAGATTTTATTCTATACTTTACTCTTGTAATGGATTACTTGTTCCGCTGCAGTTAAACTTGATGTCTATTGTATTTTATCAGTTTAACATTGTTGAAGACAAATGATAATTTATTCTGCATTATCTTAGTCATAATATTTTTATTGGGCTAGTTGAGCTCACCCTTTCTTTCACTATTCTCTTCAGGAAATGAGAACGTAGCTGGGACTAGTCGGGGAACAGAGTGATGATCCTAGATGTTTGCATTAGTAGTCCTCATTATTCTGTGAAATAGTGTGATAATAATTGTAATGAGGACTACTTTTGAGTTTGTATACTCTCTAGTAGATAATATTTGTATTCAAACTCACATTTTATGTTTTGTCATATTGTACACGACAGTTGTATTATTAAGTTTTATTTGAATTCTATACTATATATCTAGCGACTCAAGATGGGTGATGTATACCTAATTTTGGGAGCGTCACAGTTGGTATCAAAGCTTAGGGATATGATCCCTAGCTGAGATGTGAGATAAGAATTAGGAGAGGAGAGACGGGGAATTCCTTCGCTAGTATGACCTACCTAAGTTTACTTGTTATTTAATTGGTCGTTTAGAGTATAGAGATAATACGTGATATGTTAATTAACCCTTGTTTTGTAGTAGTATTTGAAAATGGCATCTGAAAATGTTGAGATAAGCAGTGGAGCACAGGAGATCGTTGAGTCTCCACAGATCAATAATCAGGACAATGTGCAACATGATGACGATAATCCTCCTGTAAACAACAACACTAATCAATTGACGAACGATGGTGCGTTTAGGAGTTTTTTAGAATTCATGCAACATCAGGCGAAGGCGGCTCCTGTTCATAATACAGGTAAAAATAATGGCAACCCACGGTTGGTCACCGCTAAGCAGTTCAAGGAGCTGGGACCACCGGAGTTTTTGGGAAAGCCAGAACCACTTAAGGCAGCGACATGGTTAAAGCAGATCACCAAAATATTTGATGTCTTGGGATGCTCAGAGGAGTAAAAGGTTCCCTTTGCCACCTTTATGTTGCGTATAGAGGCAGATTACTGGTGGAAATCTATAAAATGTACCCAGCCTGACGCGCTCAAGATGTCTTGGGAGAAGTTCCAAGAGCTGTTCAATGACAAGTACTTTCCCAAAAGCACTCGTCACATGAAGGAGGTGAAATTTATCGAGTTGGAGCAAAACAACATGACCGTATCGCAGTATGAAGCCAAGTTTGCCAAGTTGTCCCGATTTGCGTCCCATTTGGTTGATAATGAGTAGAGAATGATGCGAATATTTCTAAGAGGTGTATTATTAAGTTGTATTATTAAGTTGATGGGTGACGGGTCACCCAAAATTAGGTATACATCACCCATCACCCATCACCCAAAATTAGGTATACATCACCCATCACCCATCACCCAAATTATATATGATTAAAATGTTTAGACACGTCCCAGTTGTATTATTAAGTTGTATTTAATCTTCTCGCTCATTCACATTCTGAATGGTACTTCATCTGGATATCGTCAGCTTGATCTTTACGGGGTCTTTAAGTTCTTCTAACATCGTTCGCTGAAAATGTTTTTCATTTAAAGCAAGTGTGAGCATTCAATTGCCCAACAAGTCATAATAGTTAAACAAACAACTTCAAGAGTTTAAACATTTCTTCAGAACTTCGATAACTGAACAAAGGTTATGAAGTAGCTTGAATAATAGGAATAGTCCCGATTCCTTTCATCTTAAAACATCTGTCATTTTCACTTTGAAATACTTTCATTCCTCTACCTTTTTCATACACATCCTGTTTGGCTAGAATCATTAGCACAGACTTACTCAATAACGATTCATGCATAAATAGAGCATGCTTGTATTGAACAGTCAATCATAGAACAGTTCATATCATAGAAACACCGAAGTGTTCAAATTATGGCACAAGGCCTCATACATACTACCACTTTGTACATACATCGCACATATACATATAGACAAGACTTCTCAAGTTCAATATCTGAGAAGTGCTCAATCCAATTCCTATATAGCACATACATCGCACATATACACGCCCAGCTACAACTTACGTTGAACTGCTCAATCCAATTCCTATATAGCACATAAGGAGAAAACATAAACACCAATTAGTCATATATTGAACTTACGCATTGGTTTACTTAACTTTACTTCTTAGGGTTTGCGTTCTTTATAATATAAGTTTACTCGACTAACTCCCTTTTCTAGTTTACGACTTAATGACATACGGAGATGTCTTATTCATACATTCATCATCTTTGATGATTTACATTCTTATCTGACTCATATTCGGCTTTCATTAATCTTATTACCGTTCATTACGGCTTTCTTGATAAATTATATCTTATTAATAAGTTCGTTATCCATTACATGAACTCCATGTTCATTACTTATTCTTAGTGTCAAAGCTATACCGATTGTTGTATGCTAAGACCATTCGTCCATCGCAACAACATTGCATTCACAACGTCTATACGCTTCACACTTATATCTCATTATCATGACATAACATCGAATTGTTATTCCTTACCCTCGTCACTCAACGTCTAAGGAATCATAATCATAGCAATTCCTCACGTTCGTTCATCGCGACCACGGTCCCCGGATATCAGTTCCGTAACCCGTACCTAAAATCTTTGTCTTTTAATCTTGTTTAATCTTTCCTTTCAACCTTTACTATAGGTTTAATTCACTTGCTTAAGTGTTACATTAATTGGATATTATGTTCTTTATCGTCCCTTACGTTTCCCCAAGAGCTGAGTAGTTAAAAGCTCATCTCTGACTTTTTCTCTACATTGGCGCTGCGGCGCCACTCTCCTCATTAACTCTCGCACCACGGTGTGAGTTTGTAGTACCTGGCTTCCCGGTCTAGCGCTGCAGTACCACATTACTAGGCATGACTGGCGCCGCGGCGTCAAGCCCTAATTCTTGAAATTTTTTCTAAGTCTTTAATTGTTCTAAGACGCTTACTTCCCGATCTCATAACTTATTCGTTATAACTCGGAACGAGGTCGTTCCAAAGCCATTCTCTTCCTTATCTCATGTACTTCAATCCCCCTCAAACAGAACTTCGTTCTGAATCCTTTAACATGCCATTCAATTGGCTTGATCTTCACCCTTCGTTCATTTTTACGCTTTTAATGTTCTTCGCTCGGTCGTCCGTAATTCGGTCATCCGAACTCGGAACTCGTTCGATCTTGAGTTTACGACTCATGTTTTCTATGTTCTCTTACTTCCATAGGAAACCCTACACGTTCAGGTTCATTTATTAACTTTCTAATTCTCGTTTGTCTTTTACGAAATTTTGCCATAACTTCGTTATAACTACGTTTTAATCCGTTCTTCATGATCATTTCTACCGTTCCTAACCAAACAATAAGCAACTAACTTATACACGATGGTTTTAAACTTGTCCATCAACTGTGACACCCCCAAAACCTAGTACTTCATTTCCTTAAGATTTGGTGCTCACGTAAGCAAAACATTCATTTACTAACTACCCATTCATAATAGAATAAAAGAAAACTTGCCCATACATGATTAAACTTAAATAAAATCTCCCAGGTTATCTAACCTTTAACAACAATCATTTAAATGTGGATAATTAAATAACTTCATTACAATCATTAAACCAAAGTTTGAAAATAAACTATCAAAGTATTACAAGTCTTCAGCACTTAATCATCTTTCCTTTTCCCTTACTGGTGCTTGGTACGTCACCAGTTTCAACTTTAGTTGTAAGAAATTTTACAGGCAAGAGTGAGCAAACAAGGCCCACTTGAAATAACAATAAGTAAATCTTTAAACTTGTACATCAATTGACAATATTAGTATCAATAGAACTGAACAATATATTCTATTAACTTTCTGAAAGGTATAACATTCACTGAGGGTCTAATGATCACGAATCATGTCCACAGTTATAAGTAATCTTTCAACTTTAACTTTAACAGTCATAAGACTATAAGGACTCCACGTACTTAGGGGGATCAACCCTTCGTACAATGTATTGTACACAACCATTTCAACGCTAAGCGTAAACCTCTATTAAAAGAGTTGTTCATCTCAGTATTTAGAATACAAGTCCACACCATTGTAAGTTTGGTTTGGATAAACTTTCAAGGTAATTTAGAATTCAATGAACATCAACTACAGAGTAGTTGAATAAAATCCATGACATTATACTTATAGAATAATCATAATTGAATTAATCTTAGTAACTAAAATCATGCTTTAGGAATAATCTAATAGCATACAATTTGAATACTATAGCATACCTTGCTTGAACAATACTAAGCCAAGGTTAATTAGAATTGAATATTAAACATGCATAGAAATCTAGTTATACATGCTAACCAAAAATTGAATTACAAGAATAACTTGTTCAACATCAAATAGTTCAATAAAACAAAGGATTAGAAAACTTGCTCAATTATAAAATAGAGTTAGAAAACTTGCCTTGCTCGTAGACTAAACCGAACAATTTGAATCACAATATCCTATAAACATATGTCATCATGACATAGTTAGACATTAACAAATAACCAATACATTCACCACGTAGGTTTGATTATTCAATCACATAATCAAATTATAACACAAGTTACTCCTTAATAACATATTTATTCACCGTATAGAAACACTAAAATCAGTATTTTATAGTCCTACTATTATCATATAGTGTTTCTTAAAATTTTTGTGTACAAAAAGTACACTGTCAGACCATTCTGCTAACTCGCGCTGTGGCGCCACAGTTTACACTGTGGTTCGCGCTGCGGCGCTGAGTCGGTGCTGCGGCGCGGTGAATGAACTACGAAGCTGCGCTGCGGCGTGGTAATGGCGCTGCGGCGCCACTAATACACTGCTGGAGCCGCGGCGCGGCGCGAAACTTCAGTTTCGACTAACAGCTTCGGCAACCGTGCAAGAAAAAACCAAAATTGGCCTAAAAGCTCGAATCTAATAGACTAATTATCACGTAATTTACATATAAACTTCATATAAACATATTGTGAAGACTTCTAACATGTTTCTACTCATAAAATAATTTAAACATCAAATATACAACACTCAATTTCAATGTTTTTGGCAAAAACTCTATTTTTGATATTTTCAATAAAAATCAACACTGTGATTTTGCTTTTCAACCAAAACAGTAAATTCAAAACATCATAGTTATGATTATACATACTCTATCAATTTCTATAATCAATATATCAATCTAACAACTAATTAAACCTTAATTTTTATTTTAAATTAAGCCATACTCATATATTTTTTATATGAACACTCTGTAATATATTTTCTTCACAAAACACATACGTACATGAATTACATTCTCAATAATCATGCATAAAATCATGAGATAACCTTATAATCAATAATCATACCAAACTTATAACAACAATTTATCTTTTGTTAAAAAAAAATTCACAGAGAACTTTTTGAGAAGACGAAAACTAAACTTTTAAAGAGAAATGTTAAGCTCCTACCTTTAATTAAGAAGATGATCGCTACTTTTGATTATCAATTCTTTTTCTCCAATTCCTTTATCAAAACCTGTTAGGATTTCTCTCAATTTCTCTCAAGTTTTCTTCTTCTTCTTCTCTTTTTCTTCACTGAGTCTTTCTTCCTTACTCTACTACGTATAATAATATAACGTATATAGTAATAATAGATATATTAAATATATAATATAATACTAACTTAACTAACACCAGTTAAAAACTTTTAAAAATCAAAAGCCATAAGGCTTGTTTGGCTAACCACTAAAAATATAACCCATTAATCCTCATGTCTTGTTTGGTAAAACACAATTATATTAAAGACTTAATATGCAATAATACTTATTTGGCCAAAACTAAATTACACTCTTTTAATTTATTTTAATAACTCCATTATAGCAAGGTTATTAGTCACACTTTTATTTAATTAATAAATCGATTAAACATTAATCTATTAAATTACTTTAGCACATAATTTAATATCACATAACTATAATTTTTTTTATAATTATAATTTTATTTAACCAACTAATATTTTAAATTACAATTTCCCATTTAAAATATTATAATTTATTTAAATCACTATAACCTCTCTAGCTTACTTATTAAATTCAATTATTATATAATCGCATAACAATTAATTTTCTTATCTTCTTAATTATTTATTCAACAAATAAATAACTAAATCACATCAACTCAATTTGCCATAGAATTTAATAAATATTTAATATTGCAAATAAATATTTAATATTTAATATTTAATATTTAATTATTTATTCAACAAATAAATAACTACACCACATAAACTCAAATTGAATAATTATTTATTCAACAATAAACATATCCATTAATTACTTATATAAATCAATAAATATTTAATATTACATTTTAAAATTCTGGAATGTTATATCATTCCCTCCTTACAAGGATTCTGTCCTCAGAATCACAACTCAAACAAATCATTCGACTATCTGGATAGGAATCTCTTCATAAGACAAATCTTTCTCGAACTGCAACGGTTCATACTCGATCACATGTTTGTAGTCAGGTTTATATGGTCGTAACATCGAAATGTGAAAAATATTATGAATGTTTTCCAACCCTGGAGGTAGAGTTACCTCGTAAGCCACTTCTCCCACTCTTCGCAGCACTTCAAAGGAACCTCGGGCTTAGCTTTCCCTTTTTACCGAAACGAATTTTTCCTTTCCAGGGATAAACTTTTAAAAACACAAAAGTTCCTACGTCGAATGCACGATCTTGTCAATGTTGATCAGCATACTTTTTATGTCTGTCTTGGGCTGCTACTAATCTTTTCCTGATGAGTTTAACAACGTCAACAGTTTGTTGTACCAGTTATGGTCCTAACAGTTGGCGTTCATCGACTTCATCCCAGCATAGTGGAGTTCTGCACTTTCTGCCGTACAATGCCTCATAAGGTGGCATGCCGATGCTCGCGTGGTAACTGTTGTAAGAAAATTCCACTAACGATAATTGTTCTTCCCAGCTTCCTTTAAAGTCCATGACACATGCTCTCAGCATATCTTCTAATGTCTGAATTGTTCATTCGATTTGGCCATCTGTTTGTGGATGATAAGCCGTACTCATTCGTAACTGTGTCCCCATGCATTCTTGTAGTCTTTTCCAGAAATTTGATGTGAATCACGGATCTCTATCGGACACAATTGATACTGACACTCCGTGCCTCGAAACGATCTCTTTAATGTACAATCTTGCTAACTGATCAAGATTGAATCTAATCTTTATTAGTAAAAAATGCGCTGATTTCGTCAGTCTGTCCACTATTACCCAAATTGCATCACATCCTCTCTGAGTAGTTGGAAGACCCACTACAAAATCCATCGTGATGTGTTCCCATTTCCATTCTGGTATTTCCAACGGTTGAAGTAATCCGCTGGGTCTTTGATGTTCGGCTTTTACTCTCTGACATGTCAAGCACTTCGCTACGCATTCTGCAACATCCCTTTTTATATTCGGCCACCAAAAATGTCGACGCAAGTCTTGATACATTTTCGTGCTTCCTGGATGAATTGAATATTTTGAGCTATGAGCTTCGGTCAAAATTTCTTCTTTTAGTTCTAGCACTGCTGGAACCCAAATTCTTCCCTCGAACCGTAGTAATCCTTCGGTATCGACCTTGTATTTTGTACCGCTTCCAACAACCATATTCTCCTTTATCCTTCCACATTCTTCATCTTGTAACTAAGTGTTCTTCACCTTGTCCAGTAAAGTTGGACCTGCTTCTAACTGAAATAGTTGTTCGTCAGATTCTTTTGGAAACTTGATTTCCAACTCCAGTTTTGCCATTGCTGAAATGAGCTCCTCCTGAGTTGTTATCAACATCAACTTCTCCCGACCTTTCCTACTTAAAGTATCTACAACCACATTCGCTTTGCCCGGATGATAAAAGATCTCACAATCGTAATCCTTTATCAATTCCATCCACCATCGTTGACGCATGTTCAAATCCTTCTGAGTGAAGATATACTTCAGACTTTTGTGGTCTGTGTAGATCTCATATTTCTCTCCATAAAGATAATGTCTCCATATCTTCAGAGCAAATACAACTCCTGCCAATTCCAAATCATGAGTCGGATACCCTTTTCTCATAATCCCTCAGTTGTCTTGATGCATACGCAATAACTTTGTCGTTCTGCATAAGAACACAACCCAACCCTTTGTGTGAGGCATCACTATACACCACAAAATTTCCTGTATTGTCTGGTAATGTCAACACAGGTGCTACACTTAGCTTCTTCTTCAAATCTTGAAAACTTTCTTCACATTTCTCCGTCCACATGAATTTTACAGCTTTCCTTGTCAAATTTGTTAACGGAGTGGCTATCTTAGAAAAATCTTGAATAAATCTTCTATAATAACCAGCCAGTCCCAAGAAACTCCTCACTTCTGACAGTGTTCTTGGTTATTCCCAATTGATTACAGCTTCCACTTTTGATGGATCCACTGAAATCCCATCCTTGTCAATAACATGACCCAAAAATTGTACACGGTCGATCCAAAATTCGCACTTAGAGAATTTCGCGTACAGCTTTTCCCTTCTTAGTGTCTCCAATGTCAAACATAAGTGTTCCACGTGCTCTTCTTGAGTCTTGGAAAACACTAGAATACCGTTGATAAATACCACTACAAACTTGTCTAGGAATGGTTTAAACACTCTGTTCATCAAATCCATGAACGCAGCAGGTGCATTGGTTAAACCAAAAGACATCACCAAAAACTCATAATGTCCATACCGAGTTCTGAATGCCGTTCGTGGTATATCCTCCTTCCTCACTTTTAGCTGGTGATACCCACTTCTCAAATCTATTTTTGAAAAGTATTTGGCACCCTTCAATTGGTCAAACAAATTATCTATTCTTGGCAACGGGTATTTGTTTTTAATAGTGACTTTGTTTAACTCCCTATAATCAATGTAAAGATGCATTGACCCGTCCTTCTTCTTCACAAATAAAACTGGCGCTCCCCACGACGATAAGCTTGGCTGAATATATTTCTTGTCCAACAGCTCTTGCAACTGTATCATTAGTTCCTTCATTTCTACTGGAGCCATTCTATACGGGGCCTTCGATATCGGTGCTGTTCCCGGCGCTAAGTCGATCACGAACTCAATTTCTCTGTCAGGCGGAAGTCTTGGCAAATCCTCTGGAAACACGTCTTCGAATTCCCTCACTACTGGTATTTCTTCTATTTTCACACCCTTCTTCTGAGTATCGACTATGTAAGCTAAATAGCCCACACAACCTTGACTCAACAATTTCTTGGCCTGCATAGTCATCAGACATTTCATTTGTCTAGGAGACTTGCTACCATAAAATACTACCTTTGATGGAGTCATAAGGTTTACACACTTCTTGTGACAATCGATTACTGCTTCATATTTGAACAGCCAATCCATTCCCAAAATTACATCAAACTACCCGAGTTTAATCGGAATTAAATCTACCAACAAGATATTCTTCTTAATGTTCACCATACAGTTCTTGTATACGAATCTAACAGGGATTATTCCCTTATTCGTAATTTCTATGTTCAAAGGAAAATTTAGTTCTTCTCTAGGCAATTCTAACCTCTTAGCAAACTCATCAGATATAAACGAGCAAGTAGCACCCGAATTGAATAATACATATGCATCAATATCATTAATTGGGATAATACCTGACACCACATCTTTTGATTGCACAGCATCTTGCACAGTCATGTTGAAGGTTCTGGATGTGGGTTTGTTTGATGCTGCAGGCCCTGCAATGGCCCATGTACTTCCATTGGTACCTCCACTGCTTCTGGTTGTCACTCTCTCCTTCTTCTTAGGGCACTCACGAGCAAAGTGATCCTTGGATCCGCACGTGAAGCATGCATTCTTCTTCGGTTGAGTGCAATTTGGGGCGATGTGACCCTCATGGCCACAATTGTAGCAAACTCGTTTCCCCATCAAGCACGCACCCTTGTGAAATTTCCCGCATGTCGCACATGCTTCAAACTTTTTGTTTTGTTGGTTACCCTGCTAGTTTCCAGCACCTATGATTCCATTCCACTTCTTCTTCAAGCTGTTGTTGTTGTTGTTTCCACTGTTACCAGTTCCATTCTTAATCTCATTCTCATTCTTCTTCTTCTATTGTTCCTGATTGAACTTTGTCACTGCCTCGCCTCCACCTTCAGCGAGTACTTCTTTCTCCAACACCGCTGTAAATGTCTTCAATTGGAACAGGGAGAACCTACTGTACAGCCAGGGCTTCAGTCCCTATTCAAATCTCTTCACCTTACGTTCGTCTGTGCTAACCTGATATGGCGCAAACCTCGCTAATTCGTTGAACTTCGCGGCATACTCAGATATCGTCATCGTTCCTTGTTTTAGTTCCAGAAACTGTACTTCCAACTGACTCTTCGAACTCTCCGAAAAATATGTCTCGAAAAACAACTCCTTGAACCTATCCCATGTCATCACTCCAGGCCCTTCCCGAGTTTTATTGGCCTGCCACCAATAACTAGCTTCTGCTTTCAACATAAATGTTGCGAAAGCAGTCTTCTGGTCATCCCCTACCCTAGCGACATCGAACACTTTTTCTATCTCCATAATCCAGGTTTTGCTTCGACTGGATTCATGGACCCACAGAATTCAGGTGGTCCAACCGCCTTGAAATCCTTAAACGTTGTACCATGATTTTGTGGTTGATTCTACAATGCTCCTGTCAGTAGAGTCACTAGTTGTTGAATGGGGTTACCGTCAACATTGACGTTATTGATTTCTTCGGTGGTTCTCTGTCGTGTTGGTTGACGTCTGGGAGGCATTTTCTATTAAAATAAAACATCTATTAGACTATTACTTAGCTTCTTAAGTATTTCCTAATTAACTAGCCTCCAAAACAGAAATAACCACATAACACATAACACTTTGAATAAATTAACAACTTTTATTTATTCATAACCTTTTCAAAAACATAAAACAATAGCATCTCTGCTATCTACATTACTTTCCTAAACTACAAAAGTTTCAGATAACATCATAATCATATCCCATAGGTTGCATAAGACTTGGGATTTACAATTTATTTAACCTTTCACTCATCGTACTACAGCTATAATGTTCTATTAAGATACTTCTTAGCCCTACCACGTTCCTCCTCCATGACTCGAAACATTGTTCTGCGATCCAACACGTATGATGGTAACGTCTCGAACTGAATTGGATAACCCATGACTCGATCTTGAGCTCGATTAATTGCGGTGTTAAATACTTTATCCATCTCTTCCATCTTCATCCTCTTTGTCTGCGCGTCTCTCACTGCTCTTCCAGTTTGTTGATAAGCTTCCTCGTATGCATCTTCAGCTCTTGCCCTCTTAGCAGCTTCTTCTCTCAGCTTGCTCTTCAGTTCAGCAACCATCTCGATCAATTGTTCTTTCTCTCCTTCAGTCCCTATTAGTTTCTCCTCGACATTTGTCAGTCGTTCCTCACGATCCTGGATCTCGCCGTCTTTTTGCGTCATTTCAATCTATTGTTCAGCTACTATCTCCTGTAACTCCTCAACGATATCCTGAAGTTCCTCGTTGCGGTCATAAACTTCATCGTACATACGAGAGGCTATCGAGGTTAGTGGAGTCTCTTCCTCCTCATCCTCGTCATCCTCATCCTCCCGTGGCAACTCAACGGGATCCTCCTCGTCTGTCTCCACATCATCATCCTCATTCTCAACAACTATGACCAACGGGGCTGACTCTCGTGGCAGTAGTTGTTCCCAAACTACATGAATGTCGCAAGACTCCTCCTCTATAGGCATCTGAGGTCCCTCCTCCCTAGCCTGACTGGATTCTCCGACATTAGTCATCCTGACAACAAAGTTTTAAAGTTTTAATTATTAATCCTTACTATTCGACACTTACGAGTACATAAACTATAATCACATAAGCACATAAGTGTTTTATTACTTCTTTCTTAAAACCCGGTAAGAGTTATCTCCACTATCTTTTCAGAGGTTACTTCCTAAGGTTTTCCCCCACCTAAGGTTCATAACCTAAAGCTTTGATACCAACTTGTGACACCCCCAAATCCTAGTACTTCATTTCCTCAAGATTTGGTGCTCACGTAATCAAAACATTCATTTACTAACTATCCATTCATAATAGAATAAAAGAAAACCTGCCCATACAGGAATAAACTTAAATAAAATTTCCCAGGTTATCTAACCTTTAACAACAATCATTTAAATGCGGATAATTAAATAACTTTATTACAATCATTAAACCAAAGTCTGAAAATAAACTATCAAACTATTACAAGTCTTCAGCACTTATTCATCTTTCCTTTTCCCTTACTGGTGCTTGGTACGTCACCAGTTTCAACTTTAGCTGTAAGAAATTTTACAGGCAAGAGTGAGCAAAAAAGGCCCACTTGAAATAACAATAAGTAAATCTTTAAACTTGTACATCAATTGACAATATTAGTATCAATAGAACTGAACAATATATTCTATTAACTTTCTGAAAGGTATAACATTCACTGAGGGTCTAATGACCACGAATCATATCCACAGTTATAAGTAATCTTTCAACTTTAACTTTAACAGCCATAAGACTATAAGGACTCCACGTACTTAGGGGGATCAACCCTTCGTACAATATATTGTGCACAACCATTTTAACACTAAGCGTAAACCTCTATTAAAAGAGTTGTTCATCTCAGTATTTAGAATACAAGTCCACACCAATGTAAGTTTAGTTTGGATAAGCTTTCAAGGTAATTTAGAATTCAACGAACATCAACTATGGAGTAGTTGAATAAAATCCATGACATTATACTTATAGAATAATCATAATTGAACTAATCTTAGTAACTAAAATCATGCTTTAGGAATAATCTAATAGCATACAATTTGAATAGTATAGCATACCTTGCTTGAACAATACTAAGCCAAAGTTAATTAGAATTGAATACTAAACATGCATAGAAATCTAGTTATGCATGCTAACCAAAAATTGAATTACAAGAATAACTTGTTCAACATCAAATAGTTCAATAAGACAAAGGATTAGAAAACTTGCTCAATTATAAAATAGAGTTAGAAAACTTTCCTTGCTCGTAGACTAAACTGAATAATTTGAATCACAGTATCCTATGAACATATGTCATCATGACATAGTTAGACATTAACACATAACCAATACATTCACCACGTAGGTTTGATTATTCAATCACATAATCAAATTATAACACAAGTTACTCCTTAATAACATATTTATTCACCGTATAGAAACACTAAAATCAGTATTTTATTGTCCTACTGTTATCATATAGTGTTTCATAAAATTTCCGTGTACAAAAAGTACACTGTCATACCATTCTGCTGACTCGCGCTGCGGCGCCACAGTTTACACTGTGGTTCGCACTGCGGCGTTGCGGCACGGTGAATGAACTACGAAACTACGCTGCGGCGTGGTGATTGCGCTGCGGCGCCACTAATACACTGCTGGAGCCGCGGCGCGGCGCGAAACTGCAGTTTCGACTGACAGCTTCGGCAACCGTGCAAGAAAAAGACAAAATTGGCCTAAAAGCTCGAATCTAATAGACTGATTATCACGTAATTTACATATAAACTTCATATAAACATATTGTGAAGACTTCTAACATGTTTCTACTCATAAAACAATTTAAACATCAAATATACAACACTCAATTTCAATGTTTTTGGCAAAAACTCTATTTTTGATATTTTCAATAAAAACCAACACTGTGATTTTGTTTTTCAACCAAAACAGTAAATTCAAAACATCATAGTTATGATTATACATACTCTATCAATTTCTATAATCAATATATCAATCTAACAACTAATTAAACCTTAATTTCTATTTTAAATTAAGCCATACTCATATATTTTTCATATGAACACTCTGTAATATATTTTCTTCAGAAAACACATACATACATGAATTAATTTCTCTATAATTATGCATAAACTCATGACATAACCTTATAATCAATAATCATACCAAACTTATAACAATAATTTATCTTTTGTAAAAAAAAAAAATTCACAGAGAACTTTTTGGGAAGAGGAAAACTAAACTTTTAAAGAGAAAGGTTAAGCTCCTACCTTTGATTAAGAAGATGATCGCTACTTTTGATTATCAATTCCTTTTCTCCAATTCCTTTATCAAAACCTATTAGGATTTCTCTCAATTTCTCTCAAGTTTTCTTCGTCTTTTTCTCTTTTTCTTCACTGAGTCTTTCTTCCTAACTCTACTAGGTATAATAATATAACGTATATAGTAATAATAGATATATTAAATATATAATATAATACTAACTTAACTGACATCAGTTAAAAACTTTTGAAAATCAAAAGCCATAAGACTTGTTTGGTTAACCACTAAAAATATAACCCATTAATCCTTATGCCCTGTTTGGTAAAACACAATTATATTAAAGACTTAATATGCAATAATACTTGTTTGGCCAAAACTAAATTACACTCTTTTAATTTATTTTAATAACTCCCTTATAGTAAGGTTATTAGTCACACTTTTATTTAATTAATAAATCAGTTAAACATTAATCTATTAAATTACTTTAGCACATAATTTAATATCACATAACTATAATTTCTTTTATAATTATAATTTTATTTAACTAACTAATATTTTAAATTACAATTTTTCCATTTAAAATATTATAATTTATTTAAATCACTATAAGCTCTCTAGCTTACTTATTAAATTCAATTATTATATAATCTCAGAACAATTAATTTTCTTATCTCCTTAATTATTTATTCAACAAATAAATAACTAAATCACATCAACTCAATTTGCCATATAATTCAATAAATATTTAATATTGCAAATAAATATTTAATATTTAATTATTTATTCAACAAATAAATAACTACACCGCATACACTCAAATTGAACAATTATTTATTTAACAATAAACATATCCATTAAATACTTATACAAATCAATAAATATTTAATATTACATTTTAAAATTCTGGAATGTTACATCAACAACAGTTATACTACGATGGTTTTAAACTTGTCCATCAACAACGTTCTTCGTGTTCTTCGTGTGTTCTTCGTGTTATTCGTTCGTTCTTCATTTTAATCGATATTTTGGATTACGATTTCACTTTTTATTGGAATTTGATGTTATTAAACACCATTCCTTACTTATTTCACCTACTCATTCATTTAATCCACTCAGATAGCTCAAAATCCTCAAGAATCTTATACTTCCTTAAGAAATTTACAAACTATACTTCTAATTCTTATTTCTTCTTTTCTGAATGATTTCAACCATATGGAATCATTCCTAACATTATTAACTTCTTATTCTAATTAAGTTATGTTATTAACATATAGGACTTAAAGAGAAATTAAATTCGACTAGGTTTTAAGTTACCTCTCTTCTTTATTTTTCTTCCGCTAGACAAAGCCGACGATTCGCAAGCTTTTCTATTTCACGATCACTTTCGATCCGATCATTCATGCTCAAGCTCTTCCTCCTTCCTCTCCATCCGAATCCTCTCTCTCTCTCTCTAGTGTTGAATTTTCAAAATCTCATTTAAATGAAATCTAGCTTCCTATTTATAGATTTTCTAAAGCTAGGGCAAAATAGTCATTTCACCCCCTTAACCTCCTTACTATTCATTACATAAGGACTAAGTTAACTTACTCCTTAAGTTTACTTAACACTTAAGTCTACTTAGCCTTTAAGTTTGCTTAACTCTTAAGTTTACTTACTCATTAAGTTTACTTAGCCCTTAAGTTTGCTTACTCATTACTTATAAGCACTGTACTTAGCCATTAAGCATAAGCACTTTACTTAATTATTAAGTTTACTTAGCTATTACTTAACTTATCCCTTACTTAGCCTTTAAGACTAAATCGTATTCTACGCATCTTATTCTCGTATTCTCTTCGTATATAGTTTGTACAATATTCGTATTATACGTCGTACTAATCTTTGTACTATACTCATATAATAACTAGTATTACACTCGTATTCCTTACGCATAATAACCTTAATTATTATACGAAATCATTAAATTCTCGAAACTTACTTTTCCTAACCCTTAGGTTTTAAATCCGCAGGCGAAAACTTAATTTTTGCCATAACTGAAATATTATTGAATATTCCATCACGTCTAAACATTTTACGTAATCAATAACTTCTCAGAATTTCAAAATAAATCTCCGAGCAGAAATGGATGAATACTGACTATTTCGTCTTTTTCCCCAAAAATATTATTTTTCTGGAAAAATCTCATTTTCGTCTTGAAAATTCCTATTCGTTCAATCTAGCTCTTAGCCAGAATCCTTCCGACTTATAATCATCCTACGTTATAGAACAATTAATAAACACATATCACATAATAGTATTAATAAAAATTAGTTTTATTAATAACTAATTCTTTAAACCTAAATTCTGGACGATCCGAATTTTCGGGTCGTCACATTCTTCCCTCCTTATAAAAATTCCGTCCTCAGAATTTCTTAAAACCACACCCTTACCCGGGTCATCATATTCAGCCCTTCTTCACAGAACTTCTGTGACGCCCCCAAAATAAGGTATACATCACCCATCTTGAGTCGCCATATACATGGTACAGAATTCAAATACAACTTACTAATACACTGTCGTGTACAAGACGACAAAACATAAACTATGAGTTTGAATACAAATATTGTCTACTAGAGAGTATACAAACTCAAAAGGAGTTCTCATTACAATTATTATTACACTATTTCACAGAATATTGAGGACTACCAATGCTATCCTCTGGACCATCACTCCGTTTCCCGACTCGTCCCAGCTATATTCTCATTTCCTGAAGAGAACAGTGAAAGAAAGGGTGAGCTCAACTAGCTCAGTAAGAAATATTATGACTAAGATAATGCAAAATAAATTATCATTAGTCGTCAACAATGTTAAACTGAAAAAATACAATAGACATCAAGTTTAACTGCAGCGGATCAAGCAATCCATTAAAAGAGTTAAGTAGAGAATAAAATCTACTATCTTTTATGATTTAAAAGGTTTTTCATGACTTTTATCGCTGAGACTCAGCTTAATAAATAATTCACATCATCCCTGCACTACGACCAAGGATATTCATTAGTATCACAACCACAAATTATCCATGCATCATAGCCAAGGATATTCGTGTATTCATCAATGGTCATGATCAAGCCAATAACTGTCCATCAATGCACTACGGGCCAATGAGGACTTTTACCACATCATTTGTAACATTACGGTCATGATTATACCGAATAATTCCTGGTCATAATCATACCTAGTCCATCAATGCACTACAGGCCACAGATGACTTTAAAAAATATAAACATGAGGATGATGACAATGATATAAGAATTCAATAGAACAAGTTCAAGAATTAATTTATTCAGGAACTAATAACGTCCAAGTTGTCAACATGATACTACTTTGTGCAGTAAAATTCAAGAATGCTCAGAAGAATATTTCCATGAAAAGATACTAGATGAAGCGAGGATATTCTACTAATTTCATAGAGTATAGAAGCCAAAACTTTAACCAGCTGAGTATAATAAATAATGGAATAACAAAAGAAATCACCAGGCATGCGATAGACCGCATATACATGTTATTCCAATAGAATAATAAATAATGGAACTAGGTCCGGCGTAAAATGCACAGACAGGATATTCCAACAGAATAATAAAGACGGAACCAGGTCTGGCGTAAAACGCACAGACAGGATATTCTAACAGAATAATAACGAAGGAACCAGGTCTGGCGTAAAACACACAGATAGGATATTCCAACAGAATAATAAAGAATGGAATAACAGAAGAATTTCACCAAGTATAGGGTAGCCCGCGTATACAGGTTATTCCAACAGAATAATAATGAATGGAATAACAGAAGCTCTCTTCATGAATACAAAAGAAATAATACCCCTTACCGTAAAAGAAACTGAATATAAGAGTAGGAAAGTAGCATAATACTTTTCTATAGTTTCTCTATAATTTTTCTCTCTAGAGTTTCATGAATTCGTAAGAAATAATGAAGGAATGAGCTTCTATTTATAGGAGAATGGAAGGGCACTGTTCAAGTACGAAATAATTTTGTAGAATTATTTCTTCAATCAACTAACAACTAAGTCAAACAACTAACCAATAAAATTTCAACAAAAATTAAAATATAATACATATAAATATATATATATATATATATATATATATATATATATAAACATATGTTTTCAACTTATATATATATATATATATATATATATATATATATATATATATATATATATATATATATATATATATGTTTTCAATATATATATATATGTTTTCAACTATATATATATATATATATATATATATATATATATATATATATATATATCAATATTATATATCAATATTATATATACTACTAGATTTTTCCCACCCATATCCAACATCAATCCCCCACCCTCCCAATAATCACTCTTACACATCACTATCACACTATCACTTTTCCACCATTTTCCACTCATACACACATCACACACCTATCACTTTCATATATCATTTTCTCCCACCATATACTCAATACATACATATACTTCCATACGTATACTCTTCCATTTCCAAAATCATTTTTCCAACACATATGGGCCCCATATGTGGCCCCCACATGTGGGCCCCAACTTTAAATAATTTTCTTCCGATTATTGTGAAAAATAGGTAAATAGGAATCCATAAAATAAGCAAAACTTCATAAAAATCAACTTAATAATTTTAACAACATTTATCATCTTTATTATAATTCACAATATTAATCGACCCGGTCGTTCCCAGGAAAGAATAGGCTTTCTAATAAGGATTTCTCCCTATTGGCGCGTAATTAGGTGACCAAACCTCTCCTTGACAGAACTTCTAGACATCGTTAATATTACAAATAATAATATTAATAACTTTGTCGTCTCAATTATTGATTTTAACAATATATAAAATATCGACAATAATTGAATCAGATAACGTGAGATACTATGCAACAATTACTATAACAATAATTGAACAAAACTGAATGACTTCTCACGTAAGCATCAATAATCAATACCGTGTGTTACTATGCAACCACGCGTATTACGGTACTTTTACTACCGAGTAGTTCAATAGTATTAACGGTAAAACTTCCGCCGTTATTTTTATAAAATATTTTTGTCGTTTTCTTAATCAGACAATAATTCCGTTGTAGGGGTCCACCAATGATTGCGCCGTTGTACGAATATTCCCTGACAAAAAGAATATTCCCCGACCAATCGAACATTATACAACAACTTGCATACTTTGCAAAATTTATAAATACTACCCACAACTATAACATTATATCAAATCCACACCATAATATTCAAAAAAATATTTCGAGAAATTTAAACCTTTATTCATAAAATCTGGGGTCTCACAATCTCCCCTCATGGAATTTCGCCCACAAAATTTACGTACGTACCTGGTATGCCGAACAGATGAGGACACTTTGTCAGATTCTAACTCTTGAGGTATAACCTTTAAGCGTAGAATATACTCTAGGATTTAAACAGGTACATCTTCATACGTTAAATCATCCGCTATCTCGTCCGGTTTTAAATCAATAATGTGGTTCGGGTCGTCCACATATTTACGTAACATCGATACGTTAAAAATGTTATGAACACGCGACATACTTGACGGTAAAACGAGTTTATAAGCCACAGTTCCTACTTGATCGAGGATTTAAAATGGGCCAATTAAATCGAGGGTTGAGATTTCCTCTCTTCGTCGATTCTTGCTTCTAGAATAACGCCCTCTTGAACCTTCTTCTTCACGTTCATCAGCTCTGAGTATGTAGCTTGAACAACTTTAACTTTATCGATTAAAGTCGATTCTAATCGTATATTTGTTATCTTCACGTGAGTTTCTAGAGTCTTTAACTATATCTTCATCATTTGTAAGTTATACAAAATGGGTCTTTGTATTAACAACATCGCACTCGCATAAGATTTTCTACTGAACGCATTAGCTACTACGTCCGCACTTCCACGATGATATTGAGTGGTACGATCGTAATCTTCAACAACTCAAGCCAACGTCTTTGGCGCATTATACGTTCATTTTGGTTGAAAAAATATTTGAGCGTTTAAGAAATGGGTTTTGTCCTGGGGTCAATACAAAATTCGATTTCACGCTTTAGGGTAGGCCAAGAAGTCTTCAGGAATACGTTAAGAAATTTATTAACGATAAAAATATCATTCAAAACTGTGACCCTCATCCAAGACTTGGATAGCACGTCACATTGATACCTATCAACTTGCCATCGTCATTCACGACGTTGCCTACCGAAAGTCTGGCTTCGGTGCATTCCACACAACAAAGTCAACAACGAAAGGATCGGGGCTCTTTATTTATGGCTTGATATAACAATGATTGACTTTAGTGGTTTGGTTACTTGAATTCGCATGACAGGTTGGTTAGGAATATGAAAACTAACAACCTTACGAAAAGCATGATGAGTATTTAACCAATCGTTTCCAAAAATCACATCAAAGGAAAGTATTTTCAAAAAGATAAGATCAACAGGTAACGTGAAAGTGTCGATTTGAATCAAACAAGATTTATAAATAGTGGAGTTAACGAAGGTTCCTCCTAATAGAGTTTCAACAGATAAGTCAAAGTCTAATTTTTTTTAAGAGCCAAGTTTAAACGTTGAACACAACTAGGTGAAATACAAGAGTGTGTAGAACCAGTATCGAATAAGATACAAACTTCGCAAGGGTTTATGATTAGCTTACCCGTGATAACTTCATTTGGGTTCCTCACTTGTTGGGAAGTCATGACAACCGCTCTCCTTTGAACTACCCAACTTTGACTTGTCTGGGGTAGCATTTGGTGTCATCACTATCGTTAGAATTAACTTTAATATAGGGAATATTCCACCCTCAACTGCTTCATCGTACTCCTGATTCATGATCTGAATCAACAATCTTTGATCCATATCGAGTTCAGATTGACTGCTCTATACAGGGTAATTCAAAACTCGATGTTGGGTTCTCTCAATTGTTGTCCAAAAAGAGAAATGTATATCATCTATTTTAGCCTTTTTGGATCAGACGTCTCTTTCTACCATATCAACACATTGTGCGGCTTTTACCCACGCATCCTTCATTCTTACTCGTTCAGTTGTTTCTTCTTTCAGCTGATCCTTGATATTTGAATTCTCAGATTCCAACTTTAATATCTTGCACTCTGCCAAAGCGTGATTTTGTTCGAGCATCACATATCGGGTAACACAATTTTGAATCGTTACATCTCTTTGCTCCACGACCGCCTGCCGTTCTTCAGCCTGCTCTTCTAACTCATGAACACGATTTTGTAATTCTAAGTTTTAATCATAAACTTCTTCTAACCAATTCTCCTCAAGTTCCTCTTCTTCCTCACTCTCAGCCGCTACCTCTGTCACTAGCTCGGGTGCAACTATTACTTCTTCACTTACTACGTAGATATCTCTAATTTCTTCTTCACCTGATATTACATTATCCTGGTTGGTGATTAGAGGTGTCACGGTCTCACTCACTCCATTGTTGACATTTTCAGCTTCCATTTTCAAATACTGCCACAAAACAAAGGTTAATTAACATGTCACATATTATCAATATACTCTGACCAACCAATTAAATAACAAATAAACTTAGGTAGGTCATACTAGTGAAAGAATTCCCCGTCTCTCCCCTCCTAGTTCTTGTCTCACATCTCAGTCAGGGATCATATCCCTAAGCTTTGATACCAACTGTGACGCCCCTAAAATAAGGTATACATCACCCATCTTGAGTCGCCAGATACATGGTACAAAATTCAAATACAACTTACTAATACAACTGTCGTGTACAATACGACAAAACATAAACTGTGAGTTTGAATACATATATTGTCAACTAGAGAGTATACAAACTCAAAAGGAGTCCTCATTACAATTATTATAACACTATTTCACAGAATAGTGAGGACTACTAATGCTATCCTCTGGACCATCACTCCGTTCCCCAACTAGTCCCATCTATATTCTCATTTCCTGAAGAGAACAGTGAAAGAATGGGTGAGCTCAACTAGCCCAGTAAGAAATATTATGACTATGATAATGTAAAATAAATTATCATTAGTCTTCAACAATGTTAAACTGATAAAATACAATAGACATCAAGTTTAACTGCAGCGGATCAAGTAATCCATTAAAAGAGTCAGGTAGAGAATAAAATCTACTATCTTTTATGATTTAAAAGGTTTTTCATGACTTTTATCGCTGAGACTCAGCTTAATAAATAATCTACATCATCTCTGCACTACGGCCAATGATATTCATTAGTATCACAACCACAAATTATTCATGCATCACAGCCAAGGATATTCGTGTATTCATCAATGGTCATGATAATGCTAATAATTGTCCATCAATGCACTACGGGCTAATGAGGACTTTTATCACATTATTTGTAACATTACGGTCATGATTATACTGAATAATCCCTGGTTACAATCATATCAAGTCCATCTATGCACTACAGGCCACAGATGACTTTAAAAAATATAAACATTAGGATGATGACAATGATATAAGAATTCAATAAAAACAAGTTCAAGAATTAATTTATTCATGAACTAATAACGTCCAAGTTGTCAACATGATACTGCTTTGTGCAGTAAAATTCAAGAATGCTCAGAAGAATATTTCCATGAAAAGATACTGGATGAAGCGCAAATATCAAGGATATTCTACTAATTTCGTAGAGTATAGAAGCCAAAACTTTAACCAGCTGAGTATAATAAATAATGGAATAACAAAAAAATCACCAGGCATGTGATAGACCGCACATACATGTTATTCCAATAGAATAATAAATAATGGAACCAGGTCCAGCGTAAAATGCACAGACAGGATATTCCAACAGAATAATAAAGACGGAACCAGGTCTGGCGTAAAACGCACAGACAGGATATTCCAACAGAATAATAACGAAGGAACCAGGTCTGGCGTAAAACGCACAGACAGGATATTCCAACAGAATAATAAAGAATGGAATAATATGAGAATTTCATCAAGTATAGGGTAGCCCGCGTATACAGGTTATTCCAACAGAATAATAAGGAATGGAATAACAGAAGTTCTCTTCATGAATACAAAAGAAATAATACCCCTTACCGTAAAAGAAACTGAATATAAGAGTAGGAAAGTAGCATAATACTTTTCTATAGTTTCTCTATAATTTTTCTCTCTAGAGTTTCATGAATTCGTAAGAAATAATGAAGGAATGAGCTTCTATTTATAGGAGAATGGAAGGGCACTGTTCAAATACGAAATAATTTTGCAGAATTATTTCTTCAATCAACTAACAACTAAGTCAAACAACTAACCAATAAGATTTCAACAAAAATTAAATATATATACACACACATATATATATATATATATATATATATATATATATATATATCAATATTATATGTACCACTAGATTTTTTTCCCCCCAATATCCAACATCAATCCCCCACCCTCCCAATAATCACTCTTATACATCACTATCACACTACCACTTTTCCACCATTTTCCACTCAAACACACATCACACACCTATCACTTTCACATATCATTTTCTCCCACCATATACTCAATACATACATATACTTCCATACGTATACTCTTCCATTTCTAAAATCATTTTTCCAACACATATGGGCCCCACATGTGGCCCCTACATGTGGGCCCCAACTTTAAATAATTTTCTTCCTATTATTTTGAAAAATGGGTAAATAGGAATCCATAAAATAAGCAAAACTTCATAAAAATCACCTTAATAATTTTAACAATATTTATCATCTTTATTATAATTCACAATATTAATCGACCAGGTCGTTCCCAAGAAAGAGGGGGCTTTCCAATAAAGATTTTTCCCTATTGGCGCGCAATTAGGTGACCAAACCTCACCTTGACAAAATTTCTAGACATCGTTAATATTACAAATAATAATATTAATAACTCTGTCTTCTCAATTATTGACTTTAACAATATATAAAATATCGACAATAATTGAATCAAATAACGTGAGATACTATGTAACAATTACTATAGCAATAATTGAACAAAACTGAATGACTTCTCATGTAAGCATCAATAATCAATACCGTGTGCTACTATGCAACTACGCGTATTACGGTACTTTTACTACCGAGTAGTTCAACAGTATTAACGGTAAAACTTCCGCCGTTATTTTTATAAAATATTTTTGTCGTTTTCTCAATCAGACAACAATTCCGTTGTGGGGTCCACCAGTGATTGCGCCGTTGTACGAATATTTCCTACCAAAAAGAATATTCCCCAACCAATTGAATATTATATAACAACTTACATACTTTACAAAATTTATAAATACTACCCACAACTATAACATTATATCAAATCCACACCATAATATTTAAAAAAATATTTCGAGAAATTTAAACTTTTATTCATAAAATATGGGGTCTCACAATTTCGTCCTCGAAATTTTAGCCTACTCTACTTCTCAACTTCCCTCAAACGGAGTTCTTATTTTTTCCATCATTCCTAACCCCCATAACTTATCAAGAATCATGAAGTAGAAGGAATAACGAGGAATATAAAATTTTCTTTAAAACGTTTCATACTTTGGATGAGGGGTCAAATTGACCATGAACTCTTACTAGGTTAAACAACATTTTGCCATAAGCCCTTCTTTAAGGGTCTGTTTACAATCACCAAGAAAGTAAACTACCTCTTCCATGTTCTCCTCAGACTTAATCATTAGATTCCGCACCAAAATAATTTAGTTTGGCAAAAGTTCTCAAAGAAAGTTCGATTTTCTTATAACATGACATACCATTTGTCTAGCCGAATCAAGTAGCTTAGATCATACCAATAAATTGGACAACAACGTGAAACCTTCGTCTACTCAACTCAATTGACGTTGACTACTTCTTTAAATTCTTTTCGCAATACATCGAAACGGTTTATAACGTCATGATACCGTACTTTTCACAGTACGTTGAGGACTTCGTCAGTTTGTGACTTCGTCATTATACATCATACCATAGCGGGTTGTTGATCGTAAGATCTCATCCAACACTAGGTTTAATTGCATTAATAACTCTATCCTTTTACCATCCTTGCATCAAATGCATGGATGATATAAAATTTATTTTGATATTTTAAATCAATTTCTGTCTAGCTGAAGCAATTAGCATAGACATATCAAGAATAGCTCTTTTAAAATCCGTTGGTTCCAAATGTTGAACCAATTCTTTCATTTTCAAAATGTACTAATCAGCACGAGTTCAATAAACTTCGAAATCTAGCATAGCTAGATGACTTGGAATATCCTATTCTCCATCTTCATTCATTGTCTTACTGCGACAATGCTTAATCTTCTCTATCACCTTCATTGCTAAGTCTACTAAAAATACTTACTTTCAGCCTAAATATTCCCATACCTTAGTACAGCCCATCAACTTACCACACATTATGAGTTCAGAAACTTTCCACAATAATATGAGTTTAAGAACATCCAGACAGACCATAGGCGTCCATTCGCTGAGACGTTCAAAAACATACCATATAATTATGAGTCACGAACTTACCATAAGTATGAGTTTCAGGAACTCGCACCTACCTTATCGTTCTCTACCTATCAAGTATATACATGAGAAAAGATTCACCTTCTCATCATATACATCTTGATAGCGCGACATACTATTCCAATGATTATCACAACCAGAAGCTAAGTGATTGTAGAACTAAACACAATTCCCTGCCCATACAGAAAATTGGTCAACTCAGCTACTGACCGATATAGGAAGCTAAGCGGTTGTTACACCAAGGATAATTTTTCGCCCATACAAAGAATTGTTCAACTTAACAACTATATCGAATAAGAAGCTAAGTGGTTCTAAAACCACGTACAATTTCCCCGCCCATACAAGGAATCGTACAACTCAACTACTGATATGAGTCCTCAATTGAAATTTTACAACTTCTAAATCTCTCTTTACTTAATACGAATTTTCTTTAATTCGTATACTATCCTTCATAACTCAATCTAAGTTCTTCTTCCCGCACCACTTCATAGTACCCTTCATTCATAGCATTAACTATAAATCATTCATCGTTTAACAACTCATCTGTTACTACGAATCACTATGATCATGTGGTGATCTTCTTATCCTTCTCTGTACGATTATAGTCTTAGGTACTCCTACCCAAGGTTTATAACCTATCAGCTCTAATACCAACTTGTAACGCCCCAAAATCCGGTCTATCTTCACACCTGGATTCTGTATGTCACGAGTACATCATTCATCCAACATACATCATTATATACTGAAATATAACAACATACACTCTCAAATCCTAGGTTCTAGAAACCTTATAATCTCTTTCATTACAAATAATGATAATACATTATTCATTTCATCTTACAAGAGTGACTTTTATCCGCCACCAAGGATACATAACAGTTCATTAAACTAGTCTATAATTCAATTTCATCTTTTTACATTACAAGTCTTCACTTGATCTTCTCGCTCATTCACATTCTGAATGGTACTTCATCTGGATACCGTCAGCTTGATCTTTACGAGGTCTTTAAGTTCTTCTAACATCGTTCGCTGAAAATGTTTTTCATTTAAAGCAAGTGTGAGCATTCAATTTCCCAGCAAGTCATAACAGTTAAACAAACAACTTCAAGAGTTTAAACATTTCTTCAGAACTTCGATAACCGAACAAAGGTTATGAAGCAGCATGAATAATAGGAATAGTCCCGATTCCTATCATCTTAAAACATCTGTCATTTTCACTTTGAAATACTTTCATTCCTCTACCTTTTTTATACAAATCCTGTCTGGCTAGAATCATTAGCACAGACTTACTCAATAACGATTCATGCATAAACAGAGCATACTTATATTGAACAGTCAATCATAGAACAGTTCATATCATACATACTACCACCTTGTACATACATCGCACATATACACATAGACAAGACTTCTCAAGTTCAACATCTGAGAAGTTTAAGAAACTAGTATTCATTTAAAATATGAAAGAAGTTAGGAAACTTGCCTTACGCCCAGCTACAGCTTACGCTAAACTGCTCAATCCAATTTGTATATAGCACATAAGGAGAAAATATAAACACCAATTAGTCATATATTGAACTTACGCATTAGTTTACTTAACTTTACTTCTTAGAGTTTGCGTTCATTGTAATATAAGTTTACACGCGACTAACTCCCTTTAATAGTTTACGGCTTAATGACATACGGAGCTGTCTTATTCATACATTCATCATCTTTGATGATTTACATTCTTATCTGACTCATATTCGGCTTTCATTAATCTTATTACCGGTCATTATGGCTTTCTCGATAAATTGTATCTTATTAATACTATCATTATCCATTACATGAACCCCATGTTAATTACTTATTCTTAGTGTCGAAGCTATACCGATTGTTGTATGCTAAGACCAATCGTCCATCGCAACAACATTGTAATCACAGCGTCTATACGCTTCACACTTATATCTCATTATCATGACATAACATCAAAATGTTATTCATTACCCTCGTCACTCAACGTCTAAGGAATCACAATCATAGCAATTCCTCACGTTCGTTTATCGCGACCATGGTCCCCGGATATCGGTTCCATAACCCGTACCTAAAATCTTTGTCTTTTAATCTTGTTTAATCTTTCCTTTCAACCTTTACTATAGGTTTAATTCACTTGCTTAAGTGTTACATTAATTAGACATTGTGTTCTTTATCGTCCCTTACGTTTCCCCAAGAGTTGAGTAGTTAAAAGCTTATCTCTGACTTTTTCTCTACACTGGCGCTGCGGTGCCACTCTCCTCATTAACTCTCACGCCGCGGCGTGAGTTGGCAGTACCTGGCTTCCCGGTCTGGCGCTGCAGTGCCACATTACTAGGCATGACTGGCGCCGCGGCGCCAAGCCCTAATCCTTGAAATTTTTTCTAAGTCTTTAATTGTTCTGAGACGCTTACTTCCCGATCTCATAACTTATTCGTTATAACTCAGAACGAGGTCATTTCAAAGCCATTATCTTCCTTATCTCATGTACTTCAATCCCCTCCAAACAGAACTTTGTTCTAAATCTGTTAACGTGCCATTCGATTGGCTTGATCTTCACCCTCCGTTACTTTTTACGCTTTTAATGTTCTTCGCTCGCTCGTCTGTAATTCGGTCATCCGAACTCGGAACTCGTTCGATCTTGAGTCTGCGACTCACGTTTTCTATGTTCTCTTACTTCCTTAGGAAACCCTACATGTTCGGATTCATTTATTAACTTTCTAATTTTCGTTTATCTTTTACGAAATTTCGCCATAACTTCGTTATAACTACGTTTTAATCCGTTCTTCATGAACGTTTCTACCCTTCCTAACCAAACAATAAGCAACTAACTTACACACGATGGTTTTAAACTTGTCTATCAACAACAATTGTACTACAATGGTTTTAAACTTGTCCATCAACAACGTTCTTCGTGTTCTTCGTGTGTTCTTCGTTTGTTCTTCATTTTAATTAATATTTTGGATTACGATTCTACTTTTTATTGGAATTTGATGTTATAGAACACCATTCCTTACTTATTTCACCTACTCATTCATTTAATCCACTCGGATAGCTCAAAATCCTCACGAATCTTATACTTCCTTAAGAAATTTACAAACTAAACTTCTAATTCTTATTTCTTCTTTTCTGAATGATTTCAACCATATGAAATCATTCCTATCATTATTTACTTCTTATTCTCATTAAGTTATGTTATTAACATATAGGACTTAAAGAGAAATTAAATTCGACTAGGTTTTAAGTTACCTCTTTTCTTTATTTTTCTTCTGCTAGACAAAGTCGACGATTCGCAAGCTTTTCTATTTCACGATCACTTTTGATCCGATCATTCATGCTCAAGCTCTTCCTCCTCCCTCTCCATCTGAATCCTCTCTCTCTCTCTCTAGTGTAGGATTTTCAAAATCTCATTTAAATGAAATCTAGCTTCCTATTTATAGATTTTCCAAAGCTAGGGCAAAATAGTCATTTCACCCCCTTAACCTCCTTACTATTCATTACTTAAGGACTAAGTTAACTTACTCCTTAAGTTTACTTAACACTTAAGTCTATTTAGCCTTTAAGTTTGCTTAACTCTTAAGTTTACTTACTCATTAAGTTTACTTAGCCCTTTAGTTTGTTTACTCATTACTTATAAGCACTTTACTTAGCCATTAAGCATAAGCACTTTACTTAATTATTAAGTTTACTTATCTATTACTTAACTTATCCCTTACTTAGCCTTTAAGACTAAATCGTATTCTACGCATCTCATTCTCGTATTCTCTTCGTATATAGTTCGTACAATATTCGTATTATACGTCGTAATAATCTTTGTACTATACTTGTATAATAACTAGTATTACACTCGTATTCCTTACGCATAATAACCCTAATTATTATACGAAATCATTAAATTCTCGGTACTTACTTTTCCTAACCCTTAGGTTTTAAATATGCAGGAGAAAACTTAATTTTTGTCATAACTGAAATATTATTGAATATTCCATCACGTCTAAACATTTTACGTAATTAATAACTTCTCGAATTTTCAAAATAAATCTCCGAGCAGAAACGGATGAATATTGCCTATTTCGTCTTTTTCCCCAAAAATATTTTTGTTCCCGGAAAAATCTAATTTTCGTCTTGAAAATTCCTATTCGTTTAATCTAGCTCTTAGCCAGAATCCTCCCGACTTATAATCATCCTAGGTTATAGTACGATTAATAAACACATATCACATAATAGTATTAATAAAAAATAGTTTTATTAATAACTAATTCTTTAAACCTAAATTCTGGACGATCCGAATTTTCGGGTCGTCACATTTTTTTTCTCCGAAGAACCGGAGATCAAGGAGCAAGGAACGCTTGAAGACCCGTTTGTAATGGAGCTCAGGTTTAAATGTAATAGTTATATTTAAATGTTTATTCTTGCACCCTAGGGTTTGACCTTTTGGTTCAATTGGTGGCTCTAGTGAAATAAACTAGAATAAAAGTCCATAATAAATCTGGGTAGAATATAGTATTCTATATATGCATGCTAATATCATATATATATATATATATATATATATATATATATATATATATATATATATTATATTATGCAAACATGCTTTGCATGTTTAATAATATGATGCGTATTTTTTATATATATATGCATGCGTACTAAACAAGATGAGACTAATAATAATAGACGCCTCAAAGATATTATATTAAGTTGTAACGTTTAAAGATATTTGGAATATTGAACGTCGCCTTCTAGCATGGTAAAAATAATAGAGCATTAAATATTTAATATGAGTTTGTTGTGCACACACAAGACAAATATTAAATATTTGAGATGTTGTTTTTATTACATTTGATATTTATAAGGAATTGAACATTACCGCTTTGTTGTGCACACACAAGTGCTGTAGTTTTCTCTTCACTTATATGAAAATGCTGGGTACGATTTAACTTAAATCATTTTAGTTCGTATGTGCACACACTTGACTATTATGATTTAAGAGGCAAAATATAAGGAGTGACATGATGATATAATTGACAAGAGTTATCTACTTATTTATTTATATATAGTTTGTTGTGCACACACATAGCTATATACATTTGAAATGAGATCCTTATTCTCACTAGCAAATCTTTAATTAGATATTGCCGAACTATATAATGAAGGTAATATAGTTTGAAGAAAATAGTGGGAGGTATCGATTTAAAATAAGACCTAATTTATTTTGGTAATTAATGAAATGTATGTTTGCTAAAATATTGTCTTTTTACATGCAAAATTTGAAAATGCCACATTCACTAATTTCACTGCGTAGCATACTTGATGCTAATAAACTGATCGGACTGAATTACACGGACTGGTTAAGGAATCTGAGAATTGTTCTCACTGCTGAAAAGATTTCTTATGTCTTAAATTCGCCCGTACCTGTAAATGTTGCAGAGACAGCCTCTGAGAAAGAGACTGCTACTTTTAATCAGTGGCAAGATGATACATCTGTAGCTCAATGTATCATGCTAACATCCATGAGTAACGAGCTTCAGCGTCAACATGAAATCATGGATGCTCCTACTATGCTACTGCACCTGCAAGAGCTGTATGGTGAGAAAAGTAGGACTACTAGATATGAAATATCTAAGGAGCTCTTCCGATCTCGGATGACCGAGGGTACTACTATTAATGTTCATGTCTTAAAGATGACCAATCTGATTGAACGTCTTGGACAGCTTGGGTTCGTCATGGATGGGGAGTTGAGTCAAGATTTGATCTTGCAGTCACTCCTGGACATCTTCTCATATTTTGTTATGAATTTTCACATGAATAAGTTAGATGTCAGCTTGCCTGAATTACTTAACATGTTAAAAATTGCTGAAGGTCACTTTCCAACCAAGAAGGACTATGTCTTAATGGTGGATGATTCTTCCAAGAAAAGGAAGAAACACAAGGTATCTTCTCAAAAGAAGAAATCTAAGAAGGCTAAGGGAAAGGCAAAAGTGAAGGATCAAAAGAAACTTGATCCAGCTAGCAAAGGAATTTGCTTCCATTGCAATAAGTCGGGTCACTTGAAGAGGAACTGCAAGGATTATCTTGTGGATCAAAAGCAGAAGAAGCTTGGAGAAGCTTCGAATCCTAATCAAGATTTGTTTATGATTGAAATTAATTTTTCTAAAAATCAATCTTCTACTTGGTTATTGGATATCGGCTGTGGTTCTCACATATGTAATAATATACAGGTACTGGTCAGAAGTAGAAAGCTAAGGAAGGATGAGGTCGTCCTACGAGTGGAAAATGGATCAAAGGTTGCTGCATTAGCTGTAGAGACTTATTGTTTAGCACTGCCTACGGGCAAATCCATTAGTTTAAATAATTGTTATTTTGTTTCGTCACTTATTAGAAACATTATTTCAATATCTGTATTGGATATGAATGGTTTTGACATTATAATAAAGACAATAGTTGTTCTATTTATAATAATAATGTTTTATATGGTGTTGGTAATTTATGAATTGGACTTTACATTCTTGACTTGCATTAAAATATACTTCAAATTGAACAAACTAAGAAAAGGAAAAGAGATGATGTAAATTATACCTTCACGTGGCACTGTACACTAGGTCATATTAATAAAACAAGATTATCCAAGTTGCATAAAGATGGGCTCTTAGAGCTATCTGATTATGAATCATATCCAACTTGTGAATCTTGTCTCATGGGCAAAATGACTAAATCTCCTTTTAGTGAAAAAGGAGAAAGAGTTACAGAGTTATTAGCATTGGTTCACACAAATGTATGTGGACCTATGACAACGAATGGACGAGGAGGGTATTCTTATTTTATTACATTCACTGATGATCACTCAAGATTTAGATATGTGTATTTAATGAAATAGAAATCTGAATCATTTGAAAAGTTCAAAGAGTTCAGAAGTGAAGTAGAGAAATAAACTGACAAGAGTATTAAGATTCTTTGATCAGATCGAGGAGGTGAATATTTAAGCAGTGATTTTCTCAATTGTCTCAAAGAAAATGGTATAATCTCACAATGGACTCCACCAGGGACGCTACGTCTGAATGGTGTATCTGAAAGGAGAAATCAAACACTGTTGGATATGGTTCGTTCCATGATGAGTTTTACCGATCTCCCGGTGACATTCTAGGGATATGCCCTAAAAGCGGCTACATATCTACTAAATAAGGTTCCATCGAAATCAGTCCCTAAGACTTCATATGAGATATTGACAGGGAGGAAACCTAGTCTTAAGCATATTAAGATTTGGGGATGTCCAGCTTATGTGAAAAGGTTTCAGAATGATAAGCTTGGGACAAGATCTGATAAGTGTACTTTTGTGGGATATCCTAAAGAAAGTTTAGGATATTATTTCTATAATCCTACTGAACAAAAGGTGTTTGTTGCCAAACATGCTGCCTTCTTGGGAAAGGAGTTTACCCTTGAAGGGGCCAGTGGGAGGAAAATAAATCTTGAAGAAATTCAAGAACCACAAACCACTACAGATCAAATGGATGAACCTGTCCAAGTAGAGATACCTTTGTACAACACCCTATTCGTAAATCTTGAAGAGTACCGAAGATACCTGATATGTATAGATTTGTCATAAAAGATGATAATGAGGTACGCATCATAAATGATGCTGATCCATTGAATTACGAACATGACATGAGTAGTAAAGACTCGGAGAAATGGCAAGAAGATATAAAATCCGAAATGGACTCCACATATGAAAATCAAGTATGGACTTTAGTTTTACCACCTGAAGGCATTAAGCCTATTGTGTGTAAATGTGTCTTTAAAAGAAAGACTGGAGCAGACGACAAGGTAGAGAGCTATAAGGCCTGAATGGTAGCAAAATATTTCAAACAAAGACAAGGAGTTGACTATGACGAAACCTTCTCACTAGTAGTGATGCTCAAGTCTATTCGGATTTTGCTTGCGATTGCAGCTTACCATGACTACAAAATCAAGCAGATGGACTTCAAAACGGCCTTCCTCAATGGGAAACTTAAGGGGGATGTGTATATGACACAGCTAGTGGGATTTGTTTTAAAGGTTGGAACAAATAAAGTCTGTAAGCTATAACGATCCATTTATGGATTGAAGTAAGCTTCTCGTAGGTGGAACATCCGTTTTGATGAGATAATCAAAGAGTTTGATTTTATCAAAAATGAGGATGAACTATATGTGTAAAAGAAGGTTAGTGGGAGCACTGTTTCATTCCTTATATTATATGTTGATGATATATTATTGATAGGGAATGATATTCCTATGATACGATCAATTAAAATCTGGTTATCTAAACACTTCTTTATAAAGGACTTGGGTGAAGCAACCTATATTTTGGGGATAAAGATTTATAGAGATAGATCTAAAAGGATATTTGGCTTATCCCAAGGAATGTACATTGACTCGATGCTAAAGAAGTTTAGCATGGAAGATTCTAAAAGAGGTCTCATGCCGATGAGCCATTGAATACATCTCTCCAAGAAACAGGTCTCAAAGACATCTGAGGAGAGAGACTGTATGAGTAAGATTTCTTATACTTTAATAATAGGATCTATCATGTACGGTATGATATGTACTAGACCGGATGTCACTCATGCACTTAGTCTAACAAGCAGATATCAGTGGAATCCAAGAGAAGAGTACTGGAAGGCAGTAAAAAATATCCTAAAGTACTTAAGAAGAACTAAAGATGTATTTCTTGTCTATGGTGGGTCTGGATTAAAACTAGAGGGTTTCACAAACTCAAGTTTTCAAACGGACCAAGATGACAGTAAATCCATTTCGGGGTATATGTATACCTAGAATGGTGGCGTAGTAAGTTGGAAGAGTTCCAAACAATAAACAATTGCTGATTCAGTGATAGAGGCAGAGTACATAGCTGCAAGTGAAATTGCAAAGGAGGCTGTTTGGATGAAGAAGTTCATTACTGAACTTGGTGTAGTTCCTAGCATTACAGGACCAGTACCTTTATTTTGTGACAACACTAGAGCTGTTGCGCAGGCTAAGGAACCCACGTCTCATTAGAAATCCAAACACCTATTGCGGCGGTTTCAATTGATCAAAGAGATCATTGAAAGAGGATATGTCACTGTAAGAACCTAAATTTTAAGAAAATATTAAAATAAGAATTTATTAAATAAAATTCTTAAGGCATGAGAAGGGTTCGAATAAGATATATATATATATATATATATATATATATATATATATGTGTGTGTGTGTGTGTGTGTGTGTGTGTGTGTGTGTGTGTGTTATGAGGTATGTGGAATGGTGTTGCATGATGTAATATAAACTATGCAATAAGTGATTTCTGTGTTTAATAAATTTATTATTATTATATATTTGTTATTTATTGAAGAGGCGAGTTATTTGAAGTAAAGAAGATGGATAGAAATTTATCTATCGATATTAAGTAATTTATTTAAAATTATTTTATCATAGTAAGTTGGTGACATTAAATATCTTTGATAATAACCAATTTCTTGAGTATATGTACGAGTAAGTATCAAGTCTAAGGCAGTGCAACCGTACCTTTAATGGTGGATGAATAGGAGCTGGGCTAAACGATTCCTTCATAGAGCGGAGGTATATACGAATTAATGACCGATTTAACTCGGTGTGAAAACAGTATAGACAAGACGAAAATTAATTTATTGGTTGTTTGTGGGAAACCACTCAATGTATTATATTGAATACTATTAAAGACTCGATGTGTGCTAGGTTTAGACTTGTATATATATATATATATATATATATATATATATATATATATATATATATATATGTTGTTAACAAGAGAAGAAAATCGATATATCTTTAGACAAATATTGGTTAGAGATTTATTAATTAATATTGAGATATGGTTAAATGTATAGATTAAAGAAATTGTGTTGAGACAATCTATAGAAAGGAAAGTGAAATAATTATAGTATATTTCTACTAAAGGATATTAAAATAAATTCTAGCATTTGATTATTTTAATAAAATGTGGAATATTATTTTGGTATTACCTTCTATAGCTTTGTACGAGGTATTGTGTGGGATTAAGTAATATGGTAAATATATTAAAACATATTTCCTATATAAGTTGATGGAAACAATTTATCATAATAAGAAATAAACTTATTTTCTATATATAGTGTGCACGTGTGTCGTGCATGTAAATATTTTAATAATACATAGATATTATATTAAGAGTGATATCTTAAGAAAATGAGTAAATCGTTTTATTATGATTAGTTCCTATATTTAGAAAACATGATAAAAACATCTTATGTTATGTTATGGCGAAATACATAATTTTGATTATAGTAATGTGGTGGGAAATGAATAAGTAATGAGAATGAGGATAAACTTAATGTAAGCTTGTGAGATATGCCTAGTGTGGCAAAGTGATGGAATAAGCATTAGTTAAATAATTTAATTAATGAATAATTGAAGGAATTAATTTGTATGTACAATGATTATATATTATATAGTAGCTACATCTATATCATATGAATTGAAGTGTGACACTTCAATGGTAACTATATAATATAGGAAGTATTTGAATATATATGTATAAAGGCTTGTATGTTAACATTATATACAAGTGAGATAATAAAATGTAACATGGTGCAATAGATTACTTCCGTGATCATATTATAAGATGTAAAGTTAAGAATAATATTATTTTGTGAGATTATATTATTATAAGCTTGTGGACTATTAATTACTAAGTTCACATAATTATGTCTTGGGTGGCATAACTAATGAAGTTAAATCCAAGGGAGAATTAATGGGAAGTATTAAAAGAAAATAAATGGTGAATTAATAAATAATTGATATTAATTATGATTATGATAATTGGGTATATTTGAGATGATAAATTTTATGGAAAATGATAGATTGAGAATATCCAACTATTTTATAATTAGCCCAATTAAAATATTTACTGGAATAAACAAATGTACATAGATTATATAATTCTATGTGAGTGGGTGTATATGTATACTCATTTGGGGAAAAATATCAAATAAACCCATATATGCTAATAATAATATGAAATGCTGGGTATTAGAAGGGGGTGTCCCAAATTGTGTGTCATTTTCCATTCACGTGAAATACAAAAAGGCTAGTAGCTAGCTTGCTTCTTCTTCTCCAAAATCCATAGCTTCCAAATGATGAAGAATGGAGTGGGTTGATTTGATTTTCCACCAAATCCTTCTTGACCAACATCTTCTTCCATCTCCCATTGGATTCAATCTTTCAGGTAAAGCCATGGTCTAGGTAAGAAATTCTCTATAAATTGGAGCCTTCTCTTCTCTAATTGGGTTGTTTGGGTTCTTGATGAGTTCTATATAGAGAGTAAGTGAAAATTAGAGTGAGCAATCTGAAGTCAGAAACAAGCTTGGCAATTTAGCTTCAAGAGGTATAATTCTTAAACTATGTTCTTAAATTCAAGTTTTGCAAGATTCTTAGAAGAGTTCTAAAATACATGTTTTGAGTCGAAAAGTTTATGGTAGAAGCATGATAGAATGTGTCAATTGATGTTAGACATCGTTAATATGGTTGAATACGATATCAACGGAAGTTAAACGAACTAATTTGGTTTACAAACGAATTCGTAATGAATGAATTCGCTACACTTTTCAAAACATGAAAATTTAGTATGAACATGAGATTTGGGTTAAGAATTAGGTTAGTTAGGGTTTCTATAAATTGTTATAATTCTAGTATGTTGTAGTTCTATGAATTACGAATCCATAGAATCGAAAATGGACTAATTTGGATATGTATAACTCAAATTATGAAGGTTAGAAAGAAGTTTGGCATGATACCTCGTAGCAAGGAATGAAATTTCGAGTTTGTAGCAGCTAGGCCCGCCCCGGATGTCTATTTTCAGGGAAAAACCCTCGCCCCGGTGGGGGGGGGGGTGGTCTGATTACAGATGTTGAGAAAATCTAACAGACCATGTTTTACTAAAACGGCCATAACGTTTTCATACGAACTCCGATTGAGGAGATTCAAGATGATCCGGAACGAGAAAGAGTAGACCTACAACTTTTGTACTTTAAGTTGTTTAATTGGAGGTCGTCAGAATGGGTCAAAATAGTTATCTTTGTGACTATTACGTATTTAGAGGCAATTGGAGGGCGTCGAGCGAGTACATACGCAAGTATAGTGCTCCCGACGATGAAATATGTTATTCTAAGTGATAAAACATAAATATGCATGATAATAGATATGAAATATAAGATTACCTTACTCATAATAGAATGCTTTAGCATGACTTAGTATGTGTTTTGAAAAGAAACTTGGAGTTTTGAAAAATGAATATTGACGAACCTTGAGTCTTTGAAGTTATGATATTTTGACACATACATCTTGTTGAGTTATGGGTATACTTGAGAATGAGAAGTGATTTAAAGTTACATTACTTATTATCAACTTACAATATCTTAGTTGAAAATGATTTCTAAAGAAAACTTGAAACTTTAAGAATGAACTTAAAGTAATTTGTGTACTTAAAGTTCTAAACATGATAACATATATACATGGCTTAGTTAGCTATGAAATGAGATTAAAAGTTGTACCTAGTTGCTTTACCTTGGCCTAGAATGACTTTTAAAAGTGAACTTGAACGCCTTATGCCTCTAGACATGACGAATTTGTTCATCATCTAGCTAAGCATGAATTGGACCTTTCAAGTGTGGTTTAAAATACGTCTTCAAATAATGAAGTATGCTATGTCTATGTGAAGCATACTAGTAGAGACTTATTAGTACCAATATATAGTTTAAAAGCTTTTAACATCGAATCTTGTTAAAGAAAGTTGTTAAGCTTTATTAATTAAAATAAATCATTATAGAACTAAGTAGTTTGAATATGAACGACATAGATCACGTATCTCATAGATCACGTATCTATAAACGTTAAATATGTACACATAGCGAGTCAAGTGTGTGATAAATGTATATGAATGTTGATGTCAAGTACGAGTGGTTAAGTATACCTATACATACCTAGCTATTCTACGAGTATGATGAGAAAGTGAAATGAAGGTTTTACAAACCTAGTTAGGGAACAATATAGTATTTATTATTATATTAAGAGCATATGAAATGTATGACTGATGGATATGAATCCGTGATTATATAACTATGTAGGAATACATGCAGTGCAGATAAGCTTTATGTAGTTAGGTCATAGTTGATAAACTACGAATCAGGCAAGTCTTTCAGTTCCTATTTGATATATGAATTCGATAACTATTAGTTGAGCTATATTATGATATGTAAATGTTGATGTATATATATAAAATGTAGATGAGATATGTTTGAAATCTGAAGTTGATCTTTGATGATATGCTTATGAAGTAAATCCCTATGCCTGTTATGTGAGAAGAAACATGTGTAGTAAATGTTAACTGATTATGAATGCATGAACTGAGTATGCTATTATATGTTATGTGATGCATGAAAACTGCTAGAATTGCTGGGCTGTCGAGCTCACCCTTGTAAATAACCACTTTTGCAGGTTAAGGACACACAGTAAAGGTTACGTGCTACTTGATTAATAAAGTTCAATCACACCAAAGGAGATTGATTTGTTTAATTAAATATATGCTCTTGAATCATGTTTAGTTTCTAGTAGATATACTTAATAGTAGTTTACGATGTATAATACATATTGAGTTGTAAGGTTGTACTATGTGGTATGTAGAGGAATTCAAATCGAGATGTAAAAGTTTATACAGTAATTCGAATAAAATGAATCATAACATAATTTGATTCAAGGATATGTAATCGATTCAAGTTAAGAGATAAATAAAAGATTATTTTTCAAAGGAGATTGAAAAAGTTTAAATTATTCCGCATATTTTTATAACATCGAATATGATGAAAGACAGGAATGGTAAATGACCAAGATTTGAAACTTATAAAAGTTTGGGGTCATTACATAGATCCTGAAAATGGAAAGAATTTATATTTTAAATTGTAATAAACAAAGTTATATTCATTAAGTTATGAATAAAATATATAAATAGTTTGACGATAGTAGTATCGGGGCAGATCAGATCCGAGATTATGGGGCGTCATAGTCACCCTATAGCGTGTGGACTCTTAAGACAATATTGTAGGTCCATTTACTAAAGCGTTAACACAACAGCAGTTCGATCGTCACTTAGAGAAGATGGGTATGAGATACCACGACAATTGGCTTTAGTGCCAGTGGGAGATTGAAAGTAGTATGCATACAAGCCAATCATATATGATGACAAAGCATATACTTTGTAATCAATCTTATTTATTTATTAATAAAATAATTAATTATTAAAGGCATTAAATATCTACATGGTGTTGTTTTAATAATATGTGATAAACCCATAGTTTTAAGCAATGCTTTTAGAATCATGATGAGATCATGCTAATGAGATCTAAATTTTAGGATAGCTTAAAACTAAAATATTCTCAATCATTGGATTACTAAAAAGGGGATTAGTGAATCCGGATAGATTGATACATACGTTGCTTGCTCATTGGATGAGAATGATTGATCTCATGATCATTTGTGTGGAGATACTAAAGCAAGTATGTAGGTGCTTATTTGAGAATAAGTTCAATGAACGTGACTCGCTAAGGAATACCTAATGGAGTTTTACTTACCTATCAATAGGAATTCATGTAGTGATAGTAGTACAAATGATCCTTAGACTTGAGATCATCATAGTATCTTATATATAATGAATTGCACTTTGACTTATTCCTTAAGACTCTTAGGGTATATCAAAGGGTATGCTTGGGTGTAATAAGTTATATATGGAGATAATGAATGATCAATAAAGAATCTACCACTTATAGTAAAAGAAGAGAAATGTCCTATGTGATTCAATAAATGACAACCCATAAATCAATGGCCAAAGTGGAATGAAATTAGAAAGTAGTTTCTAATTTGCATTCATTCGGAGTTGTGCATTTATGAATCGAAATACATATAATTAAATAAAATAAGACGTGACAGTAATTCCATGTCTTATATTTAATTGAGACATTGTATAGTGGAAGGATTAAATTGTATGGTAAATATTTACTTAAATGTTCTTTTATGATTAATGTTAAAATCTATATTATCTGAAAAGTCGTTGATCGCTAGGAAGGCTTATTCCTATTCTAGAATAAATATTATTTATTTACATAAATTAATTGTTTAATGTATTTATATAAATAAGATTAGAATTGTTCTAATTGATTTATTCACAACCGGTTTAATATGTAGAACATAAAGAGTCACACCATAAAAGGAAGAATAATTATTTAAGAAGTTAATGGCATAATCGTAATAATATGTTAAATATATTTAATTTAATCTATGGTGATGTAATAAATTAAATACTTAATATTTATTATTTAATATTTTGGAAATATTAAATATAAATTAATAAGAGGAGTGATCTTATTAATATTATCACAATTATTATTATATTAATTTCTAAAAGAGTTTAGAAATTAATTTAATATAAGTAATCTCATTTATTCCTAATAGGTTAGGTGACAAAATTAGTTAAAGGAGTTTAATTAATTATTTCTAATAAGATTAGGGAGCCCAAATAATTAAAGGAGTTTAATTAAATAAATAATACCTTATTTTAATTATATAGAGTTACCTGATATCTTTATAAAATGAGTCTTATATCAGATATCAATAATACGTAATTCCAAAAGTTGGAAAGTACGCCCCCTTTTTTCTATATAGATAGGAAAAACTAGGGTTTGAGCCAATACACCATTCTTCTTGAAAATTCTTCTTCCTTGATGGATCACATCTAGAGGCCATACACTTGGGTGGCTAACATTGATCAAAGGAAGGAATCTACCCAGATATTCAAGGAGATCGCGGAGAAGTAGGAGTTGAACTCATACATGTGGAAGCTCGTATCTACAAGTTTATGATTCCATAACTTCTTGTTCATTGTTTTAATTAATAATATGCATAAAGGATGATCCGAGTAATTGGTTTGTGACAAATTTTATAATCTGATTTTACTTTGCTTCCGCTAATTTTGCAATTTGATTGCTACTTTGATCTTCACAAAACCTTATAAAAAGAACCACCAATACTTGTAAACTTAATATTTTTGAGTGCTACCACTTGGGTTTACTAGTTAACATATATATATATATATATATATATATATATATATATATATATAGTACCCCCTTTGACGGATCGCAAAACAAAGTTGTAGATCTCATGTTATAAGCTTACAAAGTAATAAAAAGTTAGGGTTTTCTAGTTTTCAAAACATAGCTTTCATTTCCTTACTGTAGATCTAACTTTTGATACACAAAAAGGGTTAGATCTAAACATGAAACACTTATAAACATGTAAATCTAGAGTTTTAAAGTTTGGAACCATAGATCCAAGTTTTGATTTATGATAATCAAAAATAAATTACATAATCTAGTTTAGGGTATACCTTTGCTTGATTTTCTTTCTCCTTCTTCTTATGTTTGCTTATGGAGCTTTGATGGCTTACAAAACTCTCTCTCTTTTCCATCTTAGGGGCTGTCGAATTCTCCTATCCTCTATCTCTCAATTTGGTTTTGTTAGCTAAATTAGAAGTGAGATGAAAGAGAAAGGAAATGGGTTTTGTATGTTAGTAAAATATGTAGATATATTTTGTATATCTAATTATTATCTTCCAATACATCTCTTATCCTCTCTCTCTCACTTAATCATGTAATGTTGCTTGCAAGCTTGGTTAAGAGTGATGACAAAATAAAATGGTGACACATGGCTAGAGTAGGTAGGAGTGGGTGAACCACTTTGCAAACTAATATATATATATATATATATATATATATATATATATATATATATATATATATATATATATATTAGGTTACATAACTTTATTTTTAATTCTCTTTATATACAAAATAAATGTATACACATTATATAATGTATATTTATTTAGCCACATACATTATTCCACATAATCCATTACATATTTATCATTGTTGATAAATTCTTATCATATTTAAATACCCACATGATCATATAATCACTTTATATAATTCATATCAATAGTTAATCACTTAAAGATTATAAATCTTTTTAATTTACCATTTAAGGTTAACATGCAAGCTATGTTTGTGACGCCCCCAAAATAGGTATACAACACCCATTCTGAGTCGCCAAATACATGGTACAGAAAGTGAACTACAACTTCAATAATACAATTGTCGTGCAAAATACGACAACACATACTGTGAGTTTAAATACAAATATTGTCTTCTGGACAATATCCACACTCAAATAAATTCTCATTATAATTATTCAAATATTATTTTACAGAAATAGTGAGGACTGCTAAAGCATCTTTCTAGAACCATCACTCCATACCCCGACTAGATCCTGCTATGTTCTCACCTCCTGAGAAGAAAAATAGAACAAAAAGGAAAAGTGTGAGCTCAACTAGCCCAGTAAATAATATTATGACTAAGATAACATACAACAAATTATCGTTAGTCTTCAACAGGAAAAAATCTGATAGAATATAATCGACAACAAGTTTTAGATCAACAATTGCAGCGGAAACAACAAACCATTAGAAGAGTCAAGTAGAGAAAGAATTCTACTATCTTCTAAGATTTAAAAGTCCATCATCAATATTTTATCCCTGTAACATCAATTAATAATCATTTTTATCCAAATATTCATCTTTGCACTACAGACCAAAGATATTCATTTGTATCACCTGTCAGTCATGTTCATCTCAACACCTATTCATCTTTGCACTACAAGCCAAAGATATTCATCAAGTAATCATACATCTTTGCACTACAGGCCAAAGATATTCAGTAATATCATCATTTAGGACTGAGGATGATGAAAAATATCTTAAAGAGAACGAATCTAGTGAGACAGAAGGACAAATATTAGGGATTCATATAACAGTTTATCCAAGATCAATAATACTTCATAATAATCAATTGTAAAGCAGAATTCAAAAATAAAGATCAAAATATGGATACAATCAAAGATAGTAACCATAATAGACATATTGGACAAAAAAGGAAAATTTTTATTTTTTGGTGAATAGTGCCGTATTCGTGAATAGTACCGTATACGTGAATAGTGTCGTATACGTAAATAGTAATCCCGACACAAAAAGTTTTAAATTTGATAAAAACTCATATCAATATTTTAGCATAATGATATTGAAGAAAATAATATCATTAAGAAGAAAATAATATCCCTTACCTCAAAATATCAGTACTTCTGGTCGGAATACCGGTATAAGGCTGAAAGAAACTTGCTCTGATGAATAGAAACTCTCAAAGTATTTAAATACTCACAAAATATACTCAATAATCTAGAGAGAGCAAGAGAGAAAACTTATTTCTGGTGTGATTTTCAATTCTAACTTAGGCCTCTATTTATAGGAAAATGTTAGCACGCCGAAGCAGACTTAACCTGCAACCTGATGACTTTACCTGCTACTATTCCCACCCACCACATTTGAATAAAAATCTCAGCACATTTCTTCACCAACCAAGAGTGGGGCCCACCAATTCTAGATTTTTTCATCAAAATGATAAACTCCGAAAATTCAACAATTTCTGAACCAATCATCTCGTAAAATTCATAATAAATCATACGTTCATTTTTAACGGTTCAAAATTTGTGAAAATATACTCAACTTATATATGTATAACATATCCAAAAATTACCACGATCTAACGGTCGGATTAAAAATTATAACCCCCGCAAACTATCTCAAAAACCCTGATTTTTAATACCTCCATTCCGACAAAAATACTGATAAAAACTTCAACATTAACTCCTTTATTTTTAACCACAAAAATATATCCCTCATTTATATCCGCATAAAATAAATATTTTTACTTATCATATGAATCAATAATTAGTTATTCACAAATAATATTACAGAATCACATTTATGACAACCAGGCCGTTCTCAGGAAAAGGGGGCTTTCCAATAAGGATTTATCCTTACTGGCGCGCAATTAGATGACCAAACTTCTCCTTAGATAGAACTTTCTAGACATTGCCAATAATGTTATCTAATAATATTATTCAAATAATATGAATTATTAGTCTGATAATAGAAAATACTGTGCAGCAGCAATTATTGAAACAACAATAATATGAAATATCAACGCAGCAATTATTGAATCAATAAAATAAAATATTGAACAATAACTACTGTAACAATTATTGAGTAGTGCCTTCTTACGTAAGAATCAATAATTGGTGCAATACCGTGTGCTACTGTATTTTAACCACTGAGTATTCCAACAGTATTAACGGTAACAACTACGCCGTTATTTATAAATAACTTATACTTGTCGTTTTCTTCATCCAATCGTTTTTCGTTTTGGGGCCCACACAAGACTGCGCCGTCGTACGAATATTCCCCGACAGCAAGAATATTCCACGACCAAACGAATATTCCCCGACAAAATGTATATTTTATAACCACTTGCTTATTTTATAAAATTTGCACATTTCACCCATAACCAAAGTATTATATCAAATTAACCCCTTATTATGCACAATAATATTTAGAGAAAATTTGATTTTATTCATTAATAAGTTGGGGTCTTACAACCTCCCCTCCTTATGAAATTTCGTCCTCGAAATTAACGTACGTACCTGATGTTTCAGAAAGGTGAGGATACCTCGCTTTCATTTCTGATTCCAACTCCCAGGTCATTTCTTCAATATCACGGTTTCTCCACAAAACCTTAACTTGTGGTATAATCTTCGTGCGTAGGACATGCTCTTTCCTATCCAATATCTTAACAGGTACCTCCTCATACGTTAAATCTTCAGCTATCTCGTCTAGTTCTAACTCAATAATGTGGTTCGGGTCTTTAACATATTTACGAAGCATAGATATGTGAAAAACATTATGAACACGAGACATACTTGGAGGTAATGCGAGTCTATATGCCACATTTTCTATTCGCTCAAGAATCTCAAATGGACCAACAAATCTTGGATTGAGCTTTCCTCTCTTCCCAAATCTTGTAACTCCCTTCCATGGTGCAACACGTAACAATACATGATCCCCAATATTAAATTTCACGTCCTTCCGATGAAGATCCGCATAACTCTTTTGTCGATCCTGTGCCGTTTGTATACGTTGTCGAATCGTTTGGATCTTCTCTGTAGTAATGCGTACCAACTCTGGTCCCAACAATGTTGCTTCACCCACCTCGTCCCGGCATACTGGAGAACGACATTTTCTTCCATACAACGCCTCGAATGGAGCCACACCTATGCTCGCTTGATAACTGTTGTTGTAGGAGAATTCCACCAATGGTAGGTACTTATCCCAACTCCCTTTGAGATCTAGGACACAAAGTCTTCATAAATCTTCAAGAGTTTGAATAGTCCTCTCTGATTGTCCGTCCGTTTGAGGATGGTATGCCGAACTGAATCGTAAATCCGTGCCCATAGCTTTCTGCAAGCTAACCCAAAATCGTGAAGTGAATCTTGGGTCACGATCTGAAACTATGGATACTGGCATGCCATGCAATCTCACAATCTCGTTCACGTACATACTAGCAAGACGTTCAAGGGAATAAGTCTCACGTATCGGCAAGAAATGAGCGGACTTGGTTAATCTATCAACAATAACCCAAATCGCATTTATGCCTTGAGAAACCTTGGGAAGACCCGTAACAAAATCCATAGTAATGTGTTCCCACTTCCAATTCAGAATCTCAAGTGGTTGCAATGGACCCTTTGGTACTTGATGCTCCACTTTTACACGTTGACAAGTTAAACATCTCGAGATAAACACCGCGATCTCTCTTTTCATATTACTCCACCAAAATGTATGTCGAAGATCGTGATACATTTTGGTACTCCCAGGATGGATTGCAAACGTTGTGTTGTGTGCCTCCATCATTATTCTATGCTTCAAGTCAAAATCGTTAGGAACACAAAGTCTGGAGTTGACTCGAAGTATTCCTTCTTCATCGATTCTTGCTTCTTGAATAGCACCTTCTTGCACTTTCTTCTTCATACGCATCAGCTCCATGTCCGTAGCTTGAGCAGCTTTAACTTTATCGATTAAAGTCGGTTCTACTCGTATATTTGATATCCGTATGTGGGTACTTGGAGCCTTCATCTCTATCTCCATCCTTTGCAAGTCATACAAAATGGGCCTTTGTGTTAACAACATTGCACTCGTACCCGCATATGATCTTCTACTCAATGCGTCAGCTACTACGTTTGCTTTTCCAGGATGATATTGGATGGTATGATCGTAATCTTTCAACAGCTCGAGCCAACGTCGCTGCCGCATGTTGAGTTCCTTTTGGGTGAAGAAATATTTGAGGCTTTTATGATCTGTATAGATCTCCACTTTCTCCCCATACAGGTAGTGTCTCCAGATCTTCAATGCAAAAACGACTGTTGCCAACTCCAAATCATGAGTAGGATAATTCATCTCATATTCTTTGAGTTGTCGTGAGCCATAGGCTATGACTTTCCCATGTTGCATGAGAACACATCCTAACCCTTTGCCTGAAGCATCGCTGTAGATAACAAATCCATCCGAACTAGATGGTATTGTCAGAACAGGTGCCGAAATGAGTCTCCTCTTGAGTTCTTGGAAACTCTTCTCGCATTCCTCACTCCATACGAATTTTGTATCCTTCCGAGTCAGCTGAGTTAACAGAGTAGCGATTCTAGAAAATCCTTCCACGAATCTCCGATAATACCCAGCTAAGCCCAGAAAGCTACGTACTTTGGTCACCGACTTCGGTTGCTCTCAATTGTGATTCATATCCCAATCTTGGATAGCACGTCACAATGGCACCTATTGTTTTACCACCACACAAATATAGAGTCCCTTACGGAGAGTCTGGCTTTGGTGCATTCCACAAAGGAAGTCACCAGATAGAGGCTCGGGTACCAACTTCTATAGTTGGGTTTTTAACTCCTGAAGTTCAATAGGAGCTATTCAATATGAGATTTTAGAAATGGATTTTGTATCGGGTTGAAGATCAATACAAAAATTCAATATCACGCTCTGGGTTAGGCCAGGAAATTCTTCAGGAAATACGTCAGGAAATTCACTAACAACAGAAATATCATTCAAATCTGACGTATTTTTGTTCAAGTCCATGACATGGGCTAAGAAAGATTGACATCCGTTTTTCAATAAACGAATAGCTTTGTGGCTTGATATGACAGTGACTGATTTTGGTGGTTTAGTAGTTTGAATTCGTATGACAGGTTGGTTAGGAATATGAAAAATAACAACCTTACGAAAACAATCAATTTTAGCATGATGAGTGGTTAACCAATCAATTCCTAAAATCACATCAAAAGCAATTATCTTTAAAGAGATAAGATCAATAGGTAATGTGATAGTGCCAACTTGGATTAAGCAAGATTTATAAACTGTAGATGTAACGAAGGTTTCACCCAACGGAGTTTCAACAGATAAGTTAAAGTCCAATTTCTCCGGAGTCAAGTTTAAACGTTGAGCACAAGCAGGAGAGATAAAAGAATGGGTAGAACCGGTATCTAGTAAAGTATAAACTTCACAAGAATTCAAGATTAGCTTACCCGTGATCACCTCGTTCGGGTTTCTCGCGTTTTGGCCAGTCACGACAAACGCCCTTCCAGGAACCGCTGATTTCGACTTATCCGGGATAACTTTTGGAGTCACCATCCCCGCTGAACTAGGTTTTGCTACAGAACACTCTCGAGCTATATGACCCTCCTTTCCACAGTTATAACATACCTTGGATTGTTGTGGGCAGTTTGGGCTGATATGTCCCTCTTTCACACATTTATAACATACGACTGGTGGTCGTTCTCCTCCCCTAGAAACAGTTGATGTTTGTGTTGACGTCTTCACGTTATCATTGTTGTACCTTCTCTTCTTGAATTCTCCTCCCGACTCGCTCCTTTTATTATCACGACCACGATTACCACCAGAGTGGTTACCACTTTTGTCCGAATGTTTTCTTCCCTGCTGGTTTTCATTGATTCGATGACTGCCGCCACCGGTATGACCCTGGTTGTGGTCCCTCGGTTGCACATACTCATTATCTCGCTCTAATAATTGAGCCCTGTTTACAACATCTGAATATAAAGAAAATTTATGAGAGATAAGATATTGCCGAATCTCGGGTTTTAGACCTCTCAGAAACATCCTTGTCATTCGTTCCTCATTTTCGACCAAATGAGGTGCAAACCTGGATAACTCTGCAAACTTCGCCTCGTACTGGGACACCGTCATGTTGTTTTGTTCCAGTCTGATAAACTCCACCTCCTTCATATGACGAATACTTTCAGAAAAGTACTTGTCATTGAACAGTTTTTGAAATGTTACCCAGGACATGTTGAGTGCGTCAGGCTGGGTACGCTTCACAGTCTCGCACCAGTAGTCTGCCTCACCGCGGAACATAAAGGCGGCGAATGGAACCTTCTGTTCCTTCGTGCATCCCAAGATATCGAATATCTTGGTAATTTGCTTGACCCACGTTTCCGCCATGATCGGATCCGGCTTTCCCTTAAGTTCTGGTGGTCCCAATTCTTTGAACTGCTTAGCTGTGACAAACCGCGCATTGTTATCATTTCCACCCATATTCTGCACACGAGTCTCCCTCGTCTGATTTTGCATGAACTGCAAAAAGCTCCTAAACATTCCATCATTCATCGTTTGCTCGGTAACATTGTTTACAGGAGGAATATTGCCTTCCTGTTGCACGTTCTCCTTGGTGGTGATCAAAGGTGTCTCCACGGTCTGATTTACTCCATTATTAACGTTCTTAGCTGCCATTCTTAAATACTGCCATAAAACAAGGGTTAATAGTTATGTCATATATTATCCCTATACTCTGACCGACCAAATAAACACCAAATAAACTTAGTCAGGTCATACTAGCGAAGGAATTCCCCGTCTCTCCCCTCCTAGTTCTTGTCTCACATCTCAGCCAGAGATCATATCCCTAAGCTCTGATACCAACTGTGACGCCCCCAAAATAGGTATACAACACCCAACCTATTCTGAGTCGCCAAATACATGGTACAGAAAGCAAACTACAACTTCAATAATACAATTGTCGTGCAAAATACGACAACACATACTGTGAGTTTAAATACAAATATTGTCTTCTGGACAATATCCACACTCAAATAAATCCTCATTACAATTATTCAAACACTATTTTACAGAAATAGTGAAGACTGCTAAAACATCTTTCTAGAACTATCACTCCATACCCCGACTAGATCCTACTACGTTCTCACCTCCTGAGAAGAAAAATGGAACAAAAAGAAAAAGGGTGAGCTCAACCAGCCCAGTAAAGAATATTATGACTAAGATAATATACAACAAATTATCGTTAGTCTTCAACAGGGAAAAATCTGATAGAATATAATCGACAACAAGTTTTAGATCAACAACTGCAGCGAAAACAACAAACTATTAGAAGAGTCAAGTAGAGAAAGAATTCTACTATCTTCGAAGATTTAAAAGTCCATCATCAATATTTTATCCCTGTAACATCAATTAATAATCATTTTTATCCAAATATTCATCTTTGCACTACAGACCAAAGATATTCATTTGTATCACCTGTCAGTCATATTCATCTCAACACCTATTCATCTTTGCACTACAAGCCAAAGATATTCATCAAGTAATCATACATCTTTGCACTACAGGCCAAAGATATTCAGTAATATCATCATTTAGGACTGAGGATGATGAAAAATATCTTAAAGAGAACGAATCCAGTGAGACAGAAGGACAAATATTAGGGATTCATATAACAGTTTATCCAAGATCAATAATACTTTATAATAATCAATTGTAACGCAGAATTCAAAAATAAAGATCAAAACATGGATACAATCAAAGATAGTAACCATAATAGACATCTTGGACAAAAAGGGAAAATTTTTATTTTTCGATGAATAGTGCCGTATTCGTGAATAGTACCGTATACGTGAATAGTGTCGTATACGTAAATAGTAATCCCGACACAAAAAGTTTCAAATTTGATAAAAACTCATATCAATATTTCAGCGTAATGATATTGAAGAAAATAATATCATTAAGAAGAAAATAATATCCCTTACCTCAAAATATCAGTACTTTTGGTCGGAATACCGGTATAAGGCTGAAAGAAACTTGCTTTGATGAATAGAAACTCTCAAAGTATCTAAATACTCACAAAATACACTCAATAATCTAGAGAGAACAAGAGAGAAAACTTGTTTCTGGTGTGATTTTCAATTCTAACTTAGCCCTCTATTTATAGGAAAACGTTAGCACGCCGAAGCAGACTTTACCTGCAACCTGATGGCTTTACCTGCTACTATTCCCACCCACCACATTTGAATAAAAATCTCAGCACATTTCTTCACCAACCAAGAGTGGGGCCCACCAATTCTAGAATTTTCTATCAAAATGATAAACTCCGAAAATTCAACAATTTCTGAACCAGTCATCTCGTAAAATTCATAATAAATCATATGTTCATTTTTAACGGTTCAAAATTTGTGGACACATACTCAACTTATATATGTATAACATATTCAAAAATTACCACGATCTAACGGTCGGATTAAAAATTATAACCCCCACAAAATATCTCAAAAACTTTAATTTTTAATACCTCCATTCCGACAAAAATACTGATAAAAATCCCAACATTAACTCCTTCATTTATAACCACAAAAATATATCCCTCATTTATATCCGCATAAAATAAATATTTTTACTTATCATATGAATCAATAATTAGTTATTCACAAATAATATTACAGAATCACATTTATGACAACCAAGCCGTTCTCAGGAAAGGGGGGGCTTTCCAATAAGGATTTATCCTTACTGGCACGCAATTAGATGACCAAACCTCTCCTTAGACAGAACTTTCTAGACATTGCCAATAATGTTATCTAATAATATTATTCAAATAATATGATTTATTAGTCTGATAATAGAAAATACTGTGCAGCAGCAATTATTGAAACAACAATAATACAAAATATCAATGCAGCAATTATTGAATCAATAAAATAAAATATTGAACAATAACTACTGTAACAATTATTGAGTAGTGCCTTCTTATGTAAGAATCTATAATTGGTGCAATACCGTGTGCTACTGTATTTTAACCACCGTATATTCCAACAGTATTAACGGTAACAACTACACCGTTATTTATAAATAACTTATACTTGTCGTTTTCTTCATCCAATCGTTTTTCATTTTGGGGCCCACACAAGGCTGCGCCGTCGTACGAATATTCCCCGACAGCAAGAATATTCCACGACCAAACGAATATTCCCCGACAAAATGAATATTTTATAACCACTTGCTTATTTTATAAAATTTACAAATTTCACCCATAACCAAAGTATTATATCAAATTAACCCCTTATTATGCACAATAATATTTAGAGAAAATTTGATTTTATTCATTAATAAGTTGGGGTCTTACAATGTTAATTCTTAACATAACTTATCATACTCTCCCTTAATCAAATTAATTAAGTATTCACCTTAGTTAAGTTAAAATAAATAAATTAACTATCTTTCTTAATTCATATCGCATATGTTCAAAATATTACAGATACCAATAATTATAATAACTAATAAAAAAAATTCATTCGTAAAAAATATAGTCATTTAAAATTCTAGGTCCTTACATTCTCCCATCCTTATAGGGATTCTGTCCCCGGAATCACCATTACCTTACGTTTAATTTTATGTTTATCCTTAGAGTTTTATGTATTAAATTACTACATTCTCCCATCCTTATAAGATTTTGTATTACGAGTCCAGAACTGCTACCCGTCTTGATCCATTACTTGCGGTCTACTTGCACCAATTATGGTAGTTACCAACGTAACTCAAATTCCTCCTTCAAAATATGTTTATCAACGAGTTATTATTATAATATAAAACTTTTTCCGATTTTTTTTTTATGTTTATATCCAAGGGGTTCTAAGTTTTACAAGGGTAAACGCACCTATCTTAACAAACTTATGGTAAAGAAAATAGGTTGTATCTGAATCAAGCATATAAATTAATATCGTTGATCGAAATCATACCTAGAACTCCATTACCGGTTGCTACTGTATCTTGAACCGTCATATTGAAGGTCCTTGCGGTTGTTTTGTTTGGTGGAGTTGGACCAGTTATTGCTAACGTTTCACTGCTTTTCCCTGTATTCATTTCCCCCGTCTACTCTCCTTTTCGAGCAATCCCTCACCATGTGATCTGTTGATCCACAAATAAAATGACCACTATTTTTTCTTGGATTGGGGCAGTTAGGAGAGATGTGTCCCTCCTACCCGTACTTAAAACACACAAACTTCCCTATCAGACATCCCCCTAAATGATTTTTCGCATAATTTGCAAACTGCTCAACCTACTTCTTTATACCCCCTGCCTATTATCTGTATTCCCAAAATTTTTCCACTTCCTTTTTCCACTCCCACTTCCACTGCTTCCTTCCACCTTAACAGCTCCCTCGACCTTAACCTTATTCTTCTTTTCTTTATTGTAGAGACTCATGACCTCACTTCATCCTTCGGTTATGATAACCTTCTCCAAGAGTGATGCAAAAAAAAATAATCTACAACACCGCCACCTTATTGTAGAGCTAGGTTTTAGGCCCAGCTCAAACCTTATTGCCTTCCTTGCTTCTATATCCACTTGGTGTGGAGCGAATCTAGCTAACTCATTAAATTTTGTGGTGTACTCTGAAACTATCATATTTTCCTGCTTCAATTCTAAAAACCTAACCTCCATCTTTGCCTGCATACTAGACGAGAAGTAATTCTCGAAGAACAATTCCTTAAACCTAGTCCATGTCACCTCTCCTTCTCCACCCCTAGTTTGATTTTTCTCCCATTAGAAATTCGCCTCCCCTTTCATCATATAGGTAGCAAAAGTCGTCTTTTACTCCTCTGCTACCCTAACAATAACAAAAGCCTTTTCTATCTCCTTCACCCAACTTTGGGCTTCTATAGGGTCAGTTGTCCCTCTAAACTCTTGCGGTCCTACTGCCTTTAAGTCTTTAAAGTTCGTCAATCGATTGTCTAGCTGATTTCTTACGGCTGGTGCTCCATACTGCATAACGTGAGCTAACATATTAGCAAAATTATGCATTAGTTCTGGCTATCCTCCAACATTGTTAACTGATTCTTCTGCTCTTTGGTTTCGATTTCGTCTTCTTGGCGGTATTATCTGGTTAAATAAAACCATAAATTATTATTTATTGTCTTACATTTTATACCTCATCATATAATTTTAATATATAATGCGTAATTTCAAACTCAAACAATCATGTACGCAAAATATTAGATTTTGAAAAAAAAACTTGGTTTACTATATTAACCAATTATCAGATAGACACTTACTATCTTAATACAAAACTTATGTCCTTAATCAAACATATATTCAAATTCATTCAACTAATTCATAGTACTTTACATCATATAACACATATCGGTATAAACATCCATTATCCATTTCTGACCACAAAAGTCGAGAATTGCTGCTACAACTTATACAAAAGTTGGGAGTATTACTTTACACACATAGACATATCATATACACATCATCGAACATACATATTCGGATAATACTAATCTTATTTTCTATGCTTTCTCCTGATCTTGGACAACTTTTTGCCTGGTGACCTACCAACCCATATATAAAACATGCACCTTGCTTTGGATTGGGACATTGAGGAGAGATATGTCCCCCATGTTCGTAATTGTAGCATACACTTTCCCCTTTCCTGCATACGCCTTCATGTTTCCTTTTACAGTTTGTACACTTTCCTATTTTTTTAAAGTTCCCTTGGTTATAATTAAAATTTTCTATATCACGATCATTCATCTTTCTTTTCCCCTTCTAGCTTGGAGTTGCACATGATATGCTGCTTTTGGCTCCCATTTGATTAATTTGAATTTTTAGCTTATCTTGTTCTTCCATTAATTCGATTAACGCCTTTTGCAACAGACTATTTAATAGCCTTTCTATTTCCCACAACTTTTCTAAAGAAGAAACCTTGTTCCGTAAATTCTACACTTTCGTTGATGCCTGGTCAGCTCTAACTTTTGTGTCCGAATCACTATCTGTCAGTACCATCGTTTCTAGTTCTGGTACTACATTTTCTAATATAATCACCTCATCAGGGTTGCTTTCAATATGAGCCTCTATTTCAGCTATTGGCTTAGATATTGGCTCGGTTGGAGTGATTTTCTCCTTCTTTACAATCTGAGAGTATCCTAATCCTTTTCCGCCTGACATCTATGTAAGACCCCGAATTTTATGAAATAAAAGTATTCAATTTTTCTAATAATTACTATTCAGTAAATGGTTAAATTGATAAATGTTAAAGTTAAGGGTGATATATGAATTTTTTTTCAAAATACACAAGTGGTTATAAAATATTCATTGTTGTCGAAGAATATTTGTTTGGTCATGGAATATTCTTTCTATCAGGGAATATTCGTACGACGGCGCAGCCATTTGTGGGCCCCATAACAGAATAACTGTCAGATGAAGAAAACGACAAATTTGAGTTTTTACAAATAATGACGTAGTTATTACCGTTAACACTGTTGGCATACACGGTGGTTAAAATATAGTAATACGCATTATTGCACAGTAGCACATGGTATTGCATAGTATTTTTGAAATTATTGATTCTTACGTAAGAAGGCACTACTTAATAATTGTTACAGTAATTACTGTTCAATATTTTATTTTATTGATTCAATAATTCCTACGTTGAAATTTTTTATTATTGTTGTTCAATAATTGTCACTGCACAGTATTTCTCATTATCAGATCAATAATTCATATTATTTGAATAATATTATTAGATAACATTATTGGCAATGTCTAGAAAGTTCTGTCTAAGGAGAGGTTTGGTCACCTAATTGCGCGCCAGTAAGGAGAAATTCTTATTGGAAAGCCCCATCTTTCTTGGGAACGGCCTGGTTGTCATAAATGTGATTCTGTAATATTATTTGTGAATAATTAATTATTGATTCATATGATAAGAAAATATTTATTTTATGTGGATATAAATGAGGGATATATTTTTGTGGTTAAAAATGAAGGAGTTAATGTTGAGGTGTTTTATCTGTATTTTTGTCGAAACGGAGGTATTGAAAATCAAATTAGGGTTTTTAAGATATTTTGCGAGGGTTATAATTTTTAATCCGACCGTTGGATCATGGTAATATTTGGATATGTTACACATATATAAGTTGAGTATATGTCCACAAATTTTGAACCGTTAAAAATGAACGTATGATTTGTTATGAATTTTACGAGATGACTGGTTCAGAAATTGTTGAATTTTCAGAGTTAATCATTTTGGTGGAAAATTCTAGAATTGGTGGGCCCCACTCTTGGTTGATGAAGAAATGTGCTGAGATTTTTATTCAAATGTGGTGGGTGGGAATAGTAGCAGGTAAAGCCATCAGGTTGCAGGTTAAGTCTGCTTCGGCGTGCTAACATTTTCCTATAAATAGAGGACTAAGTTAGAATTGAAAATCACACCAGAATTCATAAGTTTTATCTCTTTTTCTCTCTAGATTATTGAGTGTATTTTGTGAATATTTAGATACTTGGTGAGTTTATATTCATCAGTGCAAGTTTTCTTCAGCGTCATATCCGATATCCAGTCAGAAGTGCTGCTCTTTTGAGGTAAGGGATAGTAAGAGATTTTAAGGGTTATTATCTTTTTTAGTTCGCACTCCTTCTGACCTTCAGAAAATTCTAGAAAAATTTGAAATGATATTTTGATGAGTTTTATTGATGGTGTCCAAAAATGGTGATTTTTGGATATATAGATTAAGAGTTATGAATTTTACGGGAAAAGACTATTTTAAAAGTAACCGCTTATAACTCCTTGTGGTTAACTCCAAAATTGATAAAAATTTTATTGGAAGTATATCTATATAATATCAGTGTACTCTGTGAATTTCGGAATTTTTGGATAAAATTACAATTTATGATAAGTGTCTAAATATTCAGCTGTTTTGGCCATATAAAAAATAGTAAATGAGTTTTAAAAATTCTGAGAAAAATATATGTTCAATATGGGACTATATTCTCCTAAATCCCAGAAAAAAAATATTTTTGGAACTGATTTGGTATTTTTCATGAAAATAGACTAGTTATGAGTAAATGAATTAAATATGTTATGCGAAGTAAGAAAATTGGAAAATAGGATTTTATGGCTTGAGAATCCTATATGAGGTATATGCAGATTTTTGATGAGAGTTTTGGTTATTGGTAATGAAATCTTTTGAGTTTAGCATTTTAGGATGATTAAATGCTTTAGTTAGTAAAGTGTAAACAATTAAAATAAATTGTTTATAAGCTTAAGAAATATTATTCTTTCAATATCATTATACCGAAATATTGGTATGTATTTTATTGTGGAATTTCTACCTTTTTGTGTCGGGTGTACTATTCACGAGTTACTATTCATGAGTTACTATTCACGACAAAATTGGTTTCTTTTTCTGACCAAATTATAGTTGATTTATGAATATTACTCTTGAGATTAAATATATATGTTGATTATATTGATTTTATTATCATATATAATATTTGTATAACCCTAATGATGATATTTCTCTTTGACTTGAGTGTAAAGATGGGTAGATTTTTGGTATGATCATGACTATGGGTTCCCTTTGGCCAGTAGTACAAAGATGAATTATTGATGAATATCTTTGGCCCGTAGTGCAAAGATGACATGTTGTTGAATATCTTTGGCCTGTAGTGCAAAGATGACTTGTGGTTGAATATCTTTGGCCAGTAGTGTAAAGATGAATTATTGATGAATATCTTTGGCCAGTAGTGCAAAGATGAATTGTTGATGAATATCTTTGGCCCGTAGTGCAAAGATGACATGTTGTTGAATATCTTTGGCCAGTAGTGCAAAGATGAATAGGTGTTGAGATGAACATGACCAACTGGTGATACAAATGAATATCTTTGGCCGTAGTGCAAAGATGAAGTTATTAGTATGATTATGAACAGGAAATGTGATTTGGTGTAACCATGATCTTTGATGTTTCAGGTAAAGATAGGTGATGAAAATTATCTTCGTCCTGGATGAGAAGAGGAATGTAGAACTACAACTATGATTATGAGTTATTCATATGATTGTGGACCAGAATTGTTGATTGATGTTACAGGGATAAAACATTGTTGGTGGATTTTTATCATGGAGAAGATAATAGACTTTATAGTCTATTTGACTCTTCTAATGGATTGCTCGTTCCGCTGCAACTATGGTTGAAATTTTTATCATCTACCATATGTTCTAAATCTCTGATTTAATTCTGTTGAAAGCTATTGACAACTTATTTATCTTTAGTCATGATATTCTTTACTGGGCTAGTTGTGCTCACCCTTCTGTTTTACAATTCCTTTCAGGTAATAAGAGTGTAGCTGGGTCGAGCGAGGGTAACAGGGGAATAGAACAGTGGTCATCATTTAGTAGTTATATTTGGTGAATCATCTAGGGTGAAGCGAACCCAACGTTGGAAGGGTGTTTTGTCACTATTATACAAGATGTCTAATAACATACATACTCGTGTCATCATAAGATAGGGTTGTGCTCATCCACTTGCTGAGTATATCTACGAGCACTACCTATATAATCTTTGTGTTTGTTTGAAGTATAATTCACGATTAAAGACAGTGGAGATAATGATAAGTCAAGAGAAGACTCACCATTGGGAAGAATATGATAGTAATCTTCTCGTTTTTCTTTGGGGTCTATTGGGTCAACTAAGGATAATTCTGTGGCCATATGATATCTATCATAACCTAGACGCATGGCCTCCCATGTACGAAGGTTTCCTTGAACACTTCCCAAAGATTCTAATTTCTAAAACAGTTTTTGACTATACCTTTATGTAAGGTGTCCTTGTGAGGTGCTGTCCACGGTTGGGACATGAGTCACATTTGGTATATATTTGTATCCAAACTCACAGCATATATATTGTTGTATTTTGCACGACAATTGTTATAATAAAGTTGTAGTTGTTTTCTGTACCATGTATTTGGCGACTCAAAATAGGTTGGATGGAATGGACCTATTTTGGGGTCGTCACAATCTACACATAAATTATCTTGATTAGTACATAATACATATTATATACACACAACAACTAATTGTTTTATACAAGTTACTTTTTATTTCGTTTTATGATGAATTTATTTAATTTATCTCCTTTAAACTCTATTTGAGTTATTTGTGTTTTCAACACTTCCCTCTATCCTAAGGTTATAGCCTAAGGTATTCCCACCTAAGGTTTCTAACCTAAAGCTTTGATACCATGTTGTGACACCCCCAAATCCGGGTACTTGAATCCCGTACTTGGTGCTCCACGATAACATTCCTTAAACCACATGATATATTAAATATCTAATTATATTATATCAAAGTTGTCTACTTCCCAATTACGATAACCTTTAAGTAATTCATTACATGATAAATAATAAATTATCATAATACCTAGTTACAGTTATTACAAATAACACTTGATGACTTATTCCTTCAGCTTTCTCTTTCCTTTGTCCTTATCAGAACCTTCTAGTCGATCAAGCTTAGCTGAAAACATTTAAATTTAAAGTAAGAACGAGCAATTAATTTCCCAGCAAGTAATATCAATTAATAAACATTAACTGAAAGAAATAAATATTTTCTTTGAACTATAATTCAACAATGAATCAATTGTTGTGAAGTAAACTGAAACAATACTGGTCAACATATTCAATAATTTACGTTTTTGAAACTACGTACTGACTATGAATGCCTAGCAGTCAATAGACCGTGAACTTTCATTTTTAAATTTTAAAAAGGTCTATACAGAAATTCATCTGCAAACCGTCATGACTTACGGACACATTGGGTGATCAGCTCGTATTCCCTGTATTGATCAACACTACATGCTAGAACGATATTTATGGGAGTTGTCGTTGACACTCCTAAATTAACCTCACTTTCACTTCACAATTTATAATAATTAACACAATAGCAAGTAAGGATCGATCCCACAGAGAACAAAGTTGTTTTAGAATCATTATACTATTTTAACAGAAAATAAAGATCGAGTTTTTTGAATTTTTTTAAAAACTAAGAGAACAAAAATTACTTATGAAGTTATCCAAATATGTAAAAACTTCAGTTCTGCAATTCAGTTTCACCAAGTACAACAATCAATTAATCAAGTTATTATTATTTTTCCTTCAATGAAACTATTAGCCCTAGATAACAATAAGTTCTACTATCCGGAATTCTCCTTAGATTATCACTGTATAAAATAAGCTCTTCACCAGATTCAACTATTATATAACCTAGAACAAACTCTCTTGATTTAATATGACAAAATCAATAAGAAATAGAGAATTAGACTAAGCCAAGCAACAAACACATAAGTTCAATTTGTTTAACTTGTTTTCTGATAAACTTTGCAATACACAAAAGCTTGTCCACAATTAGTATTACCAAGTTGCTACTTATGATGAAGACATATATCAATAACACGTAATACCAATCTTAATGTAGCAGATGATAATGATCAAATTAACTCAATTGGCCATATCAAATTAATTAGATCAATTAGCATGTAAACAATGAAAACATATTATCAAAAAAAAATTCACACAAGAAGAAATAAATAATAATACTCAATTAATCAATTACTTGTAACAAGGTTCCACCTCCCTTTAGAACTGAATGAAAAGAACTAGCCTGACATGCGCTTGAGTCTGCAGTCCAATAGATAATAGTTGATAATTGAATGAATAAAACCCTAACTATCATCCTCTATTTGTAGTGCTAGACAAGTCCCTAAATCCTATGAGAAGTAGAAATCCAAAGTCTAAAAGGAATTACAAATCACACTAATTTCCATAAAGAAATAAAATCTAATTTGGAAATAAATCTTAGTCTAAAAGAAATCCTAATTATAATAGAATTGTAAAAACTAATTTTCTAGAATCCAAAAATCTGATTTGAAATTGGAATTAAATCCCACAATTGCCATGTGCTTAAACTCCTTGCCGCGTGAAAATAAGTTGAATTATGATATTAATTGTTGAATCCCTGATCTGCTAGGAATCCCGTAAACCTCCTCCAATTTATTTTCAAAATCACAGAACCCCTTCAATTGTACCTAAAATAAAAATATAAAAACAATGAATATATTTAGGCATAAAATAAATACAAAAGATTAAGTATTAAGGGATAAAAACATAATATATTTCATACTCATCAAATTCACCCACACTTATCTTTTTACACGTCCTCGTGTAAACCAAAAGTTTAATTTCCAGAAAAATTCAATTCAACCACAGTGTCAAAAGATTTCAAGGTACAAATCATGACTACCAACACTAAATTTGCAGAAATCTAATTAATGCCTCATCAGTTATTTCACAATGAACAACCTTATCATTTCACCAATGAATTTCGTTAAATCAAACTGTAGCCACACAAGTAACTTTCCAAAAATCTTCATAGTTACTCAACTTAGTTACCATGGAGCAAAAACCGTGCACACTAACTCACAACCAAGAACAAATTTTCCTTGCTTTTCAATTTTTTTCATAGAACTTTCTTTTTAGCACATATGAATGTATTTTCATGCTTTTCTCATATTTTTTCTTTTCTTGACATGTGCAATGTCTCATTTTCTTAGGCTTTTCAGAGTTACCCATGTAGTGAACTTTCCACCAACGACTCCCAAACCAGATGATCTTAGGGCGCTAGGTGTGGAGACACCCCTAGGGCTTACTTATTCAAGTAACAAAGGCCACAAAAGTCGACTAGTCAAGCTGTTTTTATCCATCACACTTTTCAGTGTGAATATCGATGCTTCCCGAGGCTTGGATAACCAGTTATTTCGAACAATGGACATTGAAGAAGATTTTTCAATTTTTATTTTTTCATTTTTTTCTTTTTTCATTAATAATTTTTTTTTCACATGATTCTGCAACAACATAAGCAAGTTAAACAGTTCTAAGTCATGAAATCAATGCACATAGATAACTCCACAAATAACTTAGCCAAATAAACATGCTTCTCATATTCAAGTACTCATGTATCACAAATTCAATTCAAATAAATTACTATGGATCATGGCTTAGTTGTCATCATTCATTAACAAATTAAGCATCAAATAGATTCTGAATTTTAGCATCACTTTTCAATCTTTGACTTTAACCTTCGAACACATAGGCAAATAGAACCATAGAACCCAAGTTTAAAAAAAAATAGATTTTTTTCAACTTCCCATCAAAATTGGATTATTATTCCTAAATAAAATAAATCTTAAATCTCTCCCCCCCCCACTCAAACCTTACATTGTCCCCAATGTAAGAAAATCATGCACATAAGAAAGAACTACTAGCTAACATGCAACTAAAAAAAATAAAAAAAATAAAGGGATAGAAAGATCAAATCTGAGTGATTGGGTTTCCTCCCAAGTAGCTTTCCTTGTTTAATGTCTTCGGCTCGATGTCATGCCTCTTTTCTCTACCGGCCTCAAGTAATTCTGTAACCTTCATCATTGGTAGAATCAACCTTCTTTGTGCATTCCTCGTGGGCTTAGTTCCGTCATCTAACAAAATTCGATATTTTTCAAAATATTTTGGTAATGAGTGTAAGGCAGTCACAGTTTCCTTCAATTCCTGATGCCATTCTATCTCGTCTTCCATGTCCATGTCCAAACTGTTGGTGATAGCAACCTCAAAGTTGTCCTTATGCAAATGTTCAAAAGTTTCCTGCACTAAGGAGTCAATCACATCAATCTCAAAAACACGATTCACATCACTACGATATCTTATGGCTTCATAAATATTAAACTGAATCTTTTCCCCATTAAATTCCATTGTCAAGGTCCCATTGTGCACATCAAACATAGTTCTTGATGTTTTTAGGAATGGTCTTCCTAACAAGATATGGGAAGGGTTTGGTGATGTATCATCCTCCATGTCCACAATGTAAAAATCTACAGGAAAGATTAGTCATTCACCTGCACTAAGACATCCTTAATTACCCCTCGAGGGTAAGAGTTAGTACGATCAGCCAATTGAATAATCACACCAGTATTTTTCAAAGGACCTAGATTTAAGGAAGCATACGCAGATAGACATAACATTAATTAAAGCTCCTAAACCTAGCAAGGCTTTTTCAAATCTGATGTTTTCAGTTTTGCACGGGATTGTAAACATTCCTAGATCTTTACATTTAGGAGACATTTTTCTTTGAAGAACAGCAGATACATTTTCCCCAACTGTGACTCTCTCATCATTTTGCAATTTCCTTTTATTAGTGCATAATTCTTTTAAAAACTTAGCATATCGTGGAACTTGTTTAATTGCATCAAGGAGAGGGATGTTCACTTCTACTTTCCTAAAAGTTTCCAGAATTTCTTTTTCTTTTTCATCTTTCTTTGAGGTTTTAGAATTTCTTAGAGGAAACGGAAGAGGAATGTTTTTAAGCTGATTATGAGGGTTAGGTTGTACCTTGGATTTTTCTGTTTCCTCCTTAGCTGCTTCCTCCTCAAATTCTACGAGGGCCGGTAGTGTATCCAACTGTGTTCCATTCCGCAAAGTTATGGAACTTGCATTCTCCCTTAGGTTGCATACTGTTTAAGATGGTAATTTTCTTGAGCCTCTAGATTCCAATATCCCCATAGTTATAGCCAGTTGTCCTACTTGGTTCCTCAAATCTTGAACCGAAGTTTTGTCTTTTACTAGAACTGTTGTGTCTGATTCATGAACTGTTGTGTTTGTCCCATGAATGCTTTGAACATATCCTCCAATGACATTCTAGTAGGTGCAGGGACTGCTTGCTTCAGTTGATATTGAGGTTGGGCTGGTTGGAAGCCATGCTGCCTAGGTGGAAATGCAGGTGGTGCCGCTTACTTGTTCCCATAACTTAGATTTGGATGATCCCTCCATCCTTGGTTATACGTGTTTGAGTACGGATCATACTTTCTCTGAGGTTGTGACTGATAATTTCCCATTGCATTAGTTTGTTGCATAGTCTCATCATCTTGTAATGTTAGGCATTCATCTGTATTGTGATTGGGTTGTAGACAGATTCCATAAACCTTTGCAACTGGTAGTTGACCTGTAGCAGTTAATTCAGAAATTTGTTGACCATAATCACAAATGCTTACCTCGCTTACCCTTACTGGTGCATAATTTGTTCTAGTGCCATATTGTTACGAGTTTGCTGCCATGTTTGCAATTAAATTCCTTACATCCTCTAGGGTCTTGTCAATGAGTGCTCCTCCACTAGCTGCATCGATCATGCTTCTATCCATCGGTACCAACCCTTCGTAGAAATACATGATCAAGTGTTGTTCATCTATTTTATTCGATGGATAGCTGGAACAAAGCTTTTTGAATCTTTCTCAATATTCGTATAGTGTCTCCCCACTGAATTGTTTAATCCCACAGATCTCTTTCCTTATGTTGGCTACTCTTGAGGCTGGAAAGTATTTCTCCAAGAACAACTGCTTCATGTCATTCCAAGACTATATTTAACTTGAGGGTAGGTAATACAACCAATCCTTTTGCCAAATCTGCTAGGGAGAATGTGAATGCTCTCAGCTTGATTTGCTATTTGGTAATTCTGTGTGGTTTCATGGTCGAGCACACTACATGGAATTCCTTCAAATATTTATAGGGGTCCTCACCTGTAAGACCACGAAAAGTAGGTAGTAAATGGATTAGTCCTAATTTAAGTTCAAATGTAGCATCTAAATTAGGATATTCAATGCACAAAGGTTGCTTATTTAAATTAAGAGTTGCCAACTCCTTGAGAGTTCTATTGTTGTTTTGAATCGCCATCTCTTCTTCTTTATCAGATTCGGTGGATGATTCGTTGGATAATAATTTCAAAGATAAGTTGAGGCCTGGTGATGATGGAAAAGCCTCATCTATATCTACAGAAGACTGTTGAACTTTAAGTTTTTCCTTCCTTAGCCTCCTTGCAGTTTTCTCAATCTCTGGATCAAAATCTAATATAGTAGCCTGAGAAGATCGAGTCATAATGTGACGCCACCAAAATAGGTATACAACACCCAACCTATTCTGAGTCACCAAATACATGGTACAGAAAGCAAACTACAACTTCAATAATACAATTGTCGTGCAAAATACGACAACACATACTGTGAGTTTAAATACAAATATTATCTTCTGGACAATATCCACACTCAAATAAATCCTCATTACAATTATTCAAACACTATTTTACAGAAATAGTGAGGACTGCTAAAACATCTTTCTAGAACCATCACTCCATACCCCGACTAGATCCTGCTATGTTCTCACCTCCTGAGAAGAAAAATGGAACAAAAAGGAAAAGGGTGAGCTCAACTAGCCCAGTAAAGAATATTATGACTATGATAATATACAACAAATTATCGTTAGTCTTCAACAGGGAAAAATCTGATAGAATATAATCGACAATAAGTTTTAGATCAACAACTGCAGCGGAAACAACAAACCATTAGAAGAGTCAAGTAGAGAAAGAATTCTACTATCTTCTAAGATTTAAAAATCCATCATCAATATTTTAACCCTGTAATAATAATTAATAATCATCTTTATCCAAATATTCATTTTTGCACTACAGGCCAAAGATATTCATTTGTATCACTTGTCAGTCATGTTCATCTCAACACCTGTTCATCTTTGCACTACAGGCCAAAGACATTCATCAAGTAATCATACATCTTTGCACTACAGGCCAAAGATATTCAGTAATATCATCATTTAGGACTGAGGATGATGAAAACGAATCCATTGAGACAGGAGGACAAATAGTAGGGATTCGTATAACAATTTATCCAAGATCAATAATACTTCATAATAATCAATTGTGAAGCAGAATTCAAAAATAAAGATTAAAACATGGATACAATCAAAGATAGTAACCATAATAGACAACTTGGACAAAAAGAAGAAAATTTTATTTTTCGGTGAATAGTACCGTATACGTGAATAGTGTCGTATACGTGAATAGTAACCCCGACACAAAAAGTTTCAAATTTGATAAAAAGTTTATATCAATATTTCAGCATAATGATATTGAAGAAAATAATATCATTTAAGAAGAAAATAATATCCCTTACCTCAAAATATCAGTACTTCTGGACGGAATACCGGTATAAGGCTGAAAGAAACTTGCTCTGATGAATAGAAACTCTCAAAGTATCTAAATACTCACAAAATACACTCAATAATCTAGAGAGAGAAAGAGAGAAAACTTGTTTCTGGTGTGATTTTCAATTCTAACTTAGTCCTCTATTTATAGGAAAATGTTAGCACGCCGAAGCAGACTTAACCTGCAACCTGATGGCTTTACCTGCTACTATTCCCACCCACCATATTTGAATAAAAATCTCAGCACATTTCTTCACCAACCAAGAGTGGGGCCCACCAATTCTAGAATATCTATCAAAATGATAAACTCCGAAAATTCAATAATTTCTGAACCAGTCATCTCGTAAAATTCATAATAAATCAAACGTTCATTTTTAATGGTTCAAAATTTGTGGACATATACTCAACTTATATATGTATAACATATCCAAAAATTACCACGATCCAACGGTCGGATTAAAAATTATAACCCCCGCAAAATATCTCAAAACCCCTGATTTTTAATACCTCCATTCCGACAAAAATTCTGATAAAAACCTCAACATTAACTCCTTCATTTTTAACCACAAAAATATATCCCTCATTTATATCCACATAAAATAAATATTTCCTTATCATATGAATCAATAATTAATTATTCACAAATAATATTACAGAATCACATTTATGACAACCAGGCCGTTTCCAGGAAAGAGGGGGCTTTCTGATAAGGATTTCTCCTTACTGGCGCGTAATTAGATGACCAAACCTCTCCTTAGACAGAATTTTCTAGACATTGCCAATAATGTTATCTAATAATATTATTCAAATAATATGAATTATTGATCTGATAATGAAAAATACTGTGCAGCAACAATTATTAAAACAACAATAATATAAAATATCAACGCAACAATTATTGAATCAATAAAATATTGAACAATAACTAATGTAACAATTATTGAGTAGTGCCTTCTTATGTAAGAATCAATAATTGGTGCAATACCGTGTGCTACTGTATTTTAACCACCGGGTATTCCAATAGTAATAACGGTAACAACTACGCCGTTATTTATAAATAACTTATACTTGTCGTTTTCTTCATCCAATCGCTTTCCGTTATGGGGCCCACACAAGATTGTGCCGTCGTACGAATATTCTCCGACAGCAAGAATATTCCACGACCAAACGAATATTCCCCGACAAAATGAATATTTTATAACCACTTGCTTATTTTGCAAAATTTGCACATTTCACCCATAACCAAAGTATTATATCAAATTAACCCCTTATTATTCACAATAATATTTAGAGAAAATTTGATTTTATTCATTAATAAGTTGGGGTCTTACAACCTCCCCTCCTTATGAAATTTCGTCCTCGAAATTGACGTACGTACCTGATGTTTCAAAAAAGTGAGGATACCTCGCTTTCATTTCTGATTCCAACTCCCAGGTCTTTTCTTCAATAGCATGGTTTCTCCACAAAACCTTAACTTGTGGTATAACCTTTGTGCGTAGGACATGCTCTTTCCTATCCAAGATATTAACAGGTACCTCCTCGTACGTTAAATCTTCAGCTATCTCGTATGGTTCTAACTCAATAATGTGGTTCGGGTCTTTAACATATTTACGAAGCATAAATATGTGAAAAATATTATGAACACGAGACATGCTTGGAGGTAATGCGAGTCTATATGCCACATTTCCTATTCGCTCAAGAATCTCAAATGGACCAACAAATCTTGGATTGAGCTTTCCTCTCTTCCCAAATCTTGTAACTCCCTTCCATGGTGCAACACGTAATAATACATGATCCCCAATATTAAATTCCACGTCCTTCCGATGAAGATCCGCATAACTCTTTTGTCGATCCTGTGCCGTTTGTATACGTTATCGAATCGTTTGGATCTTCTCTATAGTAATGCGTACCAACTCTGGTCCCAACAATGTTGCTTCACCCACCTCGTTCCAGCATACTGGAGAACGACATTTTGTTCCATACAACGCCTCGAATGGAGCCACACCTATGCTCGCATGATAACTGTTATTGTAGGAGAATTCCACCAATGGTAGGTACTTATCCCAACTCCCTTTGAGATCTAGGACACAAAGTCTTAATAGATCTTCAAGAGTTTGAATAGTCCTCTCTGATTGTCCGTCCGTTTGAGGATGGTATGCCAAACTGAATCGTAAATCCGTGCCCATAGCTTTCTGCAAGCTAACCCAAAATCGTGAAGTGAATCTTGGGTCACGATCTGAAACTATGGATACTGGCATGCCATGCAATCTCACAATCTCATTCACGTACATACTAGCAAGACGTTCAAGGGAATAAGTCTCACGTATCGGCAAGAAATGAGGGGACTTGGTTAATCTATCAACAATAACCCAAATCGCATCTATGCCTTGAGAAACCTTGGGAAGAACCGTAACAAAATCCATGGTAATGTGTTCCCACTTCCAATTCGGAATCTCAAGTGGTTGCAACGGACCCTTTGGTATTTGATGCTCCGCTTTTACACGTTGACAAGTTAAACATCTTGAGATAAACACCGCGATCTCTCTTTTCAAATTGCTCCACCAAAATGTATGTCAAAGATCGTGATACATTTTGGTACTCCCAGGATGGATTGCAAACGGTGTGTTGTGTGCCTCCATCATTATTCTATGCTTCAAGTCAAAATCGTTAGGAACACAAAGTCTGGAGTTGACTCGAAGTATTTCTTCTTCATCGATTCTTGCTTCTTGAATAGCACCTTCTTGCACTTTCTTCTTCATACGCATCAGCTCCATGTCCGTAGCTTGAGCAGCTTTAACTTTATCGATTAAAGTCGGTTCTACTCGTATATTTGATATCATCATGTGGGTACTTGGAGCCTTCATCTCTATCTCCATCCTTTGCAAGTCATACAAAATGGGCCTTTATGTTAACAACATTGCACTCGTACCCGCATATGATCTTCTACTCAATGCGTCAGCTACTACGTTTGCTTTTCCAGGATGATATTGGATGGTATGATCGTAATCTTTCAACAACTCGAGCCAACGTCACTGCCGCATGTTGAGTTCCTTTTGGGTGAAGAAATATTTGAGGCTTTTATGATCTGTATAGATCTCCACTTTCTCCCCATACAGGCAGTGTCTCCAGATCTTCAACGCAAAAACGACTGCTGCCAACTCTAAATCATGAGTAGGATAATTCCTCTCATATTCTTTGAGTTGTCGTGAGGCATAGGCTATGACTTTCCCATGTTGCATGAGAACACATCCTAACCCTTTGCCTGAAGCATCGCTGTAGATAACAAATCCATCCAAACCAGATGGTATTGTCAGAACAGGTGCCGAAATAAGTCTCCTCTTGAGTTCTTGGAAACTCTTCTCGCATTCCTCACTCCATACGAATTTTCTATCTTTCTAAGTCAGCTAAGTTAACGGAGTAGCGATTCGAGAAAATCCTTCCACGAATATCCGATAGTAACCAGCTAAGCCTAGAAAGCTACGTACTTTGGTCATCGACTTCGGTTGCTCTCAATTGTGATTCATATACCAATCTTGGATATCATGTCACAATGGCACCAATTGTTTTACCACCACACAAATATAGAGTCCCCTACAGAGAGTCTGGCTTTGGTACATTCCATAAAGGAAGTCACCAGATAGAGGCTCGGGTACCAACTTCTATAGTTGGGTTTTTAACTCCTGAAGTTCAATAGGAGCTATTCAATATGAGATTTTAGAATGGGTTTTGTATTGGTTTGAAGATCAATACAAAAATTCAATATCACGCTCTGGGTTAGGCCAGGAAATTCTTTAGGAAATACGTCAGGAAACAAAAATATCATTCAAATCTGACGTATTTTTGTTCAAGTCCATGACATAGCTAAGAAAGCTTGACATCCGTTTTTCAATAAACGGATGACTTTACGGCTTGATATGAAAGAGTTTGACTTCAATGGTTTGGTTGCTTGAATTTGAATAACAGGTTGCTTAGGAATATGAAAACTAATAACCTTACGAAAGCAATCAATTTTGGCATGATGAGTAGTTAACCAATCAATTCCTAAAATCACATCAAAAGCAAGTATCTTTAAAGAGATAAGATCAACAGGTAATGTGATGGTGCCAACTTGGATCATGCAAAATTTATAAACAGTAGATGTAACGAAGGTTTCACCCAACGGAGTTTCAACAGATAAGTTAAAGTCCAATTTCTCTGGAGTCAAGTTTAAACGTTGAGCACAAGTAGGAGAGATAAAAGAATGGGTAGAACCGGTATCTAGTAAAGTATAAACTTTGTAAGAATTCAAGATTAGCTTACCCGTGATCACCTCGTTCGGGTTTCTCGTGTTTTGGCCAGTCACGACAAACGCCCTTCCAGGAACCGCTGATTTTGACTTATCCGGGATAACTTTTAGAGTCACCATCCCCACTGAATTTGGTTTTGCTACAGAACACTCTCGAGCTATATGACCCTCCTTTCCACAGTTATAACATACCATGGATTGTTGTGGTCAGTTTGGGCTAATATGTCCCTCTTTTCCACATTTGTAACATACGACCGGTGGTCGTTCTCCTCCCCTAGAAACAGTTGATGTTTGTGCTGACGTCTTCACGTTATCATTGTTGTACCTTCTCTTCTTGAAATCTCCTCCCGACTCGCTCCTTCTATTATCACGACCACGATTACCACCAGAGTGGTTACCGCTTTTTTTCGAATGTTTTCCCCCCTGCTGGTTTTCATTGCTTCGATGACTGCCGCCACCAGTATGACCCTGGTTGTGGTCCCTCGGTTGCATATACTCATTATCTCGCTCTAATAATTGAGCCTTGTTTACAACATCTGAATGTAAAGAAAATTTATGAGAGATAAGATATTGCCGAATCTCGGGTTTTAGACCTCTCAGAAACATCCTGGTCATTAGTTCCTCATTTTCGACCAAATGAGGTACAAACCTTGATAACTCTGCAAACTTCGCCTCGTACTGGGACACCGTCATGTTATTTTGTTCTAGTTTGATAAACTCCACCTCCTTCATATGACGAATACTTTCAGGAAAGTACTTGTCATTGAACAGTTTTTGGAATGTTTCCCAGGACATGTTGAGTGCGTCAGGCTGGGTACGCTTCACAGACTCCCACCAGTAGTCTGCCTCACCGCGGAACATAAAGGTGGTGAATGGAACCTTTTGTTCCTCCGTGCATCCCAAGACATCGAATATCTTGGTAATTTGCTTGACCCACGTTTCCGCCATGATCGGATCCGGCTTTCCCTTAAATTTTGGTGGTCCTAATTCTTTGAACTGCTTAGCTGTGACAAACCGCGCGTTGTTATCATTTCCACCCGTATTCTACACACGAGTCTCTCTCGTCTGATTTTGCATGAACTGCAAAAAGCTCCTAAACATTCCATCATTCATAGTTTGCTCGGTAACGTTGTTTACAGGAGGAATATTGCCTTCCTGTTACACGTTCCCCTGGGTGGTGATCAAAGGTGTCTCCACGGTCTGATTTACTCAATTATTAACGTTCTCAGCTGCCATTCTTAAATACTGCCATAAAACAAGGGTTAATAGTCATGTCATATATTATCCCTATACTCTGACCGACCAAATAAACACCAAATAAACTTAGTCAGGTCATACTAGCGAAGGAATTCCCCGTCTCTCCCCTCCTAGTTCTTGTCTCACATCTCAGCCAGAGATCATATCCCTAAGCTCTGATACCAACTGTGACGCCCCCAAAATAGGTATACAACACCCAACCTATTCTGAGTCGCCAAATATATGGTACAGAAAGCAAACTATAACTTCAATAATACAATTGTCGTGCAAAATACAACAACACATACTGTGAGTTTAAATACAAATATTGTCTTCTGGACAATATCCACACTCAAATAAATCCTCATTACAATTATTCAAACACTATTTTACAGAAATAGTGAAGACTGCTAAAACATCTTTCTAGAACTATCACTCCATACCCCGACTAGATCCTACTACGTTCTCACCTCCTGAGAAGAAAAATGGAACAAAAAGAAAAAGGGTGAGCTCAACCAGCCCAGTAAAGAATATTATGACTAAGATAATATACAAAAAATTATCGTTAGTCTTCAACAGGGAAAAATCTAATAGAATATAATCGACAACAAGTTTTAGATCAACAACTACAGCGGAAACAGCAAACCATTAGAAGAGTCAAGTAGAGAAAGAATTCTACTATCTTCTAAGATTTAAAAGTCCATCATCAATATTTTATCCCTGTAACATCAATTAATAATTATCTTTATCCAAATATTCATCTTTGCACTATAGGCCAAAGATATTCATTTGTATCACCTGTCAGTCATGTTCATCTCAACACCTGTTCATCTTTGCACTACAGGCCAAAGATATTCATCAAGTAATCATACATCTTTGCACTACAGGCCAAAGATATTCAGTAATATCATCATTTAGGACTGAGGATGATGAAAAATATCTTAAAGAAAACGAATCCAGTGAGACAGGAGGACAGATAGTAGGGATTCGTATAACAATTTATCCAAGATCAATAATACTTCATAATAATCAATTGTGAAGCAGAATTCAAAAATAAAGATTAAAACATGAATACAATTAAAGATAGTAACCATAATAGACAACTTGGACAAAAAGAAGAAAATTTCATTTTTCGGTGAATAGTGCCGTATTCGTGAATAGTGTTGTATACGTGAATAGTGCCGTATACGTGAATAGTAACTCCGACACAAAAAGTTTCAAATTTGATAAAAAGTTTATATCAATATTTCAGCATAATGATATTGAAGAAAATAATATCATTTAAGAAGAAAATAATATCCCTTACCTCAAAATATCAGTACTTCTGGTCGGAATATCGGTATAAGGCTGAAAGAAACTTACTCTGATGAATAGAAACTCTCAAAGTATCTAAATACTCACAAAATACACTCAATAATCTAGAGAGAGAAAGAGAGAAAACTTGTTTCTGATGTGATTTTCAATTCTAACTTAGTCCTCTATTTATAGGAAAATGTTAGAACGCCGAAGCAGACTTAACCTGCAACCTAATGGCTTTACCTGCTACTATTCCCACCCACCACATTTGAATAAAAATCTCAGCACATTTCTTCACCAACCAAGAGTTGGGCCCACCAATTCTAAAATTTTCCATCAAAATGATAAACTCCGAAAATTCAATAATTTCTGAACCAGTCATCTCGTAAAATTCATAATAAATCATACGTTCATTTTTAACGGTTCAAAATTTGTGGATATATACTCAACTTATATATGTATAACATATCCAAAAATTACCATGATCCAACGGCCGGATTAAAAATTATAACCCCCGCAAAATATCTCAAAACCCCTGATTTTTAATACCTCCATTCCGACAAAAATTCTGATAAAAACCTCAACATTAACTCCTTCATTTTTAACCACAAAAATATATCCCTCATTTATATCCACATAAAATAAATATTTCCTTATCATATGAATAAATAATTAATTATTCACAAATAATATTACAGAATCACATTTATGACAACTATGCCGTTCCCAGGAAAGAGGGGGCTTTCCAATAAGGATTTCTCCTTACTGACGCGCAATTAGATTACCAAACCTCTCCTTAGACAGAACTTTCTAGACATTGCCAATAATGTTATCTAATAATATTATTCAAATAATATAAATTATTGATCTGATAATGGAAAATACTGTGCAACAACAATTATTGAAACAACAATAATATAAAATATCAACGCAACAATTATTGAATCAATAAAATATTGAACAATAACTACTGTAACAATTATTGAGTAGCCCCTTCTTACGTAAGAATCAATAATTGGTGCAATACCGCGTGCTACTGTATTTTAACCACCAGGTATTCCAACAGTAATAACGGTAACAACTACGCCGTTATTTATAAATAACTTATACTTGTCGTTTTCTTCATCCAATCGCTTTCCGTTATGGGGCCCACACAAGGCTGCGCCGTTGTACGAATATTCCCCGACAGCAAGAATATTCCACGACCAAATGAATATTCCCCGACAAAATAAATATTTTATAACCACTTGCTTATTTTGCAAAATTTGCACATTTCACCCATAACCAAAGTATTATATCAAATTAACCCCTTATTATTCACAATAATATTTAGAGAAAATTTGATTTTATTCATTAATAAGTTGGGGTCTTACACATAAAATAAGAACAAAACTTGAAGTCTTGTCAACTCAGCCAAAGTATATAAATCTTCATGCATTACATCTGATTCATATCTTTCAAATAGAACATAGCGTTACCTTGAATCCTTAACCTGCAAAAGTGGTTATTTGCAAGGTTGAGCTTGACAACCCAACAAATCTAACAGTTTTTATGCATCACGTAGCACATAATAACATGCTCAACATACATCTCATAATCACTGGACTAACATCACATACATGTTTCAGTTCATATAACAAGTATAAAGATTGAGTTCTTTACTCAATCAACATTCTTTACTCAATCAACGTAGTCATATATTGACTTTAATGTTTCATACTTTCAATATATACAACACATCATGCTCTTTGCAATAAAGATTTAAAATAGTTCATCACTAAGTTTACATAGCAAATAGGAACTGAAAGACTTGCCTTGATCGTTGTTTACCAATAACAGTTTAACAGCTTACATCTATCTACACTTCACGTGCCCTACATAATTATATAATCATGCACATTAACTATTAGTCACATAACAATGCATAGTAGTTGTAATATAAACTTTACTCTACATCTCATAATCCTTCTTGTTAATCAAAACACAATGTTCAATTTGATTGTGTTAACTTTTGACTTATATCTTACTATATTTCTTCTTAGTCATACTCGAAGTACATTCAAGTGTTTAAGTCTTTCTAGGACTCCTTATTGGTTTTTTATTAACTAAATTCCAAATCTTATAATGTTCACTTCAATTGAATTAAAACACTTTTTAAGTTCATTAACACTTGTCACGGCGTTTCGACGTTCATTCGTCACACTCCCGATTCGTCTTTCTTGCGAATGCTTAGTATGCTTATACAACTTATCTAATACATCATTTATTAATGTTAAAAATCATTATATTTACAAATATTGAAGTTTTATAACTTAGAACAACATCTTTTATCGTCAGAAGCGCTACACTTGCATACGTGTATGCCCGATGCCTTCTGATTGCCTCTTCATACACATCATTCTCAACAATCACCATTTTACCCCTGCTAAAGACCTCAAATTGAATGTCTTAAAGAACGAACATTGTAGGTCTACTCGTCCTCGTTCCGGATCATCTTGGATCGCCTCAATCGGAGTCCGTATGAAAACGTTATGGCCGTTTGACTACAAGAGGTCAAAACTGTCAAGCCTGGCACTGTTTCGATGCCGTGACGCCCCAATTAGCCCTGAGGGCAGTGCTGAAGTGCCCAAGAGTAGATTGGGTTGCCCAAGTTATTCTGTTTCACGAATATTTGACCATTTCCCCTTCCGATCTTCATAACTCGAGTTATACACATCCAAATTAGTCCGTTTTCGATTCTATGAATTCGTAATTCATAGAACTACAACATGCCAAAAAAAATCAACACCTTCCAATCACATTAACAACCATTCTAATGACCCAATTTTCAAAGTTCATGTAATTTTTACACACTGTGACAAATTTAGCATAATCATTCCCCACGAACTTGTTAGTAAACCAATTAAATCTGTGACGCCCCCAAAATAGGTATACATCACCCATTCTGAGTCGCCAAATACATGGTACAAAAATTAAATACAAACTTCTTTTATACAATACGACAAAACTTAGCTGAGAGTTTTTACACGAATATTGTCTAATAGACAGTATTCAAACTCAAAAATGAGTCATCATTACAATTATTATCACACTATTTTATAAAATAGTGAGGACTACTATAGCCACCATCACGGACCATCACGTCGTTCCCCGACTAGTCCTGGCTACGTTCTCATTTCCTGAAGAGAACAATGAAAATAAAAGGGTGAGCACAACTAGCCCAGTAAGAAATATTATGACTAAGATAATACATAATAAATTATAGTTAGCCTTCAACAGTGTTAAACTGATAAAATATAATAAACATCAAGTTTAACTGCAGCGGAATAAGCAATCCTTTAGAAGAGTCAAGTAGAGCATGAAATCTACTATCTTCTCTTATTTAAGAGTTTATCATAAATTTTATCGTTGAGACTCAGCTTAATAAATAAACCACATCACTGAATCATCCTTACACTACAGGCCAAGGATATTCATTAGTATCACGACCACGAATTATGCATGCACTACGGGCCAAGGATATTCGTGTTTTCATCTATGGTCCTGATCATACTAGCAACTGTCCATCAATGCACTACGGGCTAATGAGGACTTTTACCACATCATTTGTAACATTACGGGTCATAATTATACCGAATGATCCCTGGTCATAATCATACCAATCAATAGTCCATCTATGCACTACGGCCAAAAATGACTTTCATCACAATATAAGTATGAGGATGATGACAATGATATAAGAATTCAATTAAATAAAAGCAAATGATAAATATTAAAGATTTATAATTTAATTTATCCAGAATTCAATAATGTCCAAATTGTCAACATGATACTGCTTTGTGGAGTAAAATTCAAGAATAATATTGTATCAAAAATGATTTGGACAGAAAAGAAATTAATTTTTGTCATGAATAGTACTCCGGGTAAATAGTACCCGAGTAAATAGTACGCCATGAATAGTACTTTATCAATAGTACTCGTGAATAATACTTCGTGAATAGTACCACATTAATAGTAATTTATGAATAATACCGTATAAATGAATAGTACTCATGGACAATACTCCGGCATGAAAAGTTTAAAATTTAACAAGAATGTGTAGAAAATATCCTTGTGAAACGATACTAGATGAAGCATAAATTTCAAGGATATTCTACTAATTTTACGGAATATAAAAGCAATACTTTAACAAAATGAGGGTATAATTAGGAATACGAGACGAAATAATATTACTTACATACTACAGAGTATGGAAGAAAATATTATTCCTTATGAATACTGAACAAAAATAATATCTCTTACCTCAGAAGAAGACTGGATACTAGAATAGTGAGGTAGCAGACTTCTCTTCTTCTTTCTCTCTATAGTCTCTCTCTCTATAATTGTTCTTGTGAGTCTTTGTGAATTGGTGAGAATAAAAGAAGAATGAGCTTCTATTTATAGGAAAATATAGTTACGATAATTGCACGTTTTGGGGCTCGAAATATTACAGTATAATACCTTCATCTTTTCCTTCATTTTTAATTTAGTCCTGCAAGTATTATCAAACTTGCACCACCTCCCCTAATAGTATATCATGTGACTCAATAGTACATTCATGTGAATCAATAGTTCTATACATATGAAAAAATAGTTACAGTATAATACCTTCATTTATACCTCCATTTTTAATTTAGTCATGCAAGTATTATCAATCTTGCACCACCTCCCCTAATAGTACATGCATGTGAATCAATAGTACACACATGTGAACAAATAGTTATAAGCATGTGAATTAATAGTAATTAATTGCTCATTTATCCGATTAATTACCCGATTGGTCAATATAACCTCCAGACATTAATTATTATCGAAATAGATGTCGATTTCCATTAACACTAATAATCTCAACACAATAAAAATATCAATTTTATCTTTAATCAATACGAACTTATTCATCATTAATATTATAACTCGTAATATTTAACAACCAGATCATTCTCAGGAAAGAGGGGGCTTTTCGATAAGGATTTCTCCCGATTGGCGCGCAATTAGGTGACCAAACCTCTACTCGACAGCACTTTCTAGACATTGTCAATATTATAAATAATAATATGAATAACTTTGTAGTCTCAATTATTGATTTAATAATAATAAATATTGTGCAGATGATACTGTGAAAACAATTGAATCAATAATATGAGAGATATTATGCAGCAATTACTATAGCAATAATTGAGTATAATTGAGTGACTTCTCACGCAAGTATCAATAATCAATACTGTGTATTACTATGCAACAACGCGTATTACTGTACTTTTACCACCGGGTAGTTCAACAGTTTAACGGTAAAACTTTCGCCGTTATTTTTATAAAAAGTTATTTCTGTCATTTTCTAACTACGACGATACTTCCGTTGTGAGGTCCACTGATGATTGTGCCGTCGTACGAATATTTCCCGACCAATTGAATATTTTAAAACCACTTGCTTACTTTACAAAATTTATAAATATTACCCACAACTATAACATTATATCAAATCCACATCATAATATTCAAAAATATATTTCGAGAAAAATTAATCTTCATTCATAAAACTTGGGGTCTTACAACCTCCCCTTCTTATGAAATTTTATCCTCGAAATTAGGGTACAGACCTGGTATGTCGAAGTGGTGATGATACCTTGACTTCATTTCAGATTCTAACTCCCAGGTCATTTCCTCAACATCGTGGTTTCTCCACAAAACTTTGACTTGAGGTATAACCTTGGAGCGTAGAATATGATCCTTCTTATCCAAGATTTTAACAGGTACCTCTTCATACGTAAAATCTTCTGCTATCTCATCCATTTCTAATTCAATAATGTGGTTTGGGTCTTTAACATATTTACATAACATAGATATGTGAAAAATGTTATGAACACGAGACATACTTGGCGGTAAGGCAAGTCTATAGGCCACAGTTCCTACTCGATCGAGAATTTTAAATGGCCCAATGAATCAAGGTTTGAGCTTTCCTCTATTTCCAAATCTTGTAACTCTTTTCCATGGAACAACACGTAACAACACATGCTTTCCGACATTGAATTCCACGTCTCTTCGATGAAGATCAGCATAACTCTTTTGTCGATCTTGTGATGTCTTTATACGTTGCCAGATCATTTGAATCTTTTCCGTTGCGATGCGTACCAATTTTGGTCCCAACAATGTTGCTTCACCCACCTCATTCTAGCATACTGGAGAACGACACTTGCATCCATACAACGCCTCGAATGGATCCATGTCAATACTTACTTGATAACTATTGTTGTAGAAGAATTCAACCAATGACAAGAACTTGTCCCAACTTCCTTTGAATTCAAGGACATATAGTCTTAATAAATCTTCAAGAGTTTGAATAGTCCTCTCTGATTGCCCATCCGTTTGAGGATGATATGCCGAACTAAATTGTAAATCCGTGCTCATAGCTTTTTGCAAACTAACCCAAAATCGTGAAGTGGATCTTGGGTCTCGATCAAAAACTATGGATACTGGCATACCATGCAGTCTTACAGTCTCATTTATATAAATACGAGCAAGACGTTCAAGTGAATAAGTTTCTCGTATAGGCAAGAAATGAGCAGACTTGGTTAATCTATCAACAACAACCCAAATTGCATCAATTCCTTGAGAAACCTTGGGAAGACCAGTAACAAAATCCATAGTAATGTGATCCCACTTCCATTTTGGAATTTCAAGTGGTTGCAATGGACCTTTTGGCACTTGATGCTCCGCCTTGACTCGTTGGCACGTTAAACATCTTGAGATAAACTCTACGATCTCTCTCTTTATATTGCTCCACCAAAATGTATGTCGAAGATCATGATACATTTTGGTACTTCCAGGATGGATTGTAAATGGTGTGTTGTGCGCTCCCATCATGATTTTATACTTCAAGTCAGAGTCGTTAGGAACACAAAGTCTGGAGTTGACTCAAAGTATTCCTTCTTCATCGATTCTTGCTTCCGGGATAGAACCTTCTTATACTTTCTTCTTCTTACGCATCAGCTCTAAGTCTGTAGGTTGAGCAACTTTAACTTTACCGATTAAAGTTGGTTCTACTCGTATATTTGCCATCATCACGTGGGTCCCTGGAGTATTTAACTCTATCTCCATCATTTGTAAGTTATACAAAATGGGCCTTTGCATTGACAATATCGCACTCGTACTCGCATATGATCTTCTACTCAATGCGTCAGCTACTACGTTCGCTATTCTAGGATGGTATTGAATGGTATAATCATAATCTTTCAACAACTCAAGCCAACGTCATTGTCGCATATTGAGTTCCTTTTGAGTGAAGAAATATTTGAGGCTTTTATGATCCGTATAGATATCCACCTTCTCTCCATACAGGTAATGCCTCCAAATCTTAAGCGCAAAAACGACAGCTGCCAACTCTAGATCATGAGTAGGATAATTCCCCTCATATTCTTTGAGTTGTCGTGAGGCATATGCTATGACTTTCCTATGTTTCATGAGAACACATCCTAACCCTTTGCCTGAAGCATCACTGTAGATGACAAATCCCTCCGAGCCAGATGTTATTATCAGAATAGGTGCTGAAATGGGTCTCCTCTTGAGTTATTGAAAACTCTTCTCACATTCATCGCTCCAACCAAATTTTATATCTTTTCGAGTTAGCTCAGTTAGTGGAGTAGCGATTCGAGAAAATCCTTCTACGAATCTCCGATAATAACCAGCTAAGCCGAGAAAGCTACATACCTCGGTCACTGACTTAGGTTGCTCCCAGCATTGAATTGCTTCAATCTTTGTCGGGTCAACAGATATTCCATGATTTGATATCACGTGCCCAGGGAATGCTACTTCCTCAAGCCAGAACTCGCATTTCTTTAACTTGGCATATAGCTTAGTTTCACGAAGCTTTTGGAGTATCAGCCTCAAGTTTTGCTCATGATCTTCACAGCTTTTGGAGTAAATGAGGATGTCATGAATAAAGACGACCATAAAGTGATCCAAATATTCCTTGAATACTCGGTTCATCATATATATGAAGGCAGCAGGAGCATTAGTCAATCCAAAAGACATGACTAGGAATTCGTAATGCCCATACCAAGTTTTGAAAGCAGTCTTTGGAATGTCATCAGTTTTAATCTTTAACTGGTGATATCCGAAATGAAGATCGATCTTTGAAAAGAATTTAGCTCCTTGCAACTGGTCAAATAGGTCATCATTGCGAGGCAACGAGTATCTATTTTTGATGGTGACATGATTCAACTCCCGATAATGAATACAAAGTCACATACTCCAATATTTCTTCTTCACGAATAGAACAGGAGCACCCCAAGGAGACGTACTAGGACGAATGAAACCAATATCTAACAATTCATGCAGTTGGTTCTTTAACTCCTGAAGTTCAATAGGAGCCATTCGATATGGGGCTTTGGAAATGGGTTTTGTATCGAATTCAAGGTCGACACAAAATTTAATTTCACGCTCTAGGGGTAGGCCAGAAAGTTCTTCAGGGACTACGTCAGGAAATTTATTAACAATAGAAATATCATTCAAATCTGACGTATTTTTATTTAAATCCGTGACATGGGCTAAGAAAGCTTGACATCAGTTTTTTAATAAACAAATAACTTTATGGCTTGATATGACAGTGATTGACTTTAGTTGTTTAGTTACTTGAATTCGCATAATAGGTTGGCTAGGAATATGAAAGCTAACAACCTTACGAAAATAATCAATTTTAGCATGATGAGTAGTTAATCAAATAATCCCTAAAATCACATCAAATGCAAGTATTTTCAAAGAGATAAGATCGACAGGTAACGTGCGGTTACCGATTTGAATCAAACAAGACTTATAAACAGCGGATGTAATAAAGGTTTATCCCAACGGAGTTTCAACAGATAAGTCAAAGTCTAATTTCTTCGGAGTTAAATTTAAACGTTGAGCGCAAGTAAGAGAAATAAAAGAATGGATAAAAACGGTATCAAATAAGGTATACACTTCGCTAGAGTTTATGATTAGCTTACCCGTGATCACCTCGTTCGAATTCCTCGCTTTCTGGGAGGTTACGACAAATGCTCTCCCTTGAACTACCGATTTTGTCTTGTCTGGGATGGCCTTTGATGCCTCCATCCCAACTGGACTTGACGTCGGTGCACGACAAAATCGGGCTAGGTGACCTTCTCTTCCACAATTGTAACATGCCTTGGACTGCTGTGTACAGTTTGGACTGATGTGTCCCTCCCCTCTGCATTTGTAACGTACGACCGTCGGTCGTTCTCCTTCCTTAACAACAGGTGCTAGTGCTAACGTCTTTCCATCATTATTGAATTTTTTCTTCATAAAATATCTACTTCTATTATCTTGGCCATGATTAGCACCGAAGTGGTTACCATTTCTGGCATATTGATTCCCTCCACATTTGTTGTCACCACTTCGATGACTGCTACCACTAGTATTATCGATTTACCGGCTGCTCTTTCTTGGTTGGGTTGACTCATTATCGCTCTCCAATAACTGAGCCCTATTTACAACATCTGAATACAAACACAGTTTATGAGAAATTAGGTATTGACGTATCTCATGTAACGACCTGAAATCCGGTCTATCTTCACATCCGGACTCCGTACGTCACGAGTACATCATTCATCCAGCATACATCATTATATACTGAAATATAACAACGTACACTCTCGAATCCCAGGTTCTGGAAACCTTATAACCTCTTTTATTACAAATAATAATAATACATTATTTATTTCATCTTACAAGAGTGACTTCTATCCGCTACCAAGGATACATAACAGTTCATTAAGCTAGTCTATAATTCAATTTCATCTTTAACAAGTCTTCACTTGATCTTCTCGCACATTTACATTCTGAATGGCACTTCATCTGGATACCGTCAGCTTGGACTTTACGGGATCCTTAAGTTCTTCTAACCTCGTTCACTGATTTTTTTTTTCATTTAAAACAAGTGTGAGCATTCAATTCCTAGTAAGTCATAACAGTTAAACAAACAACTTCAAGAGTTTAAACATTTCTTCAGAACTTCGATAACCGAACAAAGGTTATGAAGCAGCTTTAATAATAGGAATAGTCCCGATTTCTATCATCTTAAAACATCTGTCATTTTTACTTTGAAATACTTTCATTCCTCTACCTTTTTCATACACATCCTATCTGGCTAGAATCATTAACACAGATTTAACAATAACGGTTCATGTATAAACAGAACATACTTGTATTGAACAGTTAATCATAGAACAATTCATATCATACAAACACCGAAGTGTTCAAATTATGGCATAAGGCCTCATACATACTACCACCTTGTATATACATCGCACATATACACATAGACAAGACTTCTCAAGTTCAACATCTGAGAAGTTTAAGAAACTAGCATTCATTTAGAATATGAATGAAGTTAGGAAACTTGCCTTACGCCCAGCTACAGCTTACGCTGAACTGCTCATTCCAACTCATAAGGAAAACATAAGCACCAATTAGTCATATATTTGATTTACACATTGGTTTAAACTTTACCTTACTTCTTAGGGTTTGCGTTCTTGAAATTTAAGCTTACGCGACTAACTTCTTTTACCAGTTTACGACTTCATGACATGCAGAGATGTCTTACTCAGAACGTTCATCATCTTGGATGATTTATATTCTTATCTAACTAACATTCGGCTTTCATTAATCTTATTACCGTTCATTACGACTTTCTTGATAATTCATAACTTATTTAATACTTTCGTTATCCATTACATGAACCCCATGTTCATTACTTATTCTTAGTGTCGAAGTTGTACCGATTGTTGTATGCTAAGACCAAGCGTCCATCGCAACAACGTTGCGTTCACAGCGTCTATACACTTCACACTTAGCTCTCATTATCATGACATAACATTAAAATGTTATTCATTGCCCTCGTCACTCAATGTCTAAGGAATCACAACCATAGCAATTCCTCACGTTCGTTTATCACGACTACGGTCCCCGAATATCGGTTCCGTAACTCGCACTTTCAATCGTTGTCTTTTAATCTCATTTAATCTTTCCGTTCAACATTTACTAAAGGTTTAAATCACTTGATTAAGTGCTATATTACGTAAACTACATATTCATTATCTATCCGTACACTTCCCCTAGGAGTTGAGTAGTTAAACTTTCCTCACTGGGCCTTGCCTTGCACTGGCGCTGCGGCACCGTGCCCCTTCCTTTACCTCGCGCTGCGGCGCCCCCTACTTCACCTTCTTCCTTTGGCCTGGCGCTGCGACGCCAAACCCTTTGTTATCTCTCGCGATGCGGCGCCACTCTCCAGAAGTTTATGGCCGAGCTCGCGCTGTGGCACCACTTCCCAAAGCTCAGCCGACGCTGCGGCGCCGAGCCTAAACCCTAGAAATTTTCTAAGTGTTAAATCCGATTCGAGACGCTTACTTCCCGATCTCATAACTTCTTCGTTATAACTCGAAACGAGATCGTTCCAAAGCCATTCTGTGACGAACGAGAATTTTGTAATTTGATTTTAATATTTATTGAATTAAATAAATATTTTTTTGATGATTTAATTATTGGATTAAATAATTATTTGATGCAAATGTGGTAGATTAATTTAATTATATGCGTTACATTTATTAAATTAATGTAGAGAATAATTATTATTCAAGTATGTAATTATGTGAGCTTATTGAATTAAAAGAAATATTTAATTAAGCACGATGTTATTTAATTAATTTAATTATTAATTAGAGAGTTAATAATTTGACATTATTTATTAATGAGAAAATTATTTATGTGACTATGTGGATTTATGAGAAACTATTATATTTTATTTAAAATATATTAAATAAAATATTGGAGTTATTTTATAAGGAATATGACATTAATTAAACTATAGTATAAGAAGTTTATCAAATTAAATGAGAATAAATTATATTGAATAGCCAAACAAGGCCTTAGTAGTGGTTGAGGGCAGTTAACCACGAATTGGTTAACTGACCACAACTACGTCAGTTTAATTATTATATGCAACGTCTTCTTCTTCATTCATTCCATTATTGCTAAGTCTAGAGAATTATCACACAGGGAGAGAATTAAGAAATTGAGAGAATTGTGAGTTATTTGATTGATTGAGAAAGTTTAATCCCTCCTATCTACACTAATCTGTGAGTAATTTTCTCCGACCCAAATTCTACTTTTACATCATTTAGTTTTTTATGAAAATGGCTTTCAATCAAGTTCTGTGGAATTTCTGTAAATTGGGAAATTAAGTTAGGAATATATGTAATAATTCGGGTAGCATAACATGTAATATATATATTTTATATGATTCCATATCATAAGTTTTAGTAAATGATGACTTGCTATTTCAAAAATTTACAGAGTTTGGGTTTTTGGCCTTATGGCCCTTATACGTAATTTTAGTGTGCCAAAAATAAATGTTTTTGTAAAATTTACACTCGTATATTATTGTGCATGTTGATACAAAGAGACCAAAGTTTAAATGAACGGATTCGGTGTTATAACGAATCCGTAGTGTCAATTTTTATGATTTATGTTCAAAACTTCAGGAACATCAAGAACAGTGGAAAATTTTATGTTTTAATTATGTGATTATGTGTTTTAGTGGGTTAAAATTACTCTATAAGTATTGGGTAATGATTATGTATAAATTATAACATGTGGGTATGTGCAAATTTGTGAAATTAGTGATTAAAAAGTGTTGATTTCGTTGAATTCTGTGTTCGTCGCGAACTGGAAATTCTGAGTCTGGGGTTTCACGCCGTGACGCCAAACCCCAGTTCATTTCTCGCGCCACCGCGCCGCAGCACCAAGTAACAGGCCGCAGCGCCACGGCGCCGCAGCGCCAAGACTCAATACAAAAGTCTCGCCGCAGCGCCACTTAGCTGAATGCCCAGAAATTTTATTTTTTTTTAGCATTCAAGTATGGAACGGTGTTAGCAACTTAGTCTAATGATTATAAAAATTTGTTAGGCATATTATGAGATGTTAAATTTAATTCTTAGCACATCCATAACATTATTGCTTGTGGATCGAATTAATGAATGCATAATTAGCTTGTTATTCATGCGGTATAAATTATGTGACAAAGTGGTAAATTAACCAAGTATAGTCAATAATCAAAGTAGACAAAGAGAATGAGTTTATGATGATTAGTTAAGTTATAATTAACTGGTATTGTGGATGTGAATGGTATGTAGTATTAAATTCATAGAACGTGTTTAGTAAAAGTGTAATCTACGCACGAGGCAAGTTTCCTACCCCTACTTGTTATCATTGTTCAAGTTTATTATTTACCTTGGGTAAATTCTCATTACTATTATTCAAGTTTGAATTGTTATATTAAAAATTTATTATCCTTCCAAAGTATGAATTTGTTATACAATAATTGTTCTATTGTATAATTCCTGAGATTATTATTCAAATTAAATATCATTATTGTTGAACCTTGTTAGACTAGGGAACCTTATTAATTTGACTAGTCCATAGTTGGTGAACATTCTAAATTTCAGAACCCTTATTGATTTATCCAAACCAAACTTCCTTTGGTGCGGACTCGAATGTCAAACTGAGATGAACAACCCTGCAAAGGGATTTACTTATGCGTTAGTGTTAAGATATTGTGCACAATATGGTACTAAGGGTTGATCCCCCTAAGTACGAGAAGAAAGGTCCATAGTCTTATGACTGTTAAAGGTTTCTAGTATAACCCTTGATAACCTAGGACATAGTTCAAGGTCTTATGACCCTCAGAAATCTTTTGATTCTTGTTATTCATTCTTGATTCAAAAGTTGAGCTTTTATTCAGATGTCTTTGATTCACTCGCATGTTATTATACTATTATGTCATTGTTATACTTGTGGGCAATAGTGCTCACTCTTGCTTATTAATAACATTGCAATTAAGAACGAAAGAACCGATGAACCTTCCACTAGTAAAGGCAAGGGCAAAGTTAGCAAGTGATGAAGATTTGTTATTTTATTAATGATGTATTTATGTTTAGACTTGATTTAATGATGTTGTTTAAGACTTATTGTTTATATTTCTGCACAGATGTTTAAGGTTAGTTTAACCTGGGATTTGTATTATTATTCGGATGTTGTAACCCTTAAGGGGAAGATTTTATTTCTATCTATTGCATGGTTTGCATTTTTATGGGTAGATAGATAGATGATATTTGTACAGTGAACACCAAATCCCGTGGAATCGAAGTACCCGGATTTGGGGGTGTCACAAGTTGGTATCAAAGCCGTAGGTTATGAACCATAGGTGGGGGAACAACCTTAGGTAGTAGCCTTATAGAAAGAAGATAGTAATGGAAAACTCTTATCGAGTTCTAAGAAATGAATTTTTGTAATTCATTGAAGATAATAAAATACATTATGTGTTTATGTGTTAAAGTTTGCGTTAGATGATACGACTTAGTAACTAAAACTTAAAATGTTGTTGTCAGGATGTCGAATGTTGGAGAAGCTAGTCAAGCTGGGGAGGAAGAACCCCGAGTACCTACAGTACCTATATAGGAGGAAACCTGAGACATCCATGTCGTTAGGGAACAGCTGGTTCAGAGGGAGTCATCTCCATTGATCAACGTTGTTGGTCAGGAGCATGAGCCCGAGACTGATCCTGAGGAGGATCCTGAGGAAGAGTTTGATGAGGAAGAGGAAGAAGAGGAATTACCATGGTACACTGTTGATGCTGAGATGTATGACACGTTATACGACCGTAACATCGAATTACAAGACGAGGTTCATGAATTGACTGAGCGAGTGACAGTTCAGCAATCTACTCTAGAGGAGAAGAAGAGGGAGATTTCGACTCTTCACTCACGATTGGGAAATGTAGAATGTGATTTGGTCCATGAGAAGGGTCAAACCGAGGATAAGACCGAGGAGATAGAGAAGCTGAAGAAGGAACTGAAGGAAACCTCCGGAAGACTAAAAATAGCTGAGGAAGGATGGGTAAGAGAATCACGTCGAGTTGATCGTACAGAAGATGATAGTCGTGCAAAGAAGACTAAGATTGGGGAGACATACTCTATACTTAACAAGGCAATGAATAAGACTCAAGATCGAGTTTTGAGGTATCCCATCCAGTTCGAAGGACTTTCATTGTATATGATGGATCGCAGGACGATGTATCGCATCTTAGAAGAGGAGCGTAGCAAGGCTATTCAGTACCTTGATCGGCAGTGATATGATTTGCTTAATTATGTGCAGAACTTAATTAGTTTTTATCGATGTATTTACGAACAAAGGAATAGTTTAAATGTTTTAAATCCTGTGGATTCTTTATTCCAGGATAGTTGATGTAAATAGCAGTTATGCTATCGTTTAATGTTAAAACTTTTGATTTGAATGAAAATATATCAAGTTGTTTGAGATGATGTATTAAATGAGTATGTTAATTATTAAGAAATGCCTTAACTATTTAGAGAAATAAATAAAGTTCTAATAAGCGTTTATTTAACAGAAAAATGCCGCCAAGGAGAAGACAACAACGTCAACCGGCTCAGGAAGAGTTAATCAATAATAACAATAACGCCAATGCTAATCCCGTTCAGCAGTTGGTGAACTTACTAACTGGAGCCATGAATAATCAACCTCAAGCTCCACCAAACATAACGTTTAAAGACTACAAGGTGGTGGGACCGCCAGAGTTCAAAGGTTTCATGAACCCAATCAAAGCTCAAACGTGGGTTATGGAGATGGAGAAGGTTTTCGACGTTGCTAGGGTTAGAGAAGACCAGAAAACCGCTTTTGCAACGTTTATGCTGAAGTCTGAGGCTAGCTACTGGTGGCAAGCAAACAAAGTTCGAGGAGGTGAAGGTGTAATTAAGTGGGAGAGATTTAAAGAGATGTTTTTCGAAATGTACTTCCCAACTAGTGTGTAGAATCAGATGGAGGTTCAATTTCTAGAACTGAAGCAGGGAAACATGAGCGTACCTGACTACGCGGATAAATTCAACGAGTTGGCAAGGTTCGCCCCGTACCAAGTACACACTGACGAGAGAAAAGCCAGAAGATTCGAACAAGGGCTAAAGCCTTGGGTATACAGCAAGGTATCAATGTTTCAGCTAAAAACGTTTGCCGGAGTATTGGAAAAGGCCATCCTCGCTGAAGGTGGAAGCGATGCGGTGACCAAGTATAATCAAGAGCAGAAGAAGAAGAAGAGTGAGAATGAAGGTAACAACAAGACTGGTGGGAGTAGCACTGGGGGTAATCATAATCAGAAGAGAAAGTGGACGGATAACTCGTCAGCTGGAAGTCAACAAGGAGGGCAGAAGAAAAAGATCGAAGCATGCCCGACCTGCGGGAAAGCTCATCTAGTAGTTTGTTTGAAGGGAAAAAGAGTATGCTACAATTGTGGTCAGGAAGGCCACATAGCACCTAATTGTCCTAACCCAAATAAGGGTGCTTATTTCACTTGTGGTTCGAAGGATCATCTAGCAAGAGACTGCCCTAAGAAGGGATCAAAAGGAGTAGTACCAGGAGGTAACCGTGAAAATAACAGTGGAAATGCCTTAGCCATCACCAGACCAACCGCAACAAATCGACCTACCGCCAGAACTTTCAATATGACAGTGCATGACGCAATCCAGTCTCGTGATGTGGTGTCAGGTATCATTCCGATCAATGAAATTAATGCTTATGTTTTATTTGATTCGGGTGCTACTTGTTCCTTTATATCCAAAGACTTTGCTAATAGTTTAGATTTGCTTATGGATGAGTTGGAATATCCCATGAATATAGAAATTGCGAATAGAGAGATAATTTATGTTAAGTACGTGTTTAAGAACTATAGGGTGGATATTAAGGGTAATATCATGAACGTAGATCTTATCCCTATTCAACTTGGGTAATTTGACGTTATTTTGGGTATGGATTGGTTATCCAATTATGGGGTGGTAATTGGCTGCCAGAAGAAGCGTATTAACCTTATGACTCCGTCAAAGGTTGTGTTTTATGGTAGCAAGTCGCCTAGACAAGCGAGTTGTCTAACGATGATGCAGGCCAGGAGGTTGTTAAGACAAAACTGTGTAGGATATCTAGCTTACATAGTCTACAGTCGAAAAAAGAATCTGAAGGTAGAAGAGATACCAATTGTGAGGGAATTCGTCGACGTATTACTTCCAAACGATTTGCCAGGACTTCCACCAGATAGAGAGGTAGATTTCGTGATCGATTTGGCGCCTGGAAGCGCTCCAATATCGAAGGTACCATACATAATGGCACCAGTAGAGATGAAAGAATTAATGGTACAATTACAAGAATTGTTGGACAAAAAGTACATTCAACCGAGCGTATTGCCGTGGGGAGCGCCGGTGTTATTTGTGAAAAAGAAGGACAGATCGATGCGGCTCTGCATTGACTACAGAGAACTGAACAAGGTCACGATTAAAAATAGATATCCATTACCAAGAATCGACGATCTGTTTGATCAATTAAAGGGAGCAAGATACTTTTCCAAGATAGACTTGAGGAGTGGTTATCACCAACTGAAGGTGAGGCCAGAGGATGTACCGAAGACAGCGTTCAGAATGCGATACGGTCACTACGAATTTTTAGTAATGTCGTTTGGTCTAACTAATGCTCATGCAGCATTTATGGGACTAATGAATGGTGTGTTCAAGCCGTTTTTGGACAAATTCGTGGTGGTATTTATAGACGACATTCTGGTATATTCCAAAACCAAAGAAGAACACGAAGAACATTTGAGATTAACGTTGGAAGTATTGAGAAGGGAGAAGTTGTACGCTAAATTTTTGAAATGCGAATTCTGGATCGAGCGAGTACAATTTCTTGGTCACGTGATCGATAAAAACAAAATTTTGGTAGATCCATCTAAAGTCGAAGCCGTGATTAACTGGGATCAGCCGAGAACGCCGTCAGAAGTAAGAAGTTTTCTTGGATTGGCGGGATATTATAAAAGATTCATTCATGATTTTTCCAAGATCGCAACTCCGTTAACGAATTTAACTCGAAAAGCTATGAAATTTGTTTGGACGAAGAAGTGTGAGGAGAGCTTTCAAGAATTAAAGAAGAGGTTGAGTACGACACCTGTGTTATCTCTTTCGGATGATACATGTAATTTTATTATTTTTAGTGATGCGTCGCATAAAGGACTTGGTTGTGTGCTGATACATAATGGTAAAGTCATTGCGTATGCATCACGACAATTGAAGGATTACGAGAAGGGGTATCCGACCCATGATTTGGAGTTAGCTACAGTTGTATTTTCATTGAAAATTTGGAAGCACTATCTCTACGGGGAGAAGTCTGAAATATATATGGACCACAAGAGTCTAAAATATATTTTCACACAGAAGGACTTAAATATGCGTCAGAGAAGATGGTTGGAATTAATCAAGGATTACGACTGTGAGCTTTTATACCATCCGGGTAAGGTGAATGTGGTTGCCGATGCCTTCAGTAGAAAGGGTCGTGAGAAATTGATGATGTTAACTGCTCAGGAAGAGCTAATTGTGGAAATGGAGAAACTGGAATTGGAAGTGAAGTATCCAATGGAGATTGATGAGAAGCTATTTCAGATGCAATCTGGTACAACTCTACTAGATAAAGTGAAGGAGGCTCAGCTTCAGGATGATGAATGCAAAAAGGTGACAAAGAAGATATCTGAAGGAACCGAACCGAGATTTAAGATGGATAAGGAAGGAATACTGAGATTTGAGAGTAGAATTTGGGTACCGCCAGTACAACAGATTAAGGAAGATATTTTAAGCGAGACTCATAGTTCACGATATTCGATTCACACTGGTAGTACCAAGATGTACCAAGATCTTAGACAATATTTCTGGAGGCCGAATTTGAAGCGTGATGTTGTAGAATGTGTTGCCAAGTGTCTGACCTGTCAGAAAGTGAAAGCGGAACATCAGAGACCGAGTTGATTGCTACAACCGTTAGAGATCCCAGAGTGAAAATGGGAACATATTACAATGGACTTCGTGGTTGTCCTTCCGACGACTCAGAAAGGCTACGACGCAGTATGGGTTATCGTTGACCGACTGACGAATTCTGCACACTTTCTTCCGATCAAAATAAGATTCAACTTAGATCAGTTAGCCAGGCTATACGTAAAAGAGATTCTTTCGAGGCACGGAGTTCCGGTATCAATTATTTCAGATAGGAATCCGCGCTTCACATCAAATTTATGGAAACGTCTTCAGGAATGCATGGGTACGCAATTGCGAATGAGTATAGCTTGCCACCCTCAAACAGATGGATAGAGTGTGAGAACGATTCAGACATTAGAAGATATGCTAAGAGCCTGTGTGATGGACTTTAAAGGAAATTGGGCTAATTACCTACCATTAGTAGAGTTCAGCTACAACAATAGTTACCACGTTAGTATAGGCATGCCGCTTTACAAAGCGTTATACGGCAAAAAGTGCAGAACTCCGCTTTACTGGGATGAAGTTGGTGAAAGACAATTGCTAGGGCCAAAATTGGTACAACAGACGGCAGAAATAGTCAAAATAATTCGAGCATGACTGGAAGCGGCTCAAGATCGACAGAAGAAATATGCTGATCCACATCGTAAAACTATCGAGTTTAAATTAGGTAGTTATGTTTTCTTAAAGATCTCTCCCTAGAAAGGGAAGATTAGGTTCGGAAAGAAAGGGAAATTGAGCCTAAGATTCATTGGACCCTTTGAAGTACTGAGAAGAATCGGAGAAGTTGCGTACGAGGTAGCCTAACCTCCAGCACTTGAGAATGTCCACAACGTCTTCCATGTTTCTGTATTACGACCACACAAAGTCGATTACAAGCATGTAATTGAATACGAACCCCTATATTTTGAGAAAGACTTATCTTACGAAGAAATTCCTGTCCAAATTGTCGACCGAAAAGAACAAGTTCTCAGAAATAAAGTTATACCTTCTGTTAAGGTAATTTGGAGAAACCATAATGCTGAAGAAGCTACGTGGGAACTCGAAGAAAATATGATGAAGAATTACCCTCATTTATTTACTTAAATTATGTGTAAGTGATTACGGGGACAGAATCTTTGTAAGGGGGAGAGAATGTAACGGGTCGAAATTATTGAGTCGTGATTCTGGGGATAGAATCCTTTTAAGGGGGGGGAAAGATGTGACGAACGAGAATTTTGTAATTTGATTTTAATATTTATTGAATTAAATAAATATTTTTTCGATGATTTAATTATTGGATTAAATAATTATTTGATGCAAATGTGGTAGATTAATTTAATTATATGTGTTATATTTATTAAATTAATGTAGAGAATAATTATTATTCAAGTATGTAATTATGTGAGCTTATTGAATTAAAAGAAATATTTAATTAATCATGATGTTATTTAAATAATTTAATTATTAATTAGAGAGTTAATAATTTGACATTATTTATTAATGAGAAAATTATTTATGTGACTATGTGGATTTATGAGAAATTATTATATTTTATTTAAAATATATTAAATAAAATGTTGGAGTTATTTTATAAGGAACATGACATTAATTAAACTATAGTATAAGAAGTTTATCAAATTAAATGAGAATGAATTATATTGAATAGCCAAACAAGGCCTTAGTAGTGGTTGAGGGCAGTTAACCACGAATTGGTTAACTGACCACAACTATGTTAGTTTAATTATTATATGCGACGTCTTCTTCTTCATTCATTCCATTATTGCTAAGTCTTGAGAATTATCACAGAGAGAGAGAATTAATAAATTGAGAGAATTGTGAGTTGTTTGATTGATTGAGAAAGTTTAATTCCTCCTATCTACACTAATCTGTAAGTAATTCTCTCCAACCCTAATTCTACTTTTACGTCATTTAGTATTTTATGAAAATGGCTTTCAATCAAGTTCTGTGGAATTTCTGTAAATTGGGAAATTGAGTTAGGAATATATGTAATAATTCGGGTAGCATAACATGTTTTATATATATTTTACATGATTCCATATCATAAGTTTCAGTAAATGATGACTTGTTATTTCAAAAATTTACAAAGTTTGGGTTTTTGGCCTTATGGCCCTTATACGTAATTTTAGTGTGCCAAACATAAATGTTTTTGTAAAATTTACACTCGTATATTATTGTGCATGTTGATACGAAGAGACCAAAGTTTAAATGAACGGATTCAGTGTTATAACGAATCCGTAGTGTTAATTTTTATGATTTATGTTCAAAACTTCAAGAACATCAAGAACAGTGGAAAATTTTATGTTTTAATTCTATGATTATGTGTTTTAGTGGGTTAAAATTACTCTATAAGTGTTGGGTAATGATTATGTATAAATTATAACATGTTGGTATGTGCAAATTGGTGAAATTAGTGTTTAAAAAGTGTTGATTTCGCTGAATTATGTGTTCGTCGCGAACTGAAAATTCAGAGTCCGGGGTTTCGCGCCGCGGCGCCAACCCCCAGTTCATTTCTCGCGCCACAGTGCCACGGCGCCGCAGCACCACGGCGCCGCAGTGCCAAGACTCAATACAAAAGTGACGCCGCAGCGCCACTTAGCAGAATGCCCAGAAAATATTTTTTTTTAGCATTCAAGTATGGAAAGGTGTTAGCAACTTAGTCTAATGATTATAAAAATTTGTTAGGCATATTATGAGATGTTAAATTTAATTCTTAGCACATCCATAACATAATTTCTTGTGGATCGAATTAATGAATGCATAATTAGCTTGTTATTCATGAGGTATAAATTATGTGACAAAGTGGTAAATTAACAAAGTATAGTCAATAATCAAAGTAGACAAAGAGAATGAGTTTATGATGATTAGTTAAGTTATAATTAACTGGTATTGTGGATATGAATGGTATGTAGGATTAAATTCAAAGAATGTGCTTAGTTAAAGTGTAATCTACGCAAGAGGCAAGTTTCCTACCCCTACTTGTTATCATTGTTCAAGTTTATTATTTACTTTGAGTAAATTCTCATTACTATTATTCAAGTTCGAATTGTTATATTAAAGATTTATTATCCTTCCAAAGTATGAATTTGTTATACAATAATTGTACTATTGTATAATTCTTGAGATTATTATTCAAATTCAATATCATTATTGTTGAACCTTGTTAGACTAGTGAACCTTATTGATTTGACTAATCCATAGTTGATAAACGTTCTAAATTTCAGAACCTGGATTATCCAAACCAAACTTCATTTGGCGCGGACTCGAATGTCAAACTGAGATGAACAACCCTGCAAAGGGATTTACTTATGCTTTAACGTTAAGATATTGTGCACAGTATGGTACTAAGGGCTGATCCCCCTAAGTACGAGAAGAAAGGTCCATAGTCTTATGACTGTTAAAGGTTTCAAGTATAACCCTTGATAACCTAGGACATAGTTCAAGGTCTTATGACGCTCAGAAATCTTTTGATTCTTGTTATTTATTCTTGATTCAAAAGTTGAGCTTTTATTCAGATGTCTTTGATTCACTCGTATGTTATTATACTATTATGTCATTGTTATACTTGTGGGCAATAGTGCTCATTCTTGCTTATTAATAACATTGCAGTTAAGAACGAAAGAACCGATGAACCTTCCACTAGTAAAGACAAGGGCAAACTTAGCAAGTGATGAAGACTTGTTATTTTATTGATGATGTATTTATTTTTAGACTTGATTTAATGATGTTGTTTAAGACTTATTGTTTATATTTCCGCACAGATGTTTAAGGTTAGTTTAACCTGGGATTTGTATTATTATTCGGATGTTGTAACCCTTAAGGGAAAGATTTTATTTCTATCAATTGCATGGTTTGCATTTTTATGGGTAGATAGATAGATGATATTTGTATAGTGAACACCAAATCCCGTGAAATCGAAGTACCCGGATTTGGGGGTGTCACACATTCTCTTCCTTATATTATGTACTTCAATACCCCTCGGATAGAACTTCATTCTGAATCTGTTAACGTGCCATTCAATTGGCTTGATCTTCACACCAAATCACATATTTCATAATATATAACACATATATACACATACTCGAACTCAAAACATCTTTATAGACACTCGAAATTTCATTTTCCTGTTACTAACTATGCAAGAGGGCAAAAAACGTCTTTTTCACACTCCATAGATAACCCTGGAAGACCACAACATCAAATCCATCCCCGGAGATAACCCCGAGAGGTCAGGCCAACCTCAGAAATAACCCTAAGGACAATCAGAGTTAATAGCAGGCCAATCATAGAGATAACCCTAGGAAAAGTGTGACGCCCCCAGGATAGGTCCAATCCACCCAACCCATTCTGAGTCGCCAAATACATGGTACAGATACAAAATATAAATTTTATTAATATAATTGTTGTGCAAAATACGACAACACATGCTGTGAGTTTTAATACAAATATTATCTTATAGACTATCCAAACTCAAATAAAGTCCTCACTATAATTATTGATACACTATTTTACAAAATACTTAGGACTGCTAGGACAACTGTTTTAAACCATCACTCCACACCCCGACTAGTCCCCGTTATATTCTCGCCTCCTAAGAAGAAAACTGGAACAAAAAGAAAAAGGGTGAGCTCAACTAGCTCCGTAAAGAATATTATGACTAAGATAATGTAGAACAAATTATCCTTAGTCCTCGATAGGAAAAAATCTTATAGAATATAATAAACAACAAATTTTAGATCAACAACTGTAGCAGAAACAACAATCCATTAGAAGAGTAAAATAGAAAATGAAATCCTACAATCTTCAATGATTTAAAAGTCCATCATCAATATTTTATCACTGTCGCATCATTCAATAAATATTACAATTCAACGAATTATCCATGCACTACGGGCCAAGGTTATTCGTTAGTATCACCAATGGTCATGTTCATCTCAACACATGTCCATCTTTGCATTACGGGCCAAAGATATTCATCAAGTAATCATTCATCTTTGCACTACAGGCCAAAGATATTCAGTCATATCACCATTTAGGACCGAGGATGAATAAAATATTTTAAATAAAACGAATCCAGTGAGATTACACGACAAAGATTAGGGATTCGTACTTTAGTTTATCCAAGTTCAAAAATACTCCATAATAATCAATTGTGGAGCAAAATTTAAGAATGAAGATCAAAATATGGATACAACCAAAGATAGTAACCATAATAGACAACTTGGACAAAGAAAAGAAATTTAATTTTTATTTGAATAGTGTCGTATATGTGAATAGTAATCTCGACACGAAAAGGTAAAAATTTCACAATAACATTCATATAAATATTTCGGTATAATGATATTAAAAGAAATAACATCATTTATTAAAAAAATAACATCCCTTACCTCAAAAGAATAGTACTTCTAGCTGGAATATTAGATATAATAATAAAAGAAACTTGCACTGAATAGTAATACTCAAAGTATTTAAATACTCACAAAAATACGCTCGATATTATAGAGAGATAAACTTCTGATTCTGGTGTGATTTTCAATTCTAACCTAAACACCCTATTTATAGAAAAATACTTAGAACACCAAAGTAGAAAATTTAATAAAATATTATATTTATAAAAAAAATTCCGCACACCTCCTTGACCATTCCATCAGCCCACACAAGTGGGGCCCACCTCACAAAAACTTTTATTATTAAAAAAATATTTATAACCCCAAAAATCAATTTAAGATCTAATATTCCGGAACTTCAATAATTCATAATAAATAGCTCTTTTATCAAAAAAAAATATGAATTTTATATCCATTTCATAGAAAATTTAATTATCTACAACTTTGTAGAAGAAAGTTTTTTCAAATTCCGAACGGAAAATGACCGAAATCTAAATACGGACAAACTTGCAGGCTATAATTAAATTTCAATCAAAAATGGGGCCCACCAACATATTTAACATGTTTTTTGTAATAAAAATACTCCGGACCCAATTTGCTCTCTTCCTCCTCATTTATTCATATATCGAGTATTCATTATAAAAATATCACCGTTATTATATTATTATATTATTACATCATACACTTATAATGTAATATTACAATAATATATTTGAATGAATTCTTTTATCGAATAAGATAAAATATTAACTCTTAAAAATCGTCTCTTTAAAAAAATTTCCATTAAATAAATATTTTCTTATCATTTTTAACAATAATTAATTATTCACAAATAATATTACAGAATCACAATAATGACAACCAGGTCGTTCTCAGGAAAGATGGGGCTTTCCGATAAGGATTTCTCCTTATTAACGCACAATTAGGTGACCAAACTCCTTTCCTAGACAGAACTTTCTTAGACATTACCAATAATGCTATCTAATAATTTTATTTAAATAATATAAATTATTGATCTGATAATGAGAAATACTGTGCAGTGACAATTATTGAATCAATAATATAAAATATCAACATAGTAATTATTAAATCAATAAATTAAAATATTGAACAATAATTACTGTAACACTTATTGAGTAGTATTGACTTCTTACGTAAGAATCAATAATTAGAATTATTGTACAATACCGTGTCCTACTGTGCAACACCGCGTATTACTGTATTTTAACCACCAGGTATTCTAACAGTTTTAACGGTAACAACTACACCGTTAATTATAAAAAAAATTCATACTTGTCATTTTTTTCATCCGACAGTTTTCTGTTGTGGGGCCCACAAATGGCTGCGTCGTCGTACGAATATTCCCCGACAGCAAGAATATTTAACGACCAAACGAATATTCCCCAACAATAATGTGTATTTTATAACCACTTGCTTATTTAAAATATTTACACATTTTACCCATAACTAACCACATTAATCAAATCAACCCCTTACTATTTGAAAATAATAAAGGAAATTCAATTTTATAAAAAGTTGGGGTCTTACAACCTCCCCTCCTTATGAAATTTCGTCCTCGAAATTGACGTACGTACCTGGTGTTTTGAAAAGGTGAGGATACCTCGCTTTCATTTCTGATTCTAACTCCCAGGTCATTTCCTTAATAGCATGGTTCCTCCAAAAAACTTTGACTTGTGGTATAATCTTTGTGCGTAGGAAATGCTCCTTCCTATCCAAGATCTTGACAAGTACCTCCTCGTACGTTAAATCTTCAGCTATCTCGTTTAATTCTAACTAAATAATGTGGTTTGGATATTTCACATATTTACGAAGCACAGATATGTGAAAAACATTATGAACACGAGACATGCTTGGAGGTAATGCGAGTCTATAGGCCACATTTCTTACTCGATCATAAATCTCAAATGGACCAACAAATCAGGGATTGAGCTTTTCTCTCTTCCCAAATCTTGTAACTCCCTTCCATGGAGCAACACGTAACAATATATGATCCCCAACATTAAATTCCACGTCCTTTCGATGAAGATCCGCATAACTCTTTTGTCGATCCTATGTCGTTTGTATATATTGTCGGATCATTTGGATCATTTCTGTAGTCATATGTATCAACTCTGGTCCCAACAATGTTGCTTCACCCACCTCATCCCAATATACTGAAGAGCGACACTTTCATTCATACAACGCTTCGAATGGAGCCACACCTATACTTGCCTAATAACTATTGTTGTAGGAGAATTCCACCAATAGCAAATACTTATCCCAACTCCCTTCGAAGTCTAGAACACAAAGTCTCAATAGATCTTCAAGAGTTTGAATAGTCCTTTCCAATTGTCCGTTCATTTGAGGATGGTAGGCCAAACTGAATCGTAAATCCGTACACATAGCTTTCTTCAAGCTAACCCAAAATAGTGAAGTGAATCTTGGGTCTCGATCATAAACTATGGATACTGGCATCCCATGCAATCTCATATTCTCATTTATATGCATACGAGCAAGGTGTTTAAGTGAATAAGTTTCTCGTATATGAAAGAAATGAGTAGAATTGGTTAATCTATCGACAATGACACAAATTGCATCTATGCCTTGAGAAACCTTGGGAAGACCGGTAACGAAATCCATAGTGATGTGCTCCCACTTCTATTCTGGAATTTTAATTGGTTGCAATGAACCTTTTGGTACTTCATGCTCCGCCTTAACACGTTGACAGGTTAAACACCTTGAGATAAACTCTACGATCTCTCTCTTCATATTGCTCCACCAAAATGCATGTCGAAGATCGTGATACATTTTAGTACTTCCAGGATGGATTACAAACGGTGTGTTGTATGCCTCCATCATGATTTTGTACTTTAAATCAGAGTCGTTAGGAACACAAAGTCTGGAGTTGATTCGAAGTATTCCTTCCTTTTCGATTCTTGCTTCTAGAATAACACCTTCTTATACTTTCTTCTTCGTACCCATCAGCTCCAGGTCTGTAGCTTGAGCAGCTTTAACTTTATCGATTAAAGTCAGTTTTACTCGTATATTTGATATCATCACATGGGTACTTGGAGCCTTTAACTCTATCTCTATCCTTTGTAAGTCATAAAAAATAGGCCTTTGAGTTAACAACATCGCACTCGTACCCGCATATGATCTTCTACTCAACGCGTCAGCTACCACGTTCGCTTTTCCAGGATGGTATTGAATGGTATGGTCGTAATCTTTCAACAGCTTAAGCCAACGTCGTTGCCGCATGTTGAGCTCCTTTTAGATGAAGAAATATTTGAGGCTTTTATGATCTGTATAGATCTCCACTTTCTCCCCATACTGGTAGTGTCTCCAGATCTTTAGCGTGAAAATGACTGCTGCCAACTCTAGATCATGAATAGGATAATTCCTCGCATATTCTTTGAGTTATCCTGAGGCATAGACTATGACTTTCCCATGTTGCATGAGAACACATCCTAAACCTCTACATGAAGCATCGCTATAGATGACAAATCCCTCCGAACAAGATGGTATTGTCAGAATAGGTGCTGAAATGAGTCTCCTCTTGAGTTCTTGAAAACTCTTCTCACAATTCTCACTCCAACCGAATTTTGTATCCTTTCGAGTCAGCTAAGTCAATAGAGTAGTGATTGGAGAAAATCCTTCCACGAATCTCCGATAATAACCAGCTAAGCCCAGAAAGCTACGTACTTCGGTTACTGACTTAGGTTATTTCTAGCTTTGTATTGCTTCAGTCTTTGTCGGGTTCACTAATATTCCATACTTTGATATTACGTGCCCAAGGAATGCTCCTTCCTCAAGCCAGAACTCACATTTCTTCAACTTGGTGTATAACTTGTTTTCACAAAGCTTTTGGAGTATCAGCTTCAAGTGTTACTCATGATCTTCACGACTTTTGGAATAGATGAGGATGTCATCAATAAATATAGCCACAAAATGATAAAAATATTCCTTGAATACTCGGTTCATCATATCCATGAAGGCCACAGGAGCATTAGTCAATCCAAAAGGAATTACTAGGAATTCATAATGCCCGTACCGAGTCCTGAAAGTAGTCTTTGGAATGTCATCAGTTTTAATCTTTAACTGATGATATTCGGAACGAAGATCGATTTTTGAGAATAATTTAGCACCTTGCAACTGGTCAAACAGGTCATCAATGCGAGGTAGTGGGTACCTATTTTTGATGGTAACATGGTTCAACTCCCGATAGTCAATGCAAAGTCGCATACTCTCATCTTTCTTCTTTACGAATAAAATAGGAGCACCACAAGGAGATGTACTAGGATGAATTAAACCAATATCCATTAACTCCTGTAGTTGGGATTTTAACTCCTGAAGTTCAATAGGAGCCATTCGATATGGGGTTTTAGAAATGAGTTTAGTACCGGGTTCAAGGTCAATACAAAATTCGATATCATGCTCTGGGGGTAGGCCAGGAAGTTCTTCAGGAAATACGTCAGAAAATTCATTAACAACAGAAATACCATTCAAATCTAACGTATTTTTGTTTAAATCCATGACATGGGCTAAGAAAGCTTGACATCCATTTTTTAATAAACGAATGACTTTATGGCTTGATATGATAGTGATTGACTTTAGTGGTTTGGTTACTTGAATTCACATAACAGGTTGGTTAGGAATATGAAAACTAACAACCTTACAAAAAGAATCAATTTTGGCACGATGAGTAGTTAATCAATTAATGTCTAAAATCACATCAAATGCAAGTATCTTTAAAGAGATAAGATCAACAAGTAATGTGATGGTGCCAACTTGAATCAAGCAAGATTTATAAACTGTAGATGTAATGAAAGTTTCTCCTAACGGAGTTTCAACAGATAAGTCAAAGTCTAGTTTCTCAGCGGACAAGTTCAAACGTTGAGCACAAGCATGAGAAATAAAAGAATGGGTAGAACCGGTATCTAATAAGATATAGACTTCGTAAGAATTTATAATTAGCTTACCCGTGAAAACTTCGTTCGGGTTACTCGTATTTTGGGAAGTCATGACAAACGCTCTCCCTTGAATCGCTGACTTTGACTTGTCTGGGATAGCCTTTGGTGTCATCGTCCCAACTTGACTTAACTTTTCTATAGAGTACATTCCGCCCTCAATTTCTTCATCGCACTCTTGATCCATGATATGAATCATTACTCTCCGATCTATATCAAATTTGGGTTGACCGCTCTGCACAGGGTAATTCCGAACTCGATGTTGGATTCTCCCAATTACTGTCCAAAAAGCGAAATCCATTTCATCTATTTTGGCCTTCTTGGATCAGACGTCTTTTTCTACAATATCAACGCGTCGTGCGGCTTTTACCCATGCATCCTCCATTCTCATTCGTTCAATTATTTCTTCTTTCATCAGAACTTTGACCATAGCATTCTCAGATTCCAGCTCTAATATCTTATACTCTGCCAAAGAGTGCTTCTGTTCAAGCATCGCACATCGGGTAACACAATTTTGAATTGTTACATCCCTTTGCTCCACGACCGCCTGTCGTTCTTCAGTCTGCTCTTCTAACTCATGAATACAATTTTGTAGTTCTACATTTTGATCATAAAGTTCTCCTAATAAATCCTCCTTAGGTTCCTCTTCTTCCTTTACTCTCAGCTGCTACCTCTGCGACTAGCTCGGGTGTAACTATTAATTCTTCACTCACCTCATGGATATCTCTAATTTCTTCTTTGCCTGACATCACATTATCCTATTTGGTGATTAGAGGTGTCTCAACGGTCTCATTCACTCCATTGTTGACATTTTCAGCTGCCATTCTCAAACACTACCACAAAACAAGGGTTAATTAAAGAAATTCACATGCCACATATTATCCCTATATTCTGACTGGCCAAACAAATAAGCTTAGGTATAACACACTAGCGAAGGATTTACTCGTCACTCCCTTCCTAGTTCTAACCCCAGATCTCCATCAGAGATCATGTCTCTAAGCTCTGATACAAACTGTGACACCCCTAGAATAAGTCCAATCCACCCAACCCATTCTGAGTCGCCAAATTCATGGTACAGAAACTAAATACAAACTTCATTAATACAATTGTCATGCAAAATACGATAACACATATATTGTGAGTTTTAATACAAATATTGTCTTCTAGACAATATCCAAACTCAAATAAAGTTCTCATTACAATTTTTGATACACTATTTTATAAAATAGCGAGGACTGCTAGAACAACTGTTTTGAAACATCACTCCACACCCCGACTAGTCCCCGCTATATTCTCGCATCCTGAGAAGAAAAATGGAACAAAAAGGAAAAAGGTGAGCTCAACTAGCCTAGTAAAGAATATTATGACTAAGATAATATAGAACAAATTATTCTTAGTCCTCAACAAGGAAAAATCTGATAGAATATAATAGACAACAAGTTTTAGATCAACAACTACAGCAGAAACAACAATCCATTAGAAGAGTCAAGTAGAACATGAAATCTACTATCTTCTATGATTTAAAAATCTATCATCAATATTTTATCCATGTAGCATCATTCAATAAATATTTTAATTCAACAAATTATCCATGCACTATGGACAAGGGTATTCGTTAGTATCACCAGTGGTCATGTTCATCTCAACACCTGTCCAACTTTGAATTACGAGCCAAAGATATTCATTAGGTAATAATTTATCTTTGCACTACAGGCCAAAGATATTCAGTTATGTCACCATTTAGGACTAAGGATGATGAAAATATTTTGAAGAAAACGAATCCAGTGAGATAAAAGGACAAAGATTACAGATTCGTACTTTAGTTTATCTAAGTTCAAAAATACTCCATAATAATCAATTGTGGAGCAAAATTTAAAAATGAAGATAAAAACATTGATACAATCAAAGATAGTAACCATAATAGACAACTTGAATAAAGAAAAGAAAATTTAATTTTTTTGTGAATAGTGTCATATTCGTGAATAGTAACCTCAACACGAAAAGTTAAAAATTTCACAATAACATTCATATCAATATTTTGGTATAACGATATTAAAAGAAATAACATCATTTATGAAAAAAATAACATCCCTTACTTCAAAAGAATAGTACTTCTGGCTGGAATATTGGATATAATACTAAAGGAAACTTGCACTAAATAGTAACACTCAAATTATTTAAATACTCACAAAAATACGCTAGATATTATAGAGAGAAAAACTTCTGATTCTGGTGTGATTTTCAATTTTAACCTAAGCACCCTATTTATAGAAAAATACTTAGAATGTCAAAGCAGAAAATTGAATAAAATATTATATTTATAAAAAATTATCTGCACGACTCCTTGACCATTTCATCAGCCCACACAAGTGGGGTCCACCTCACAAAAAATGTTTTTTATTAAAAAAATATTTATGACCCCAAAAATCAATTCAGACCCAATATTCTGAAACTTCAATAATTCATAATAAATAGCCCTTTTATCAAAAAATATACAAATTTTATGTCCATTCCATAAGAAATTTAATTATCTACAACTTTGTAGAAGAAAATTTTTCCAAATTCTGAACAAAAAATGATCGAAATCCATATACTGACGACCTTGCAGGCTATAATCAAAATTTAGTCAAAATGGGGCCCACCAACATATTTAATATGTTTTTTGTCACAAAAATACTGCGGACCCAATTTGCTCTCTTCCTCCTCATTCATTCATATATCAAGCATTCATTGTAAAAATATCACCGTTATTATATTATTATATTATTACATCATACACTTATAATGTAATATTACAATAATATATTTAAATGAATTATTTTATCGAATAAGATAAAATATCAACTCTTAATAATTGTGTCTTTAAAAATTTCTCCATTAAATAAATATTTTCTTATCATTTTTATCAATAATTAATTATTCACAAATAATATTACAGAATCACAATAATGACAACCAGGTCGTTCTCAGGAAAGAGGGGGCTTTTCGATAATGATTTCTCCTTACTAGCGCGTAATTAGGTGACCAAACCCCTTTCCTAGACAAAACTTTATTAGACATTACTAATAATGCAATCTAATAATAGTATTCAATTAATACGAATTATTGATCTGATAATGGGGACTATTGTGCAATGATAATTATTGAATACATAATATAAAATATCAACGTAGCAATTATTGAATCAATAAAATAAAATATTGAACAGTAATTACTGTAACAATTATTGAGTAGTGACTTCTTACGCAAGAATCAATAATTAGAATTATTGTTCAATACCATGTGCTACTGTGCAACACCGCGTATTACTGTATTTTAACCACCGGGTATTCCAACAGTTTTAACGGTAACAACTACGCCGTTATTTATAAAAAAACTCATACTTGTCATTTTCTTTATCCGACAGTTTTCTGTTATAGGGCCCATAAATGGCTGCGCCGTCGTACGAATATTTCCCAACAGCAAGAATATTCCACGACCAAACGAATATTCCCCGACAACAATGAGTATTTTATAACCACTTACTTATTTAAAATATTTGCGCATTTTATACATAGCTAACCACATTAATCAAATCAACCCTTACTATTTCAAAATAATAAAGGAAATTCAATTTTATAAAAAGTTGGGGTCTTACAAAAAGACTGATACAACTGCGCCAAACTGGAGAAAATCCCGAGAGGGGCAAAATGGTCATTTTGCCAACTCAACCTTAACTCAAATCAAATTAACTCATTTTAATACAAATTGCATCAAAAGATGTCCTACAAGAACCATAGACAAACTACTTAAAACAGCCCAACGGACTACCCGTGGAAACCTAGAGATGCCATTTCAGTCATGGTCCCATCTTCTCGGATTTGAAAAATGGCAAGACCTATGTTGTTACATAGCTCTTAGAAAGAGCTTTCTGGAATGGTATGACACGCTTCCATCGAGCTCCCGGATTGAAAGTTATGAAGGCTCGAGCGGATAACGCATCGTCTGAGTGCACATACTTCGAGACGACGGGAACCGCCCTACCCAGGGTAGCTCGAGCAGTCGCGTGTAGACCCACTGCTATCACGAGTTGACCCGCTGTACTTTTAGTCTATAAATAAACCCCCCATCAGCCATAAAATGGAAGAAAAAGGGAAGAAAATAGAGAAAACTCTGCCCATTTCAGCTTGTAACCTCTTCTAGAGTGCTCCAAACTGCGTGATTCTTTTTTCTAAATACTTGTAAGCTCGTGTTTTGCTACATACTAAAAATTAATCAGTGGAAACTGAGTTTTCAGGCGCCTAAAGCTATTTAAAGTCTTCTTGGCAGCCCACTGTATGATATAGACTAAATGTGCAGCGGGTCTACTCGCGACAGCAACGGGTCTACACGCGACTGCCCGAGCTGCCCTGGGCAGGGTGGGTCCCGTCATCTCAAAGTATGTGCACTCAGACGATGCGTTGTCCGCTCGAACCTTCATAACTTTCAATCCGGGAGTTCAATGGAAGCGTGCCATACCATTCCAGAAAGCTCTTTCTGAGAGCTACGTAACAACACAGGGCTTAACATTTTTTGAATCCTAGAAGATGGGACCATAATCGAAATGGCATCTCCAGGTTTCCACAAGTAGTCCGTTTGGCTGTTTTATGTAGTTTGCGCTTGAAAGTTAAGCTATGGTTCTTGTGGGACCTCTTTTGACGCAATTTGCATTGAAATGAGTTAATTTGGATACATATACATATACATATATATATATATATATATATATATATATATATATATATATATATATATATATATATACCATTTGGGGCAGAACAAAATAATAATATGTTGAACAATAGAGGCGAATACAAACACAATTATTTTACTAAAAATATTAGTTTTATTAATATCTGAAATATTTACATGTATGAGAAAATAAATGTGACTTACAATTAACTTAGAACATTAGAAGGGGTAGAGAATGGCTAATGGGTAAGAAACTAAAGATTTGTTAGAGAAGGAACTCTGAGTCTTTCTAAGTTTCTTTCTAAAATGAAAAATTTGAATATCTAAATGAGTTCTGAATCCTTTTATAGATCAAGGATAGAACTATTACATTAACTGAGGGTAAAGTGAAAGTAAGAAACATATTACATTTACTAAAGTAAAGAGAAAAAAAAAGTCTACTTTCGATGGAAAAGTAGACGTCTTCTTTTGACTAAAGGCTGCAATGGGGAGCAGGTAGGGCCCAATGCATGTGACTGAATTGCTTTCAATGGAAAAGCAGTAATAGGGAGCAGGTAGGGCCCAATTCATGTGACTGAATTGCTTGCGGTGGAAAAGTAGGGGAATCTTTTGACTATGGCTGCTGGAGCAGGTGCTGATGATTGAGACGACTGCTGGAGCAGGTGCTTGTGACTGAGACGTCAAGAAAATGGATATTGAGGGTCTTCAAGATTGACGGTTCCATAAGGATTGTCATCTTCATCATCATCATTGTTACTGGAGGTAGTGTGTTTTGAGAAAGAATAAGCTGTTTCAGAGGCCTCAATTTCCTCATGTAACTTATCAATTCTTTTATGGATAACATCTGCAAGAATATTTAATTCTGCAGACGAACATTTATTAACTTTAGTGATATCGAAGGAGCTCGAATGGTCATTAGAACTAGTTTTTAATGGTTTGGGTTTACTAGAAGACCCTTCTGCGGGGATCGAGCTGACTGGGAGAACAATAGTAGGAGCAAAGGGAAATTCCTTTTGAACTTGACCTACTATTTTATCGACACCGAACTTATCCCACCATTTGATGAAGAACTAGTAGGAAACATAGGTAATTGGGGACTTGGTGGTTTGGGGTCGTCGGAGTGGTAAACGACGGGGACTGAAATGTGGTAACTTCATAGGGGGTGAGAATGATGTACTACCACTTGAGAATCCACGGAATCTTATATTTACTAATGAATTGGAGGAAAACTGAGATTCCCTCATGTTTGGACTGATATTTATTGTGATTGCTGAAATGACTGAGTTGAGCTCTAAGAGGATCAGGGAGAAGCTCAAAACAGGAACCAAATCTAGACCACCAAAGGGTGAACCAGAAAGGGATTTGACTCTTGAATTTGTGGTCAAATTATAGGAACCACGAATGACTATGATCCTCGTTTTGATGGAGGAAGATCTTGTTCCAGGCCTCAATGTAATCAAAGTAACAATATGAGTTAGTTTGATTAGAAAGTTGCCTAAGATCCGAAGGATGACCTCCCAAATCGGAATAATTAAGAATTTGTTTAATATATAACGAATGATAAAGAATCCTAGATTCATTATCCTTGGCAAAAATTGGTTTAATGAAAATTGACTCAGTTTCAATTAGGATATCCTTATAATACACAAGGGATTTATAAGGAGCCCACGGAACAAAATGTCATCCAGTAGGAAAATACTGGGTAGCGAGTTTAATAGGATCGTCTTTGGGCTTCATGTGTAATTCTAAATGGAATAAATGTTGGTCCCATTTGAGAATATACTCAGAAGCTGGATAACTAGGTTTGGAAGAGGTTGCCCTTATTTGATTACAAAAAGGATCAACTAGTCTAGGCTGACTAGCTAAGACAGATGAATAGGGTTTTGGCACTGTGCCAAGAACCTGGAATTTGTTAACTGGGTTAGGTTGAGGAACCGAATTAACTGGGTGACGAACAAGAGTTCCTTTTAATTGATTATTTGGGCTAGAAAGGTGGCCCTGCCCACGAGAAGAAGGTCCTCCTCGCACACTCATAGTGATGAAATGGTACATGTGTTGATAAATTCACGAGTAAGAAAATTTGGAACTGAATTATTACTACCTTTAATGTATTAAATGTCAAAATCAAATATGCTTAAAAGTGCTTGCCATCTAGCGAACGAATGCTTAGATGCAATATTTTCAACATCCTTTTCAAGAATGAATTTTACAGATTTGCAATCTATCCTTACAAGGAATGTGACGACCCCAAAATAGGTCCATTCCATCCAACCCATTCTGAGTCGCCAAATACATGGTACAGAAAATAACTACAACTTTATTACAACAATTGTCGTATAAAATATAAGAACACATATGCTGTGAGTTTGGATACAAATATATACCAAATGTGACTCATGCCCCAACCGTGGACAGCACCTCACAATGACACCTTACATAAAGGTATAGTCAAAAACTGTTTTAGAAATTAGAATCTTTGGGAAGTGCTCAAGGAAACCTTTGTACATGGGAGGCCATGCTTCTAGGTTGTGATAGATATCATATGACCATAGAATTATTCTTGGTTGAACCGATAGACCCCAAAGAAAAACAAGAAGATTACAATCATATTCTTTCCAATGGTGAGTCTTCTCTTGACTTATTATTATCTCCACTGTCTCTAATTGAGAATTATACTTCAAACAAATACCAAGATTATATAGGTAATGCTCGTAAATATACTCAGCAAGTGGATGAGTACAATCTTGTCTTATGATGACACGAGGTTGTATGTCATTAGACATCTTGTATAATAGTGGCAAAACACCCTTCCAACGTTGGGTTCGCTTCACCATAGATGATTCACCAAATATAACTCCTAAATGAACTTTTCTATACTGCTTCGGGAGAACATCCACAGCTAGAGACCACCGTTCTATTTCCCCGTTACCCTCGCTCGACCCAGCTACACTCTTATTACCTGAAAGGAATTGTGAAGCAAAAGGGTGAGCACACCTAGCTCAGTAAAGAATATCACGACTAAAGATAATTAAATTATCAATAGCCTTCATCAATAATAAATCAGAGATTTAGAACATATGGTAAATGATAAAAATTTCAACCATAGTTGCAGCGGAACGAGCAATCCATTAGAAGAGTCAAATAGACTATAAAGTCTATTATCTTCTCCATGTTAAAAATCCACCAACAATGTTTTATTCTTGTAACATCAATCAATAATTCTGGTCCACAATCATATGAATAACTCATAGTCATAACTGTAGTTCTAAATTCCTCTTCTCGTCCAGGACGAAGATAATTTTCATCACCTGAAACATCAAAGATCATGATTACACCAAATCACATTTCCTGTTCATAATCATACTCATAACTTTATCTTTGCACTACAGCCAAAGATATTCATTTGTATCACCAGTTGGTCATGTTTATCTCAACATCTGTTCATCTTTGCACTACTGGCCAAAGATATTCAACAACATGTCATCTTTGCACTACGGGCCAAAGATATTCATCAACAATTCATCTTTGCACTACAGGCCAAAGATATTCATCAATATTTTATCTTTGCACTACAGGCCAAAGATATTCCTCAACAGTTCATATTTGCACTACGGCCAAATATATTCATCAACAGTTCATATTTGCACTACAGGCCAAATATATTAATATCTCAAAGAAATATATAATCATTTATATAAACAATAATTATAACCATGTTGATCATTTCACCTTTGCACTTAAGCTGAAGATATTCAATTATAAATTCAATGGTCATGATCATACCAGTCACAATTCAACTTTTTCACTACTGGCCAAAGAGAATCCTAGTCATGATCATACCAATAATCTACCCAACTTTACACTCAAGTGAAAGAGAATTTCAACATCAGGGTTATAAAAATGTTATATATGATAACAAAAACAATATGATCAACATATAGATTTAATCTCAAGAGTAATATTCATAAATCAACTATAATTTGGTTAGAAAAAAGGAAACCAATTTTATCGTGAATAGTAACTCGTGAATAGTAACTCATGAATAGTAACTCGTGAATAGTAACTCATGAATAGTAACCCCGGCACAAAAAGATAAAAATTCTACAATAAAATACATACCAATATTTCGGTATAATGATATTGAAAGAATAATATTTCTTAAGCTTATAAACAATTTATTTTAATTTTTTACACTTTACTAAATAATACATTTAATTATTCTAAAATGCCAAACTCATAAGATTTTATCACCAATATCCAAAACCCTCATAAAAAATCTGCATATACCTCATATAGGATTCTCAAGTCATAAAATCCTATTTTCCAGTTTTCTTACTTCACAAAACATATTTAATTCATTTACTCATAACTAGACCATTTTCATGAAAAATACCAAATCAGTTCCAAAAATATTTCTTTTCTGAGATTTAGCAAAATATAGTCCCATATTGAACATATATTTTTCTCAGAATTTTTAAAACTCATTTCCTATTTTTCATATGGCCAAAACATCCGAATATTTAGATATTTATCATAAATTATACTTTTATCCAAAAATTCCGAAATTTACAGAGTACACTGATATTATATAGATATACTTTCAATAAAAATTTCATCAATTTTAGAATTAACCACAAGGAATTATAAGCGGTTACTTTTAAAATAGTCTTTTCTCATAAAATTCATAACTCTCAATCTATACATCCCAAAATCACAATTTTTGGACACAGTCAAGAAAACTCATCAAAATATCATTTCAAATTTTTCCAGAATTTTTGAAAGTCAAAAAAATTACGAAACTAAAAAACATAACAACCCTTAAAATCCCTTACTATCCCTTACCTCAAAAGTGCAGTATTTCTGACTAGAATGCAAAGCCGAAGGAAACTTGCACTGAATAGCAACTCTCAAAGTATCTAAATACTCACAAAATATGCTTCATAATATAGAGAGAGAAAGAGAGAAAGCTTATGTTTCTGGTGTGATTTTCAATTCTAACTTAGCCCTCTATTTATAGGAAAATGTTAGCACGCCGAAGCAGACTTAACCTGTAACCTGATGGCTTTACCTGCTACTATTCCCACCCACCACATTTGAATAAAAATCTCAGCACATTTCTTCACCAACCAAGAGTGGGGCCCATCAATTCTAGAATTTTCCACCAAAATGATTAACTCCGAAAATTCAACAATTTCTGAACCAGTCATCTCGTAAAATTCATAACAAATCATACGTTCATTTTTAACTGTTCAAAATTTGTGAACATATACTCAACTTTTATATGTATAACATATTCAAATATTACCACGATCCAACGGTCGGATTAAAAATTATAACCCCCGCAAAATATCTCAAAAACCCTAATTTGATTTTCAATACCTCCGTTCCGATAAAAATACAGATAAAACACCTCAACATTAATTCCTTCATTTATAATCACATAAATAAATCTATCATTTATATCCACATCAAATAAATATTTCATTATCATATAGATCAATAATTAATTATTCACAAATAATATTACAGAATCACAATAATGACAACTAGGCAGTTCCCAGGAAAGAGGGGGCTTTCCAATAAGAATTTCTCCTTACTGACGCGCAATTAGATGACCAAACCTCTCCTTAGACAGAACTTTCTAGACATTGCCAATAATGTTATCTAGTAATATTCTTCAAATAATATGAATTATTGATCTGATAATGGGAAATACTGTGCAACAACAATTATTGAGCAACAATAATATAAAATATCAACGCAGCAATTATTGAATCAATAAAATAAAATATTGAACAGTAATTACTGTAACAATTATTGAGTAGTGTCTTCTTACGTAAGGATCAATAATTCAAAAATACTGTGCAATATCGTGTGTTACTGTGCAATAACGCGTATTACTGTATTTTAACCACCGGGTATTCCAACAGTGTTAACGGTAACAACTACGCCGTTATTTGTAAAAACTCAAATTTATCGTTTTCTTCACCCGATAGTTATTCTGTTATAAGGCCCACAAATGGCTGCGCCGTCGTACGAATTTTCCCCGATAGAAAGAATATTGTACGACCAAACGAATATTCTCCGACAACAATGAATATTTTATAACCACTTGTGTAGTTTGAAAAAATTTTATATATCACCTTTAACTTTAACTTTTATCAATTTGACCATTTACTGAATAGTAACTATAAGAAAAATTGAATACTTTTATTTCATAAAATTCAGGGTCTTACAATCTCCCCTCCTTATGAAATTTCGTCCTCAAAATTTACATACCTGGTATTTCAAAGAGTTGAGAATACCTTGCTTTCATTTCAGATTCCATCTTCCCTGTCATCATGATTTCTCCATTGCTCATCTCCTGTATTTCAGATATCATTCTAGAATACAGCTTCAAAATAAGGGTTAATTTAACAAATTAACATATCACATAATATCCCGATATTATGACTGACCAACAAATAAGCTTAGGTAGGACACACTAGCGAATGATTTACTCATCTCTCCCCTCCTAGTTCTATTTCTCGATCTCCGCCAGAGATCATATCCCTAAGCTCTGATACCAAATGTGACGACCCCAAAATAGGTCCATTCCATTCCAACCCATTCTGAGTCGCCAAATACATGGTACAGAAAATAACTACAACTTTATTACAATTGTCGTATAAAATACAACAACACATATGCTGTGAGTTTGGATACAAATATATACCAAATGTGACTCATGTCCCAACCGTGGACAGCACCTCACAATGACACCTTACATAAAGGTATAGTCAAAAACTGTTTTAGAAATTAGAATCTTTGGGAAGTGCTCAAGGAAACCTTTGTACATGGGAGGCCATGCTTTTAGGTTGTGATAGATATCATATGGCCACAGAATTATCCTTGGTTGACCCAATAGACCCCAAAGAAAAACAAGAATATTACTATCATATTCTTTCCAATGGTGAGTCTTCTCTTGACTTATCATTATCTCCAATGTCTCTAATTGAGAATTATACTTCAAACAAACACCAAGATTATATAGGTAGTGCTCGTAAATATACTCAGCAAGTGGATGAGCACAATCTTGTCTTATGATGACACGAGATTGTATGTCATTAGACATCTTGTATGATAGTGGCAAAATACCCTTCCAACATTGGGTTCGCTTCACCCTAGATGATTCACCAAATATAACCCCTAAATGAACTTTTCTATACTGCTTCGGGAGAACATCCACATCTAGAGACCACCGTTCTATTTCCTCCGTTACCCTCGCTCGACCCAGCTACACTCTTATTACCTGAAAGGAATTGTGAAGCAAAAGGGTGAGCACAACTAGCTCAGTAAAGAATATCATGACTAAAGATAATTAAATTATCAATAGCCTTCATCAATAATAAATCAGAGATTTAGAACATATGGTAAATGATAAAAATTTCAACCATAGTTGCAGCGGAACGAGCAATCCATTAGAAGAGTCAAATAGACTATAAAGTCTATTATCTTCTCCATGTTAAAAATCCACCAACAATGTTTTATTCCTGTAACATCAATCAACTATTCTGGTCCACAATCATATGAATAACTCATAATCATAACTGTAGTTCTAAATTCCTCTTCTCGTCCAGGACGAAGATAATTTTCATCACCTGAAACATCAAAGATCATGGTTACACCAAATCACATTTTCTGTTCATAATCATACTCATAACTTTATCTTTGCACTACAGCCAAAGATATTCATTTGTATCACCAGTTGGTCATGTTTATCTCAACATCTGTTCATCTTTGCACTACTGGCCAAAGATATTCAACAACATGTCATCTTTGCACTACGGGCCAAAGATATTCATCAACAATTCATCTTTACACTACAGCCCAAAGATATTCATCAATATTTTATCTTTGTACTACAGGCCAAAGATATTCCTCAACAGTTCATATTTGCACTATGGCCAAATATATTCATCAACAGTTCATATTTGCACTACAGGCCAAATATATTAATATCTCAAAGAAATATATAATCATTTATATAAACAATAATTATAACCATGTTGATCATTTCACCTTTGCACTTAAGCTGAATATATTCAATTATAAATTCAAGGGTCATGATCATACCAGTCACAATTCAACTTTTTCACTACTGGCCAAAGAGAACCCTAGTCATGATCATACCAATAATCTACCCATCTTTACACTCAAGTGAAAGAGAATTTCAACATCAGGGTTATAAAAATGTTATATATAATAATAAAAACAATATGATCAACATATAGATTTAATCTCAAGAGTAATATTCACAAATCAACTATAATTTGGTTAGAAAAAAGGAAACCAATTTTATCGTGAATAATAACTCGTGAATAGTAACTCATGAATAGTAACTCGTGAATAGTAACTCATGAATATGAACCCCGACACAAAAAGGTAAAAATTCCACAATAAAATACGTACCAATATTTCGGTATAATGATATTGAAAGAATAATATTTCTTAAGCTTATAAACAATTTATTTTAATTGTTTACACTTTACTAAATAATACATTTAATCATTCTAAAATGACAAACTAATAAGATTTTATCACCAATATCCAAAACCCTCATCAAAAATCTGCATATACCTCATATAGGATTCTCAAGTCATAAAATCCTATTTTCCAGTTTTCTTACTTCACAAAACATATTTAATTCATTTACTCATAACTAGACCATTTTCATGAAAAATACCAAATCAGTTCCAAAAATATTTCTTTTCTGGGATTTAGCAAAATATAGTCCCATATTGAACATATATTTTTCTCAGAATTTTTAAAACTCATTTCCTATTTTTCATATGACCAAAACATCCGAATATTTAGATATTTATCATAAATTGTACTTTTATCCAAAAATTCTGAAATTCACAGAGTACACTGATATTATATAGATATACTTTCAATAAAAATTTTATCAATTTTGGAATTAACCACAAGGAATTATAAGCGGTTACTTTTAAAATAGTTTTTTCTCATAAAATTCATAACTCTCAATCTATACATCCCAAAATCACTATTTTTGGACACAATCAAGAAAACTCATCAAAATATCATTTTAAATTTTTCCAGAATTTTTGAAAGTCAGAAAAATTACGAAACTGAAAAACATAACAACCCTTAAAATCCCTTACTATCCCTTACCTCAAAAGTGCAGTATTTCTGACTAGAATGCAAAGCAGAAGGAAACTTACACTGAATAGCAACTCTCAAAGTATCTAAATACTCACAAAATATGCTTCATAATATAGAGAGAGAAAGAGGGAAAGTTTATGTTTCTGGTGTGATTTTCAATTCTAACTTAGCCCTCTATTTATAGGAAAATGTTAGCACGCCGAAGTAGACTTAACCTGTAACCTGATGGCTTTACCTACTACTATTCCCAGCCACCACATTTGAATAAAAATCTCAGCACATTTCTTCACCAACCAAGAATGGGGCCCACCAATTCTAGAATTTTCCACCAAAATGATTAACTCCGAAAATTCAACAATTTCTGAACCAGTTATCTCGTAAAATTCATAACAAATCATACGTTCATTTTTAACGGTTCAAAATTTGTGGACATATACTCAACTTATATATGTATAACATATCCAAATATTACCACGATCCAACGGTCGGATTAAAAATTATAACCCCCGTAAAATATCTCAAAAACCCTAATTTGATTTTCAATACCTCCGTTCCGACAAAAATACAGATAAAACACCTCAACATTAATTCCTTCATTTATAATCACATAAATAAATCCATCATTTATATCCACATCAAATAAATATTTCATTGTCATATAGATCAATAATTAATTATTCACAAATAATATTACAGAATCACAATAATGACAACCAGGCAGTTCCCGGGAAAGAGGGGCTTTCCTATAAGAATTTCTCCTTACTGGCGCGCAATTAGATGACCAAACCTCTCCTTAGACAGAACTTTCTAGACATTGCCAATAATGTTATCTAATAATATTCTTCAAATAATATGAATTATTGATCTGATAATGGGAAATACTGTGCAACAACAATTATTGAGCAACAATAATATAAAATATCAACGCAGCAATTATTGAATCAATAAAATAAAATATTAAACAGTAATTACGGTAACAATTATTGAGTAGTGTCTTCTTACGTAAGGATCAATAATTCAAAAATACTGTGCAATACCGTGTGCTACTGTGCAAAACGCGTATTGCTGTATTTTAACCACCGGGTATTCTAACAGTGTTAACGGTAACAACTACGTCGTTATTTGTAAAAACTCAAATTTGTCGTTTTCTTCACCCGACAGTTATTCTGTTATAGGGCCCACAAATGGCTGCGCCGTCGTACGAATATTCCCCGATAGAAAGAATATTCTACGACCAAATGAATATTCCCCGACAACAATGAATATTTTATAACCATTTGTGTAGTTTGAAAAAATTTTATATATCACCCTTAACTTTAACTTTTATCAATTTGACCATTTACTGAATAGTAACTATAAGAAAAATTGAATACTTTTATTTCATAAAATTCGGGGTCTTACAAGGAACATTTGATTCAATAAGTCACTCTAAAATTTATTAATACACAAGACTAAAGAAAGAATTTCCTTTTTAATAGTACTGTAATTTAACTGTGTAAGATTCCATGTGCCGGAATGAAATCGGACAATTTGTTCAGGTGCAGTGGGAGTTAACTTTTATTTGAGAATGCCTCCAAACCCAATGTTTGAGGCATCATTTTCAACAATTTTGAATGCTGAATCATTTGAAATGCCAAGGCAAGGCAAAACCTTAATATAATTTTTGACTTGTTGGACGACATAAGTATGAACGTCAATCTAGGGTGGAGGATTGTTTTACAAACACTGAAAGAGAGGTTTGCAAATCTTCCTAAGATTTTGGTAAAATTTGCCAATATAATTGAGCGAGCCCAAAAATCTCTGCAACTGAGTTTTGTTGGTAATCTTATCTGGAAAATCGTCGGCAAATTGAATAGCTCTGTCAATAGGCCGAGTGAGTCCACGATAGAGGATTAGACCAAGAAACCTGACTTTCGTCAGAAACAGACTGCACTTGGAAGGAGAAAGAACAAGACCATTGGTTTTAACCATGTTGAAGAATGAATTCAAATGCTTAATATGCTCTTCAATGGTCTTGGAGTAAACTAGGATATCATCGATGTAAACGATGATGAAATGTCTGAAAGGATTCAAAATATCATTGAGAATATTCTGAAATTCACTAGGGGCATTTTTCAAACCAAATGACTGAACATTCCATTCGTAATGACCAAATGGAGTAGTGAATGTTGTTTTTTACCTATCATCAGGGTGGATGGCAACTTGCCAGAAACCTAACTTTAGGTCAAATTTACTAAAAATGGTGGTCGAACTTAACCTTTTAAGGAGATCTTCCTTATTGGGTAGGGGGTACCTAATCCACTCAAGAACTTTGTTTAATGGCTTGTAATTAATAACTAGGCGAGGAACACCTCTCTCCTTTTCTGCTTCATTGTTGACATAGTAAGCAGGACAGGACCAAGGGAATTTACTATGCCTAATTAATCCTTTATTAAGTAGATCATTGATTTCTTTCATACATAATTCCATTTGTTCATGACTCATTTGTATAGGTCTGGCTTTAGTAGGAATTAAATATTCTTTAAATTCTTTAGCGTAGGGGAGTCTAACTACATGCTTCTTCCGGTGCCAGAAGGCGTTGGGAGAATCAGAACATAAATTATCTTTTAAATTGACAATTTTTTCTTGAACTCTTTCACTCTTAAGCTGTTCTTCAACCTGTTTATATTTAATATCTTCTTTTAGAAAATTTAAATGATTAACTTTGCAATTTAATAGATTTAATGATTTAAAAATAGATTCTTCTTGAATGAATTTTAAATTTCTTTCTTTAGGTTTAATAAGAAACTTAAATGTTATCTTTTTTTCTAAATGTTCACAGCTTAATTCTTTATTACTAGTAGTAAATGGATATAATAAATATATAAATGGTAATCCTAAGATGATCTTATCTGTAAGATTGCGAATTAAAACAAATGAAGTTTCAAAACAAATATTATCTTGGCAAATATGAACTTTAGACAATTTATATTTTATTTTCATTCGACTACCGTTGGCTGAATTGAGTTTTTCACTAGTTTTCTTATAATACCTAGTGGGGATAAGACCTTCTTGGATATAATTCAGGTCTTCACCAGTATCTACTAGGGTAGGTAGTTGTATTGAGAAAGTTTTATTAATAACTAAATTAACAGAGATATACCATTTCTGTATGGTTATGTCTTTAATTCTTTTTAGTGAAATACCTTGAATATAAAGTTCAGGCTCTTATTTAGTACCCGATGATTCTGGTTCATCGTGATTTTCATCACTAGAAGAGGAATCATATACCTGAAGATCCGGTTTTTATCCTTAATCTCTTTTCTTAAATTAGAAATATCTAATTTTAAATTAGAAATTTCTTTTTTGAGTTTATTAACTTCTTGATTTAATTCTGGTAAGGTAACTTCTTTAACCGGAGATTTAAACCTTTCTAGAGTTTTATTTAGACTAAAAATAGGCTTTTCTTTAGCTCTAAATATCTTGTCTTTAACTCCTTTATCTTAGGTTAACAAATCCTTTAACTGTTTTGTATAATGAATTTTTAACTCAGGGTCGGTTATTTTACTAATCAAATCAATTAGCAAAGAGCTTTCCTCATCATCTTTGGTAATTACATTTAATCGTTTAACACAACAGTTATTATTGCAGTTATCAGTACATACTGTAACTTCATTATCACTATTTGATTCATCGTTACAAGTACTGCTACTTGAAGGATTAGGAATGTCAGAACCTTCGTCATTGCTAGCATTATTTTCTATTTTTATTAGCTCTAACAATTGTTCAGTGTCTTCAGCTAAGATATTCAACTATGTTAACTTTTGGTTAACTCTGCACTCACTTTTGTAGTGCCCTTTCTGCCCACAATTGTGGCAAACAATTTTACTTTTATTAAATTTCTTCGATTTTTTAGCTGATTTATTACGAGATGACTTAGTTTTAGTATAATAATTATCTTGATTTTTATTTTTATCTTGACTATGTTTTCTTTTATGACGTTTAAAACCTTTATGGGACTCAATATGTTTATGTCTGGGCTTTCTTCTAGAGGGAGCAATAGAGGGTAAACCATATTGTTCGCAAAACGTACCTAACTCGTATTTAGCTTTATTTCTGTCTTTACCAGCTTGCTTAGCTAATTTAAAATCAATACACATTTTTAACCCAATTTTTTTAATATTACTTATAATATCTCCGTATATTAAATTATCATAGTCAATATATCCTAAATTTTTGCTTAATTCTTCTCTAACTTTATGAGCAAACAATGAAAGTAAACCATTGATGAATTTTTCTTTCTAGAATGGTTTATTACTATCATTGCGCATCATAACTCTTGAAGTAAACACATCTTTATACCACCTAAAATCGCTCAGAGCGGGACAAGTGAGGTTACTTAACTGATCGTGAATTCTTTCGATAATGTTACTAGGAGTTCCGACGAAGTGTTTAATAATTGTAAATATCAATGTATTAACACCATCTGGCGGACCAATACCAGCATCTTCATCAAAGATGGGATTGCCGTCATCGTCTAACTGGATAGCATGAATTATTGATAACCTAGAATCTTCTGTGAGATGTTTCTCCCACCAAGATCTAAGAATACCAGTAAATCCACTAGCTATTAATTCAACTATGTCTGGTTGAGACATATTATTGAATTTAGTAATATAGCTATTAGCTACCATTGACATGTGATTCAGTTTATTTTAAATTTCTTGCTCACTAAATCCATATATATTCCATTCATATATTTTATTAGAGGAGACAGAAAATTATTTATCTAGATTTCTCTCTTCGAACTATAGATCCGGAGGAGTTGGTCTAGAATACCAATTTCTGGTAATGCTAGTGTTATTAACATTTAATTTTTTCAACTGATCATTAAGATCAGAAACTGCGTTAAACTGGTCGGATGAACTATCGCTTTCATTATCAGATTGGATCTGATCAATAAGAGCTATAATGCCACTTGAACTGGCTTCAATTTTTAGTTTTTTAAATAACTTATCAATAGCATGGGTTAGCTCACTATCTTTATTAGGTAATCCTAACATACTTCTATTTTTTGGTAATTTAATTAAAGGACTTTCAATTTTTGAATCTGGTTTTTTAATAATCGACTCATCAAATTTTTCTTCGATCTTATCTAACTGTTTCCCTATGGTTACCAGATATTTATTTGTGTAATTATTTTGTTCAATAATTTTGTTATCATCTTTATTGCCATCGGAGTTCTTAAACGTACTGGCAATGACAAAAGAGTTTTTAATTGGAATACGAACAATTTCCAGAGGAGGATGACTGGACGAGACTTTTGATTTATCTTCTTTAATCTATTGTGTCTTAGTTATAAAATTACATTTACTTTGATATTGATCATACCAATCGTAAAAAGTAATGTTTATCTGTTCATTTATTATAAATCTTTTCCATCTATTGACTATTTTATCACGCTCTTTATCAGTAGGGTGATTAGTTCTAAATAAATGTCTTTTACTTTTGTTAGATTTAGAATTGAAATCTTCAACAAGAGAATCCCAATCTAAAACAAAATTCTTTTTAATAACTCTTAATTGTTTGTTAATAGGAGCATGAAAGTCGGATTGTGTAGGATACTCAGAAGACGTTAGAGAGGAAGAATTTTCTTCTTCTACAGGATCTTTTTGAGTATAACAAGGATGACTAGCTTGACCATGATTAAGGATACCTTTTAATTTTATATCCCTAAGTGAAGGGTTACTAAGTATTTCAAAATCTCTTCGAGTATGAACTGAAGGAGATGGAGAACTAGTGAAATCTTCAATGATAATTGGTCGTCTATTATGTTCAAAACTTATTTTAACAGATCCATCAGAAAATTGTCTAATATTTTCTACATTTAATAAGTTGTTAACTACAGGCTGTTGGGGTATTTCACTGGGTAAAATCCATTGACTAGGTAAGATAATGTCATTCCAAAGGATGGTCCTTAGAATCTGAACATTAGCATCACTAGTTGAACTTTGAATTAAGATTGTTTGATCTTTTGAACTTTTATTGAGAGCATGAACATTCAAATTTGTTTTCATGGTTTTATAATAAATCCTATAAATCAAAGCAAGTGGTTGAGAACCCTCAATCATATGAGTGATCTCTCTTGTAGTTTTAATATTTAATGTTAAGGCTTTTTATAAATTATGATCACTTAGGCTTAATGTGAAATCAGGAAAGCAATTGAAATGGATTGGACCATTATGCAAACTTGATTCCACAATACCTATAATACAGGGGTGATAATTCAAAAATCTAGCATCTCTGAGACAGAGGTAGATACTTGAATTGATTCCTTTAATGTTAAGTGGTTTAACAGCAACTTGAACATGTTCTATAAGAATAAAATTATAACCCCTTTTCCTATATTTTTTTAATAACATCTGGGGATAAAAAGACTACAATTTTCATATTTTTTGTTGCTTGCATAAACTTTTTCAACTGTTTCAACATTATAATCTGTTTTAAAATTATCTAAAAAGGTTGACTGATAAATTTTTCTAGGAGAAACTCTGGGAATGTTCCAATTATGTAGAGCTTGACTAAGGTTTTCATAACTATGTTCTTCTTGGTTGACAATGTCTGGAACAGGGGGGTAAAGCTGACCTATTTCTAACTGAGGAGCTAGATCTGAATAATCTACTCATATTTACAGTTTCAAAAATAACTCTTACTCATTATTCGTTCATTCATACCCTCTTTACCCTAAGCAGACTCACACCTATGTTCTATAACCAAACACTGCTCACACCCTAGAGACTAACAAAAGGTTATCGGCGAACAAGGTGGACTACAGGTAAATTAGGTGACTTCAGAATAATGAAAAAAGAAAGTTTTGAAAGAAGAAAGAGAAGTTGATTAAACAAATCTTACTCAACAATTAGAAATAATATGACTTGGCTCTGATACCATTTGGCTCTAATATATATATATATATATATATATATATATATATATATATATATATATATATATATATTTACATTCCTGTCTGGCCTGGAGATCACTTCGTGGCCTTTTACTGTTATTTATATATATATAGGATCCGGATCTAGTCTGGTATCCCGAATTTTATAAAATACGGACCTTTTTTTTTGTTTTTTTTAAAACAACTAATTTTTTTTTAATATTTTATGGAACTTAAATTTTTACATAATACAATATTTTTGGTGTGAGTTGGATACATATAACAAAATATGTCTATATAGGTCCGCATTTTAAGCCTGTCCAGGAGTCCGTACATGATCCTTTCTCTCTCTCTCTCTCTCTCTCTCTTGTAAAATATATATATTTACACTTCAAGTCCTGCCTGGAGTTTACTTCGTGACAGTTGATTGTTCATATATATATATATATATATATATAATTGTTATTTAGCCTGCGAGCTAGATTTACCTAAATCTGGCTATTTCTTACTTTGACCGGTTCATGGTGACTAAACTGGAACCGTTGAAGCTGGAATTGTTTAGATTTACTCAAATCTAGTTCTTTTCCTAGCTTTTATTAGTCTGCAGGCTAGATTTGCCTAAATTTGGCCATTTCTCACTTTGACCGGTTCATGGTGACCAAACTAACCGTTGAAGTTGGAATAATTTAGATTTACTCAAATATAGTTCTTTTTCTAGATTTTTGTACATATTGCTTTCTCATGTGAGCCTATGAATCACGTGATCACAAATTCAGCCTCTGAATCTAGATCCGGTTCCTGTGATGGACATTTTCAGCTGCAGCCAGCTTGTAAATTATTCGCGGTGTCTGAATTTCCTTAGATGGCTTTCATGCCCACAAGGAGTTCGGCATTGCAATGTATCTTATTCTCTCGAAAATACCTCGCATCTCGAAAAATAAAAGCAATCAAGCCGAACACCTAATAAAATTGAAGTATTAAATGTCTCAATTACTATTGAGAACAAGAGTTTGAAAAACCTATTTTACAAACATCATTGCTATATCTTGTTAAAATTGAACTTTTATACAAAAATCAAACCCTTTATATATAGGTGCGAACGAGTCATAACACTACTTCCAAACAACTGCACATAGACCTAACACACACACACACACATTCACAGATAAAAGTTATAATGAAAGGTAGAGGTAACTGTGAGATCCCAAATTTTATGAAATGAAAGTATTCAATTTTCATATAATTATTATTTTATTTCGTAAATGGTTAAATTGATAAAAGGTTAAAGTTAAGGGTGATATTTAAAATTTTTTACAAAGTAAGCAAGTTGTTATTTGTTGTACCGGAGAATATTCGATTGATCAAGGAATATTCGTTTTCACAGGAAATATACGTACGACGGCACAATCATTGGTAGACCCCACAACGGAAGTATTGTCGTAGTAAGAAAACGACATAATTATCATTTTATAAAAATAACGACGAAAGTATTACCGTGAAAACTGTTGAACTACCTAGTAGTAAAAGTACAGTAATACGCGTGGTTGCATAGTAGTACACGGTATTAATTATTGATGCTTACGTGAGAAGTCACTCAGTTATACTCAATTATTGCTACAGTAATTGTTGCATCATATCTCTCATATTATTGATTCAATTATTGTCATAGTATCATCTGCATAATATGTTATATTATTAAATCAATAATTGAGATAACAAAATTATTCATATTATTATTTGCAATATTGACAATGTCTAGAAGTTCTGTCAAGGAGAGCTTAGATAATCTAATTGCGCGTCAATAGGGAGAAATCCTTATCGGAAAGCCCCCTATTTCCTGGGAACGACTTGGTTGTTAAATATTGTGAATTATAATATTAATGATAAATAAGTTCGTGTTGATTAAAGATGAAATTGATATTTTCATTGTGTTGGGATTATTAGTGTTTGTGGAAATTGACATTTCTTTCGATAATAACTTATGTCTGGAAGTTATATTGACCAATCGGGTAATTAACCGGATAAATGAGCAATTAATTGCTATTAATTCACATGCTTATAACTATGTGTTCACATGTGTGTACTATTGATTCACATGATTTACTATTAGGGAAGTTGGTGTAAGATTGATAATACTTGCATGACTAAATTAAAAATAGAGGTATAGTTGAAGGTACTATACTGTAATTAGTTTTTTCACATGATTAGAACTATTTAGTCACATGATTTACTATTAGGGGAGGTGGTACAAGTTTGATAATACTTACAGGACTAAATTAAAAATGAAGAAAAAGAGGAAGGTATTATACTGTAATATTTCGAGCCCCAAAATATGCAATTATCGAAACTATATTTTCCTATAAATAGAAGCTAATTCCTTCATTATTTTTTACCAATTCACTAAAGCTATAAGAGCAATTATTATAGAAAGAAATTATAGAGAAAAAAAGGAAGAGAAGTCTGCTACCTCACTATTTCAGTATATAGTTTTCTTCTGAGGTAAGGGATATTATTATTATAGTAAGGGGTATTATTTCTTTCATATATTCATGAAGAGAGCTATTGTTATTCCATTCTTTATTATTATATTAGAATAACCTGTCTATGCGAAGTACTGCATACATGGTAAAATTCTACTGTTATTTTATTCTTTATTATTCTGTTGGAATATCCTGTCTATGCGGATTACGTATGACCTGGTTCCATGCTTTATTATTCTGTTGGAATATCCTGTCTGTGCGGATTACGCATGACCTGGTTCCATTATTTATTATTCTATTGGAATAACCTGTCTGTGTAGTCTATCGCATGTCTGGTGAATTCTTCTGTTATTCCATTCTTTATTATTCTGTTGAAATAACATGTCTATGTGGATTACCACATGCATGGTGAATGATCCTTCGTATTCATTCTTTATTAAATTGTGGAAATGATCTGTCTACGTGGATTACGGCATTGCGGGTGATAATCCATTTGCAGTTTCATATATTCTATTATACTCGTATGAGATATCATTTCTTTTATACTCGTCATGGAATATCATTTTCTTTGGTATTTTTTTATGAGTTACTATTCACGGGTTAATATTCACCCAGTTACTATTCACTCTAGTATTATTTACTCGGGTATTCGGGGCACTTTTCGTGTCGGAGTACTATTCATGAGTTACTATTCATAGATTACTATTCACCCAAATTACTATTCACCCGAATATTATTCACTCGGATATTTGGGGTACTTTTCATGCCGTGATATTATTCACGAGGTACTATTCCCGAAGTACTGTTCACAAGATACTATTCACCCGAAAAATATATTTCTTTTCTGTCCAAATTATTTTTGGTATATGAATATTATTCTTGAATTTTAGTTCACAAAGCAGAATCATGTTGATAATTTGAATATTTTTAAACTCTGGATAAATTTAAAGTCTTTAATATTTATCCTTGATTTTGTTTGATTAATGCTTATATCATTGTCGTCATCCTCATGCTTATATTATGATGAAAGTCATCTTTGGCTTACGTGCAAAGATGGACTGTTGATTATTAGTTTTACAGTTGTATATCTTTGGCTTACGTGCAAAGATAGACTGTTGATTATTGATTTTACAGTTGTATATCTTTGGCTTACGTACAAAGATGAACTATTGATTGATGAGTATTTTTGGCTTATGTGCATAGATGAACTGTTTATTGGTATGATTATGACCAGGGATCATTCGGTATAATCATGACCCGTAATGTTATAGATGATGTGTTAAAAGTCCTCATTGGCCCGTAGTGCATTGATGGACAGTTATTGGTATGATTATAACCAGGGATTATTCGGTATAATCATGATCATTGATGATTACATGAATATCCTTGGCCGTAGTGCAGGGATGATTCGATGATGTGGATTATTTATTAAGCTGAGTCTCAGCAATAAAATATTGATTATACACTTTTAATTCGTAAAAGATAGTAGATATCATGCTCTACTTGACTCTTCTAAAATACAGTTGTATATCTTTGGCCTGTAGTACAAAGATGAATTGTAAATGAATATCTTTGGCAGTAGTGCAAAGATGAATTTATTAGTATGATTATGAGCAGGAATTGTGATTTGGTATAACCATGATTTTTAATGTTTCAGGTGAAGATAGTTGATGAAAATTATCTTCGTCCTTAGTGCGAAGAGGAATTTAGAATCACAATTATGATTATGAGTTATTCATATGATTGTGGACAGGAATTGTTGATTGATGTTACAGGGATAAAATATTATTGGTGGACTTTTAACATGGAGAAGATAATAGACCTGATGGTCTATTTGACTCTTCTAATGGATTGCTCGTTCCGCTGTAACTATGGTTGAAAAGTTGTATCATCTACCATATGTCCTAAATCTTTGATTTATTACTAATGAAGGCTATTGATGATGTAAATTATCTTTAGTCATGATATTCTTTGTTGGGTTAGTTGTGCTCACCCTTTTTGCTTCACAATTCCTTTCAGGTAATAAGAGTGTAGCTGGGTCGAGCGGGGATAATAGGAGAATAGAACGGTGGTCTACAGGTGTTGAGGTTCTCCCTAAATAGTATGGAAATAATTTTGTTGAGAACTTTAGATAAGTGTGTCGTATTGTATACGCCATTTGATATTTAATTTTGGTGAAACGAATAGGGTGAGGTGAACCCAACTTTGGAAGTGTGTTTTGCTATTATCATATAAGATGCCTAATGACATACAACCTCATATTATCATAAGACAAGATTGTGCACATCCACTTGCTGAGTATTCTACGAGCACTACCTTTATGATCTTAGAGTTTATTTGAAATATAATTTTCACTTGGTGACAACGGAGATAATTATATGTCAAGAGAAGACTCGCCATTGGAAAGAAGTTGATAGTAATCTTATTATTTCTCTTTGGGGACTTTTGGGTCAACCAAGGATAATTTTGTGGACATATAATATCTATCATAACCTAGACGCATGGTCTCCTATGTACGAAGGTTTCCTTGAGTATTTTCCAAAGATTTTAATTTTTAAAACAATTATTAACTGTACCTTTATGTAAGGTACCATTGTAAGGTCTTGTGGTCAAGGCACCACGAGAGTATTATATATATTTGCATTAAAACTCACAGCTTATCTGTTGTCGTACTCGCACGACAGTTCAACAGTTGTATAAATGAAGTTTATAATTGATTTTTATAGTGCGATATCTAGTGACTCAGAATGGGCCGTGTGGACCTATTTTGGGGGCGTCACAGTAATCGTGTTATCACAGAAGTCGGGGGGTGCCTAACACCTTCCCTCTGCTTAATCAAGCCCTCGGACCCTAACGAATTTTAGTTTTGCAGACCAGTTAAATAGTGTCACATCATTGAGTCTTTGTGCAAACCTTTTCTCGGTTGAGTTAGTACAACTATTTAAAATATACCAACTGGCGGCTCTAAAAGTTAAATCGTCAACATTAACATGTCGGACCTTTTCAAACTTGTTTTTTCAAACAAAACTCATCTAAAATGAGAACACCAAAAGACAAGCACAGAAAGGGACAAATAAAAATCATGACGTCGACATGTGGTGACTCTGCTGGGGACTCCAGTAAGAGGGCTTAAGCCGCTATTCAAACCTTTCAAAAACTTTTATCTGCTTATGTGTGAATGATGCATTTACATTTGAATGAATGTGTACTAATACTTTATTTACTGCACTTAGTGCTTTGCACCATATCTGCCTGTGATATTAGTGCTTCGCACATGTCATCATTTCTATACGGTGAGACGCGATGTATGTGAATGTATGTTGTGTGGTCCCTCCACCAGGAGGCTATCCCGTCGGTGTTTGATTACTGGACTCGTCGGGAGACTAATTCCACGAGGCTCAAGAAAGGCACCACTCAGATTTGCTCCAGTTGAAAGATCGGATTAACTTCCCATCGAGGAAATTGCGATGATCTGGGAACCTTCATACCAAAAAGCCGCAACAGTAGCCTATGATAGGTTAGCCTCTGATAAACCAAATGCGAAGAGAAGTCTCTTCATACCTTTCCATTTTAATTACCTGTAATTTTAATTACTTGTATTTTATTTCCATGTTAATCTCAGTGTAATGGAAATAATAAAGGAGTATGTGAACATGCATTCCTGTTTCATATCAAGACCTGTCATGTTATCCTGTCATCAAAACGAATGACATCCGTTTTATAGGAGAACATTAAAACACTCCTAAATGGATACATTACATAGCATGTAACATTTCCCCGTTTTCCCAGACTAAACTATATAGTCTCTTTGTAGGGAAACAATTGGTCTCATTACCCTTTCAAAGTCCAAAAAGGCACTAAGCCCACAGTCAAACATGGCTACAAGTGCCCCACCTGATCCTACTCTTGTCTCTCGAGAGGAGTTCGAAGGATTAAGGAATGAGATAGCAGAATTGGCTGTCTTTCTAAAAGAACAAAGTAAAAGCACTCGGGGCCAGATAATGCTTACTCAACTAGAGTCATTCACACCAGGGGGCAATCAGGGTATTGGGAAAAAGATGGAAACCCAGATACCTGAACCTCATTCCAATAAATGAACCAACAAAACCCCTCAAATCACAAAGCTCAGGGATGATTGAGAAACTGGAGATATAAGAAAAAAAAGTCCAACAAATGGAGGAAACCATCCGGTTAATCAAAGGGACTGGAAACTATGGAAGTGTTAGTTATTCAGATCTCTGCATATTCCTAGGGGCTCGATATCTTGACAAATTCAAAGTCCCAGAGTTTGAAAAGTACAATGTGGCAGGCGATCTCTATATGCACCTAAAAGTATACATTGGCGAGCTAGGGTCTTATGTTGAAGATGGAAGCCTCAGAATGCAGCTTTTCCAAAAGAGTCTGACTAGAGAGGTTAAGGTCTGGTATGCCCGACTTGACAATGCCAAAATCCACAAATAGGAAGAATTGGCCCACGCCTTTCTAAATCAATACAGTTTTCAGTCATAAATAGCACTGGATCGATACCAAGTGACTAAAGTCAAAAAGCAAAGTACTGAGTCTTTCCGATAATATGCCCAAAGGTGGAGACATCTACCAGCGCAAGTCATTCCATCAATGACAGAAACTGAGATGGTAATGACGTTTATTGATATCCAAGAGGCTCCTTACTATGAGAGGATCCTAACAGGCATAGGAAAGCCATTCTCAGAAATGATCAAACACAGCGAAATGGCAGAGATGGGCCTGAAAACAAGCAAGATTAAAGACTTCACTACCTTAGAAGCAGTCGCCAAGCATATACAGACTGACAAGTATGCGAGCGATCCCAAGAGGGTACCCGATAAAGGCAATGAAGATGTATCCCTCATTTTACAGGGGCCAGCTAGGAGACCAACCTACAGTCCCCCCATTTGGAAAAAGCAATAAAATCTGCCATTTCAACAACAGGCTGCATTTAACCAATGCCAGGACATAAAAAGAAAATTTGAAAGAATGGAAAATTGAGTGTTCACTCCACTAGGCGATTCCCTTGAAAATGTATTGGCGATATTAATGGATCACAAGAAAATTACCGAACTGGCTCCACCTCTGGAAACAGGGAGCAAAAGATACAATCCAAGCCAGAGATGTGCTAACCATTCAGGATCTCCAGGACACGATACACAAGGTTGTTGGTCTTTAAAGCATAAAATTTAAAATCTGATCGAAAGTGGGAGTATTGTGGTCCAATAACCTGACCAACAAAATGTCAACACCAACCTTTCGTTGTAGCATGATACGGAGGGAGTAAACTTGATCGGGCCAAGAAGCGCTGAAATGTATCCAAATCGTAAGTACCTGCGAAGGATAGAGGAATACCCCCAAAGGCACATAACAAATATTCTAGAGTGGGAATACTCGGAGGAGGGTATGCTAGTAATGCATAAATTAGAGACGATCTAGAATCAAGTAAATCTGCTAGCTAAGTTGATAGTGCGTCAACATCAGGATATGAGGTAGTTTTTCATTTAACTATCAGAAAGTCAAGAGAAAAAAGTGGTTAACCATAATGCAAGCCTATATCTTTCCATGATGAGCCAGCTAAATGAAGAAGATCAAAGCTGGCTGAAATGACAAGAAAAAGGGGATGATAAAATTGCTAGAAGATCTAGCCAACAGAAAAATCGCTCGGGGGAATGCGAATTCTCAACGAAGAAAGATTAAACAACCTCCAAAAGAGCCCAAAAATTCACCCATTTGAGCAAATCAAATGAAGACATGTTACACTTTCTGATAAGCGAAGGAAGGATTTCTGAGTTGTTGCCTCCTATAAATCCCAAGATAAAGAGTTATGATTCCACCAAGATATGTCTCTACCATTCTAACTCACCTGGACATACGACTGAGGAATGCTAGTCTTTGCGACATAAAATTCAGGATCTCATTGAAAATGAAGAGCTGAAGATAGAACTCCTCATGACCAGAAAAGGTAAAAAGGAAAGCTTAATATGTCCACTCGAGACAGACAGTTCAGAGGAGGTGAAGGCTATGAGCACCAATTCTAGCATAACACAAGGTGGACTGATCCTAATGCAAGGAATAAGAGAGAGACAAGGGAATCCCCAAAGGAGATTCCTCCACCAACATCAAACATCTTGTGGTCCAAAGATAGCAACCACGTTCCTAATTTTATCACATTGGATGATGAGGAGGAAATACTAATCCTTTCCAAGGAAGAAACAGCCAAGAAGGGAAGTTCCTTGCAAGAAATGCAACAAAAGTTTGAGGGAGATTTCATGGTCGAATCCTTTCAAGCCCAAGAAAAAGGTGAAAGAATAGATGAAGAAAAAGTTGGTGAGGTTGTTAGGGAAACCAACCCATCGCAGAATCAAAAGTTCATACCTTTTGACGATTGGTCCAGTTCAAGTGTCCCTAAGGAATGTACTGAATCAGGAAGCGATAAAGTTATGGCTATAAGTGAAGATATTCAGAACCAAGAGGTAACCTCTATCGCGAGCTTTGAAGGCAATATAACCACTGACAACTGGACTATCAAGCCTCAGCTAGCTAAGAAGACGTAGATCCAGAGGATAAAGTTATAAGTTTCAGGAGATGTTAGGATGGCATCACTTTCTTCATAGTATGCCTATTATTTTCCCTGCATGTAAATAATAAAAAAAAATCAAAACAATCAAAAAATTAAAATCAAATAAATCAAACCAGTCAGGTCTCAGCCAAAAGTCTGAACTACAAAAGACCTAATCTCCCCTCATCAACGGGAGCACGTAGGCAGCTATTTATGGTGCGATCAAGACAAACAAAAACCCAAACAAACACTTCTCAGACCGTTCAGCTCATTAAGCATGAACAACATAAATCTGATCTCTCCTCATCAATGGGAGTACGTAGGCAACCATTAGTGGTGCGGTTTGACCCTCAAAAGAAACATCCAAACCCAAATTTCAATCCCAAGACAACAAATCAAACCTTGTAGACCAAATCAAACTTGGGTGAAGGCATCACCAACCAAGCTGAGATTTTTGGGCCAATTTAATGGAGTTTTAAGGCCTCTAGAAATCAATCATCAAAGTTGTAACAGCAACACAACGATATATCAAGCATGACCAGTAGCGAGGACCTTCAAAGAGTCGGCCCCCTCAATCACAAGTTTTCATCAAATCAGAAGAAAATCATCAAGGCCGATTGCATGAACAAGTCAAGAACAATGATTGAGGGCATCAAAGCCCAAGTCCACTACTTGTTCACCATATGGTACAGGGGTTAAAGCCTCTTGCGATCTTTGCATCTTATCAGCCCATCTATCAAAGCAACTATCCCAGACAATAAGCAAGTCTGGGGCAATTTTAAAATCAGCGAAAACCCGATATTGGAACCCTTACAACAAGATTGTGGCAATCTCAGAAACAGTGACAACTCAACACTGGGGTATTTATCAACCATTTTGAAGAGGAAAATGCACCAGCCAGCATAATCAGCATGGTCCATCATCATCAGAGCTTCCCTCATATCATATCACTGGCGATTCGGTATGATCATTTTGTCTTTTCCAATCATACTATTCTCAAAATGAATAATCCACATGTGAGGTATGACTCTTTCACCTCTTTATGAGCTTTTAGTCTCCATTAACATGCATTAGCGATAATATACATGTTAAGAATGAGGTTTTTGCTTAACGTGTTATGAAGGGGATTAATTCTTATAAGTATTGTGACGAACGAGAATTTTATAATTTGATTTTAATATTTATTGAATTAAATAAATATTTTTTTGATGATTTAATTATTGGATTAAATAATTATTTGATGCAAATGTGGAATCGAACTTGTAAGACCCCAACTTATTAATGAATAAAATTAAATTTTCTCTAAATATTATTGTGAATAATAAGGGGTTAATTTGATATAATACTTTGGTTATGGGTGAAATGTGCAAATTTTGCAAAATAAGCAAGTGGTTATAAAATATTTATTTTTGGTCGGTGAATATTTGGTTGGTCGTGGAATATTCTTGCTGTCGGGGAATATTCGTACGACGACGCAGCCTTGTGTGGGCCCCATAACGGAAAGCGATTGGATGAAGAAAACGACAAGTATAAGTTGTTTATAAATAACGGCGTAGTTGTTACCGTTAATACTGTTGGAATACCCGGTGGTTAAAATACAGTAGCACACGGTATTGCACCAATTATTGATTCTTACGTAAGAAGGCACTACTCAATAATTGTTACAGTAGTTATTATTCAATATTTTATTTTATTGATTCAATAATTGCTGCGTTGATATTTTATATTATTGTTGTTTCAATAATTGTTGCTGCACAGTATTTTCATTTATCAGATCAATAATTCATATTATTTGAATAATATTATTAGATAACATTATTGGTAATGTCTAGAAAGTTCTGTCTAAGGAGAGGTTTGGTCATCTAATTGCGCGCCAGTAAGGAGAAATCCTTATTGGAAAGCCCCCTCTTTCCTGGGAACGGCCTGGTTGTCATAAATGTGATTCTGTAATATTATTTGTGAATAATTAATTATTGATTCATATGATAAGGAAATATTTATTCTATGTGGATATAAATGAGGGATATATTTTTGTGGTTAAAAATGAAGGAGTTAATGTTGAGGTGTTTTATCAGTATTTTTATCGGAATGGAGGTATTAAAAAAATCAAATCAGGGTTTTTGAGAAATATTGCGGGTGTTATAATTTTTAATCCGACCGTTGGATCGTGGTAATCTTTGGATATGTTATACATATATAAGTTGAGTATATGTCCACAAATTTTGAACCGTTAAAAATGAACGTATGATTTATTATGAATTTTACAAGATGACTGGTTCAGAAATTGTTGAATTTTCGGAGTTTATTATTTTGGTGGAAAATTCTAGAATTGGTGGGCCCCACTTGTGGTTGGTGAAGAAATGTGCTGAATTATATTTCAAATGTGGTGGGTGGGAATAGTAGCAGGTAAAGCCATCAGGTTGCAGGTCAAACCTACCAAAATTTTCCTATAAATAGAGGGCTAAGTTAGAATTGAAAATCACACCAGAAACAAGTTTTCTCTCTTTCTCTCTCTAGATTATTGAGTGTATTTTGTGAGTATTTAGATACTTTGAGAGTTTCTATTCATCAGAGCAAGTTTCTTTCAGCCTTATACCGGTATTCCGACCAGAAGTACTGATATTTTGAGGTAAGGGATATTATTTTCTTCTTAATGATATTATTTTCTTCAATATCATTATGCTGAAATATTGATATGAGTTTTTATCAAATTTGGAACTTTTTGTGTCGGGGGTTACTATTCACGTATACGGCACTATTCACGTATACGGCACTATTCACGAATACGGCACTATTCACCGAAAAATAAAATTTTCCCTTTTTGTCCAAGATGTCTATTATGGTTACTATCTTTGATTGTATCCATGTTTTGATCTTTATTTTTGAATTCTGCTTCACAATTGATTATTATGAAGTATTATTGATCTTGGATAAACTGTTATACGAATCCCTACTATTTGTCCTTCTGTCTCATTGGATTCGTTCTCTTTAAGATATTTTTCATCATCCTCAGTCCTAAATGATGATACAAATGAATATCTTTGGCCTGTAGTGCAAAGATGTATAATTACTTGATGAATATCTTTGGCCTGTAGTGCAAAGATGAACAGGTGTTGAGATGAACATGACCGACTGATGATACAAATGAATATCTTTGGCCTGTAGTGCAAAGATGAATATTTGGTTAAAGATGATTATTAATTGATGTTACAGGGATAAAATATTGATGATGGACTTTTAAATCTTAGAAGATAGTAGAATTCTTTCTCTACTTGACTCTTCTAATGGTTTGTTGTTTCCGCTGCAGTTGTTGATCTAAAACTTGTTGTCGATTATATTTTATCAGATTTTTCCCTGTTGAAGACTAACGATAATTTGTTGTATATTATCTTAGTCATAATATTCTTTACTGGGCTAGTTGAGCTCACCCTTTTCCTTTTTGTTCCATTTTTCTTCTCAGGAGGTGAGAACATAGCAGGATCTAGTCGGGGTATGGAGTGATGGTTCTAGAAAGATGTATTAGCAGTCCTCACTATTTCTGTAAAATAGTGTTTGAATAATTGTAATGAGGATTTATTTGAGTGTGGATATTGTCTAGAAGACAATATTTGTATTTAAACTCACAGTATGTGTTGTCGTATTTTGCACGACAATTGTATTATTGAAGTTGTAGTTTGCTTTCTGTACCATGTATTTGGCGACTCAGAATGGGTGTTGTATACCTATTCTGGGGGCGTCACAGTTGGTATCAGAGCTTAGGGATATGATCCCTGGCTGAGATGTGAGACAAGAACTAGGAGGGGAGAGACGGGGAATTCCTTCGCTAGTATGACCTGACTAAGTTTATTTGGTGTTTATTTGGTCGGTCAGAGTATAGGGATAATATATGACATGACTATTAACCCTTGTTTTATGGCAGTATTTAAGAATGGCAGCTGAGAACGTTAATAATGGAGTAAATCAGACCGTGGAACACCTTTATCACAACCCAGGGGAACGTGCAACAGGAAGGCAATATTCCTCCTGTAAACAACGTTACCGAGCAAACGATGAATGATGGAATGTTTAGGAGCTTTTTGCAGTTCATGCAAAATCAGACGAGGGAGACTCGTGTGCAGAATACGGGTGGAAATAATGACAACGCGCGGTTTGTCACAGCTAAGCAGTTCAAAGAATTGGGACCGCCAGAATTTAAGGGAAAGCCGGATCCGATCATGGCGGAAACATGGGTCAAGCAAATTACCAAGATATTCGATGTCTTGGGATGCACGGAGGAACAGAAGGTTCCATTCGCCACCTTTATGTTCCGCGGTGAGGCAGACTACTGGTGGGAGTCTGTGAAGCGTACCCAGCCTGACGCACTCAACATGTCCTGGGAAACATTTCAAAAACTGTTCAATGACAAGTACTTTCCTGAAAGTATTCGTCATATGAAGGAGGTTGAGTTTATTAGACTGGAACAAAACAACATGACGGTGTCCCAGTACGAGGCGAAGTTTGCAGAGTTATCCAGGTTTGCACCTCATTTGGTCGAAAATGAGGAACGAATGACGCGGATGTTTCTGAGAGGTTTAAAACCTGAGATTCGTCAATACCTTATCTCTCATAAATTTTCTCTGTATTCAGACGTTGTCAACAGGGCCCAATTATTAGAGAGAGATAATGAGTATACTCAACCGAGGGACCACAACCAGGGTCATACCGGTGACAGCAATCATCAGAGCGATGATAACCAACGAGGAGGGAAAAATACGAACAAAGGCGGTAACCACTCGGGTGGTCATCGTGGCCATGATAATAGGAGAGGTGAGTCAAGTGGAAATTTCAGAAAGAGGAGATTCAACAATGACGGGAAGACATCAGCACCAGCACCAGCACCAACAACAAATTTTAGGGGAGGAGAACGACCGCCAGTTAGATGTTACAAATGCGGGAAAGAGGGACATATCAGCCCAAACTGTCCACAACAATCCAAGGTGTGTTACAACTGTGGGAAGGAAGGCCACATCGCTCGAGATTGTACTATAGCGAAACCAAGTTCAGCGGGAGTGGTGATTCCAAGGGCTGTCCCGGATAAGGCGAAATCAGCGGTTCCTGGAAGAGCGTTTGTCGTTACTGGCCAAAACGCGAGAAACCCGAACGAGGTGATCACGGGTAAGCTAATCTTGAATTCTTGCGAAGTTTATACTTTACTAGATACCGGTTCTACCCATTCTTTTATCTCTCCTGCTTGTGCTCAACGTTTAAACTTGACTCCGGAGAAATTGGACTTTAACTTATCTGTTGAAACTCCGTTGGGTGAAACCTTCGTTACATCTACAGTTTATAAATCTTGCATGATCCAAGTTGGCACTATCACATTACCTGTTGATCTTATCTCTTTAAAGATACTTGCTTTTGATGTGATTTTAGGAATTGATTGGTTAACCACTCATCATGCTAAAATTGATTGTTTTCGTAAGGTTGTTAGTTTTCATATTCCTAACCAACCTGTCATACGAATTCAAACTACTAAACCACTAAAATCAGTCACTGTCATATCAAGCCACAAAGCTATTCGTTTATTGAAAAACGGATGTCAAGCTTTCTTAGCCCATGTTATGGATTTGAACAAAGACAAGTCAGATTTGAATAATATTTCTATTGTTAGAGAATTTTCCGATGTATTTCCTGAAGAACTTCCGGTCTACCCCCGGAACGAGAAATTGAATTCTTTATTGACCTTGAACCCGGTACAAAGCCCATTTCTAAAACCCCATATCGAATGGCTCCTATTGAACTTCAGGAGTTAAAAGTCCAACTACAAGAGTTGTTGGACATCGGTTTTATTCGTCCTAGTACGTCTCCTTGGGGTGCTCCTGTTTTATTCGTAAAGAAGAAAGACGGGAGTATGCGACTTTGTATTGACTATCGAGAATTGAACCATGTCACCATCAAGAATAGGTATCCGCTACCTCGCATTGATGACCTGTTTGACCAGTTGCAAGGAGCACAATTCTTTTCAAAGATCGATCTTCGTTCTGGATATCATCAGCTGAAGATTAAAACTGAGGATATTCCAAAGACTGCCTTCAGAACTCGGTACGGGCATTATGAATTCTTAGTAATGTCTTTTGGATTGACTAATGCTCCTGCTGCCTTCATGGATATGATGAACCGTGTATTCAAAGAATATTTGGATCAGTTCGTTGTTGTCTTTATTGATGACATCCTCATCTATTCCAAAAGCCGTGAAGATCATGAGCGCCATTTGAAGCTGGTACTGCAAAGGCTTCGTGAAAACAAGCTATATGCCAAACTGAAGAAATGCGAGTTCTGGCTTGAGGAAGTAGCATTCCTTGGGCACGTGGTGTCAAAACATGGAGTATCTGTCGACCCGGCGAAGATTGAAGCCATACAAAGTTGGGAGCAACCGAAGTCGGTAACCGAAGTACGTAGCTTTCTGGGCTTAGCTGGTTATTATCGGAGATTTGTGGAAGGATTTTCTCGAATCGCTACTCCGTTAACTCAGCTGACTCGGAAAGATACAAAATTCGTATGGAGTGAGGAATGCGAGAAGAGTTTCCAAGAACTCAAGAGGAGACTCATTTCGGCACCTGTTTTGACAATACCATCTGGTTCGGATGGATTTGTTATCTACAGCGATGCTTCAGGCAAAGGGTTAGGATGTGTTCTCATGCAACATGGGAAAGTCATAGCCTATGCCTCACGACAACTCAAAGAATATGAGAGGAATTATCCTACTCATGATTTGGAGTTGGCAGCAGTCGTTTTTGCGTTGAAGATCTGGAGACACTACCTGTATGGGGAGAAAGTGGAGATCTATACAGATCATAAAAGCCTCAAATATTTCTTCACCCAAAAGGAACTCAACATGCGGCAACGACGTTGGCTTGAGCTGTTGAAAGATTACGATCATACCATCCAATACCATCCTGGAAAAGCAAACGTAGTAGCTGACGCATTGAGTAGAAGATCATATGCGGGTACGAGTGCAATGTTTTTAACACAAAGGCCCATTTTGTATGACTTGCAAAGGATGGAGATAGAGATGAAGGCTCCAAGTACCCACATGATGATATCAAATATACGAGTAGAACCGACTTTAATCGATAAAGTTAAAGCTGCTCAAGCTACGGATATAGAGCTGATGCGTATGAAGAAGAAAGTGCAAGAAGGTGCTATTCCAGAAGCAAGAATCGATGAAGAAGGAATACTTCGAGTCAACTCCAGACTTTGTGTTCCTAACGATTTTGACTTGAAGCATAGAATAATGATGGAGGCACACAACACACCGTTTGCAATCCATCCTGGGAGTACCAAAATGTATCACGATCTTCGACATACATTTTGGTGGAGCAATATGAAAAGAGAGATCGCGGAGTTTATCTCGAGATGTTTAACTTGTCAACGTGTAAAAGCGGAGCATCAAGTACCAAAGGGTCCATTGCAACCACTTGAGATTCCGAAATGGAAGTGGGAACACATTACTATGGATTTTGTTACGGGTCTTCCCAAGGTTTCTCAAGGCATAGATGCGATTTGGGTTATTGTTGATAGATTAACCAAGTCCGCTCATTTCTTGCCGATACGTGAGACTTATTCCCTTGAACGTCTTGCTAGTATGTACGTGAACGAGATTGTGAGATTGCATGGCATGCCAGTATCCATAGTTTCGGATCGTGACCCAAGATTCACTTCACGATTTTGGGTTAGCTTGCAGAAAGCTATGGGCACGGATTTACGATTCAGTTCAGCATACCATCCTCAAACGGACGGACAATCAGAGAGGACTATTCAAACTCTTGAAGATCTATTAAGACTTTGTGTCTTAGATCTCAAAGGGAGTTGGGATAAGTACCTACCATTGGTGGAATTCTCCTACAACAACAGTTATCAGGCGAGCATAGGTATGGCTCCATTTGAGGCGTTGTATGGAAGAAAATGTCGTTCTCCAGTATGCTGGGACGAGGTGGGTGAAGCAACATTGTTGGGACCAGAGTTGGTACGCATTACTACAGAGAAGATCCAAACGATTCGACAACGTATACAAACGGCACAGGATCGACAAAAGAGTTATGCGGATCTTCATCGGAAGGACGTGGAATTTAATATTGGGGATCATGTATTGTTACGTGTTGCACCATGGAAGGGAGTTACAAGATTTGGGAAGAGAGGAAAGCTCAATCCAAGATTTGTTGGTCCATTTGAGATTCTTGAGCGAATAGGAAATGTGGCATATAGACTCGCATTACCTCCAAGCATGTCTCGTGTTCATAATGTTTTTCACATATCTATGCTTCGTAAATATGTTAAAGACCCGAACCACATTATTGAGTTAGAACCAGACGAGATAGCTGAAGATTTAACGTACGAGGAGGTACCTGTTAAGATCTTGGATAGGAAAGAGCATGTCCTACGCACGAAGGTTATACCACAAGTTAAGGTTTTGTGGAGAAACCATGCTATTGAAGAAATGACCTGGGAGTTGGAATCAGAAATGAAAGCGAGGTATCCTCACCTTTTTGAAACATCAGGTACGTACGTCAATTTCGAGGACGAAATTTCATAAGGAGGGGAGGTTGTAAGACCCCAACTTATTAATGAATAAAATTAAATTTTCTCTAAATATTATTGTGAATAATAAGGGGTTAATTTGATATAATACTTTGGTTATGGGTGAAATGTGCAAATTTTGCAAAATAAGCAAGTGGTTATAAAATATTTATTTTTGGTCGGTGAATATTCGGTTGGTCGTGGAATATTCTTGCTGTCGGGGAATATTCGTACGACGACGCAGCCTTGTGTGGGCCCCATAACGGAAAGCGATTGGATGAAGAAAACGACAAGTATAAGTTGTTTATAAATAACGGCGTAGTTGTTACCGTTAATACTGTTGGAATACCCGGTGGTTAAAATACAGTAGCACACGGTATTGCACCAATTATTGATTCTTACGTAAGAAGGCACTACTCAATAATTGTTACAGTAGTTATTATTCAATATTTTATTTTATTGATTCAATAATTGCTGCGTTGATATTTTATATTATTGTTGTTTCAATAATTGTTGCTGCACAGTATTTTCATTTATCAGATCAATAATTCATATTATTTGAATAATATTATTAGATAACATTATTGGCAATGTCTAGAAAGTTCTGTCTAAGGAGAGGTTTGGTCATCTAATTGCGCGCCAGTAAGGAGAAATCCTTATTGGAAAGCCCCCTCTTTCCTGGGAACGGCCTGGTTGTCATAAATGTGATTCTGTAATATTATTTGTGAATAATTAATTATTGATTCATATGATAAGGAAATATTTATTTTATGTGGATATAAATGAGGGATATATTTTTGTGGTTAAAAATGAAGGAGTTAATGTTGAGGTGTTTTATCAGTATTTTTATCGGAATGGAGGTATTAAAAAATCAAATCAGGGTTTTTGAGAAATATTGCGGGTGTTATAATTTTTAATCCGACCGTTGGATCGTGGTAATTTTTGGATATGTTATACATATATAAGTTGAGTATATGTCCACAAATTTTGAACCGTTAAAAATGAACGTATGATTTATTATGAATTTTACAAGATGACTGGTTCAGAAATTGTTGAATTTTCGGAGTTTATATTTTGGTGGAAAATTCTAGAATTGGTGGGCCCCACTTGTGGTTGGTGAAGAAATGTGCTGAATTATATTTCAAATGTGGTGGGTGGGAATAGTAGCAGGTAAAGCCATCAGGTTGCAGGTCAAACCTACCAAAATTTTCCTATAAATAGAGGGCTAAGTTAGAATTGAAAATCACACCAGAAACAAGTTTTCTCTCTTTCTCTCTCTAGATTATTGAGTGTATTTTGTGAGTATTTAGATACTTTGAGAGTTTCTATTCATCAGAGCAAGTTTCTTTCAGCCTTATACCGGTATTCCGACCAGAAGTACTGATATTTTGAGGTAAGGGATATTATTTTCTTCTTAATGATATTATTTTCTTCAATATCATTATGCTGAAATATTGATATGAGTTTTTATCAAATTTGGAACTTTTTGTGTCGGGGGTTACTATTCACGTATACGGCACTATTCACGTATACGGCACTATTCACGAATACGGCACTATTCACCGAAAAATAAAATTTTCCCTTTTTGTCCAAGATGTCTATTATGGTTACTATCTTTGATTGTATCCATGTTTTGATCTTTATTTTTGAATTCTGCTTCACAATTGATTATTATGAAGTATTATTGATCTTGGATAAACTGTTATACGAATCCCTACTATTTGTCCTTCTGTCTCATTGGATTCGTTCTCTTTAAGATATTTTTCATCATCCTCAGTCCTAAATGATGATACAAATGAATATCTTTGGCCTGTAGTGCAAAGATGTATAATTACTTGATGAATATCTTTGGCCTGTAGTGCAAAGATGAACAGGTGTTGAGATGAACATGACCGACTGATGATACAAATGAATATCTTTGGCCTGTAGTGCAAAGATGAATATTTGGTTAAAGATGATTATTAATTGATGTTACAGGGATAAAATATTGATGATGGACTTTTAAATCTTAGAAGATAGTAGAATTCTTTCTCTACTTGACTCTTCTAATGGTTTGTTGTTTCCGCTGCAGTTGTTGATCTAAAACTTGTTGTCGATTATATTTTATCAGATTTTTCCCTGTTGAAGACTAACGATAATTTGTTGTATATTATCTTAGTCATAATATTCTTTACTGGGCTAGTTGAGCTCACCCTTTTCCTTTTTGTTCCATTTTTCTTCTCAGGAGGTGAGAACATAGCAGGATCTAGTCGGGGTATGGAGTAATGGTTCTAGAAAGATGTATTAGCAGTCCTCACTATTTCTGTAAAATAGTGTTTGAATAATTGTAATGAGGATTTATTTGAGTGTGGATATTGTCTAGAAGACAATATTTGTATTTAAACTCACAGTATGTGTTGTCGTATTTTGCACGACAATTGTATTATTGAAGTTGTAGTTTGCTTTCTGTACCATGTATTTGGCGACTCAGAATGGGTGTTGTATACCTATTCTGGGGGCGTCACAGAACTACCCGGATTTGGGGGTGTCAGAAGTTGGTACCAGAGCCGTAGGTTATGAACCTTAGGTGGGGGAACAAGCTTAGGTAGTAACCTTATAGAAAGAAGATATTAATGGAAAACTCTTATCGAGTTCTTAGAAATGAATTTTTGTAATTCATTGAAGATAATAAAATACATTATGTGTTTATGTGTTAAAGTTTGTGTTAGATGATACGACTTAGTAACTAAAACTTAAAATTTTGTTATCAGGATGTCGAATGTTGGAGAAGCTAGTCAAGCTAGGGAGGAAGAACCCTGAGTACCTATAGTACCTACAGAGGAGGAAACCCTAGACATCCATGTCGTTAGGGAACAGCTGGTTCAGAGGGAGTCATCTCCATTGATCACCGTTGTTGGTCAGGAGCATGAGCCCGAGACTGATCCTGAGGATGATCCTGAGGAAGAGTTTGATGAGGAAGAGGAAAAAGAGGAATTACCACGGTACACTGTTGATGCTGAGATATATGACACGTTATATAACCGTAACGTCGAATTACAAGACGAGGTTCAGGAATTGACTGAGCGAGCGACAGTTCAACAGTCTACTCTAGAGGAGAAGGAGAGGGAGATTTCGACTCTTCACTCACGATTGGGAAATGTAGAATGTGATTTGGTCCATGAGAAGGGTCAAAACCGAGGATAAGACCTAGGAGATAGAGAAGCTGAAGAAGGAACTGAAGGAAACCTCCGGAAGACTGAAAATAGCAGAGGAAGGATGGGTAAGAGAATCACGTCGAGCTGATCGTGCAGAAGATGATAGTCATGTACAGAAGGCGAAGATTGGGGAGACATACTCTATACTTAACAAGGCAATGAATAAGACTCAAGATCGAGTTTTGAGGTATCCCATCCAGTTCGAAGGACTTCCATTGTATATGATGGATCGCAGGACGATGTATCGCATCTTAGAAGAGGAGCGTAGCAAGGCTATTCAGTACATTGATCGGCAGTGATATGATTTGCTTAATTATGTGAAGAACTTAATTAGTTTTTACCGATGTATTTATGAACAAAGGAATAGTTTAAATGTTTTAAATCCTATGGATTCTTTATTCCAGGATAGTTGATGTAAATAGTAGTTATGCTATCATTTAATGTTAAAACTTTTGACTTGAATGAAAATATATCAAGTTGTTTGAGATGATGTATTAAATGAGTATGTTAATTGTTAAGAAATGCCTTAACTATTTAGAGAAATAAAAAAAGTTCTAATAAGCGTTTATTTAACAGAAAAATGCCGCCAAGGAGAAGACAACAACGTCAACCGACTCAAGAAGAGTCAACCAATAATAACAATAACGCCAATGCTAATCCCGTTCAGCAGTTGGTGAACTGACTAACTGGAGCCATGAATAATCAACCTCAAGCTCCACCAAACACAACATTTAAAGACTTCAAGGCGGTGGGACCGCCAGAGTTCAAAGGTTTCATGAACCCAATCGAAGCTCAAATATGGGTTATGGAGATGGAGAAGGTTTTCGACGTTGCTAGGGTTAGAGAAGACCAGAAGACCGCTTTTACAACGTTTATGCTGAAGTCTGAGGCTAGCTACTGGTGGCAAGCAAACAAAGTGCGAGGAGGTGAAGGTGTAATTACATGGGAGAGATTTAAAGAGATGTTTTTCGAAATGTACTTCCCAACTAGTTCGCAGAATCAGATGGAGGTTTAATTTCTAGAACAAAGGCAGGGAAACATGAGCGTACCTGACTACGCGGCTAAATTCAACGAGTTGGCAAGGTTAACCCCATACCAAGTACACACTGGCGAGAGAAAAGCCAGAAGATTCGAACAAGGGCTAAAGCTTTGGGTATACAGCAAGGTATCAATGTTTCAGCTAAACACTTTTATCGGAGTATTGGAAAAGGCCATCCTCGTTGAAGGTGGAAGCGATGCGGTGACCAAGTATAATCAAGAGCAGAAGAAGAAGAAGAGTGAGAATGAAGGTAACAACAAGACTGGTGGGAGTAGCACTGGGGGTAATCATAATCAGAAGAGGAAGTGGACGGATAACTCGTCAGCTGGAAGTCAACAAGGAGGGTAGAAAAAAAAGATCGAAGCATGCTCGACCTACGGGAAAGCTCATCTAGGAGTTTGTATGAAGGGAAAGAGAGTATGCTACAATTGTGGTCAGGAAGGCCACATAGCACCTAATTGTCCTAATCCAAAGAAGGGTGCTTGTTTCACTTGTGGTTCGAAGGATCATCTAGCAAGAGACTGCCCTAAGAAGGGATCAAGAGGAGCGGTACCAGGAGGTAACCATGGAAATAACAGTGGAAATGCCTTAACCATCACCGGACCAACCGTAACAAACTGACCGACCGCCAGAACTTTCAATATGACAGTGCAGGATGCAATCCAGTCTAGTGATGTGGTGTCAGGTATCATTCCGATCAATGAAATTAATGCTTATATTTTATTTGATTCGGGTGCTACTTGTTCCTTTATATCCGAAGACTTTGCTAATAGTTTAGATTTGCTTATGGATGAGTTGGAATATCCCATGAATATAGAAATTGCTAATAGAGAGATAATTCCTGTTAAGTACGTGTTTAAGAACTGTAGGGTGGATATTAAGGGTAATATCATGAACGTAGATCTTATCCCTATTCGACTTGGGGAATTTAATGTTATTTTGGGTACGGATTGGTTATCCAATTATGGGGCGGTAATTGACTGCCAGAAGAAGCGTATTAACCTTATGACTCCGTCAAAGGTTGTGTTTTATGGTAGCAAGTCGCCTAGACAAGCGAGTTATCTGACGATGATGCAGGCCAGGAGTTTGTTAAGACAAGGCTGTGTTGGATTTCTAGCTTACATAGTCGACAGTCAAAAAGAGAATCCGAAAGTAGAAGAGATACCGATTGTGAGGGAATTCGTCGACGTATTTCCAAACGATTTGTCAGGACTTCCACCAGATAGAGAGGTAGATTTCATGATCGATTTGGCTCCCAGAACCGCTCCAATATCGAAGGCACCATACAGAATGGCCCCAGTAGAGATGAAAGAATTAATGGTATAATTACAAGAAGTGTTGGACAAAAAGTACATTCAACCGAGCGTATCGCCGTGGGGAGCGCCGGTGTTGTTTGTGAAAAAGAAGGACGGATCGATGCGGCTCTGCATTGACTACAGAGAACTAAACAAGGCCACGATTAAAAATAGATATCCATTACCAAGAATCGACGATCTGTTTGATCAATTAAAGGGAGCAAGATACTTTTCCAAGATAGACTTGAGGAGTGGTTATCACCAACTGAAGGAGAGGCCAGAGGATGTACCGAAGACAGTGTTCAAAACGCGATACGGTCACTACGAATTTTTAGTAATGTCATTTGGTCTAACGAATGCTCCTACAGTATTTATGGGACTAATGAATGGTGTATTCAAGCCGTTTTTGGACAAATTCGTGGTGGTATTTATAGACGACATTCTGGTATATTCCAAAACCAAAGAAGAACACGAAGAACATTTGAGATTAATGTTGGAAGTATTGAGAAAGGAGAAGTTGTACGCTAAATTTTTGAAATGCGAATTCTGGATCGAGCGAGTACAATTTCTTGGTCACGTGATCGATAAAAACGGAATTTCAGTAGATCCATCTAAAGTCAAAACCGTGATTAACTGGGATCAGCCGAGAACGCCGTTAGAAGTAAGAAGTTTTCTTGGATTGGCGAGATATTATAGAAGATTCATTCAAGATTTTTCCAAGATCGCAACTCCATTAACGAATTTAACTCGAAAAGCTGTGAAATTTGTTTGGACGGAGAAGTGTGAGGAGAGCTTTCAAGAATTAAAGAAGAGGTTGAGTACGGCACCTGTGTTATCTCTTTCGGATGATACAGGCAATTTTGTTGTTTTTAGTGATGCGTCGCATAAAGGACTTGGTTGTGTGCTGATGCAAAATGGTAAAGTCATTGCGTATGCATCACGACAATTGATGGATTACGAGAAGGGGTATCCAACCCATGATTTGGAGTTAGCTGCAGTTGTATTTGCTTTGAAAATTTTGAGGCAATATCTATACGGGGAGAAGTGTGAAATATATAAGGACCACAAGAGTCTGAAATATATTTTCACACAAAAGGACTTAAATATGCATCAGAGAAGATGGTTGGAATTAATCAAGGATTACGACTATGAGATTTTATATCATCCGGGTAAGGCGAATGTGGTTGTCGATGCCTTAAGTAGAAAGGGTCGTGAGAAATTGATGATGTTAACTGCTCAGGAAGAGCTAATTGTGGAAATGGAGAAACTGGAATTGGAAGTGAAGTATCCAATGGAGATTGATGAGAAGCTATTTCAGATGCAATCTGGTACAACTCTACTAGATAAAGTGAAGGAGGCTCAGCTTCAGGATGATGAATGCAAAAAGGTGACAAAGAAGATATCTGAAGGAACCGAACCGAGATTTAAGATGGATAAGGAAGGAATACTGAGATTTGAGAGTAGAATTTGGGTACCGCCAGTACAAGAGATTAAGGAAGACATTTTAAGCGAGGCTCATAGTTTACGATATTCGATTCACCCTGGTAGTACTAAGATGTACCAAGATCTTAGACAACATTTCTGGCGACCGAATTTGAAGCATGATGTTGCAGAATGTGTTGTCAAGTGTCTGACCTGTCAGAAAGTGAAAGCGGAACATCAGAGACCGAGTGGATTGCTACAACCGTTAGAGATCCCAGAGTGGAAATGGGAACATATTACAATGGACTTCGTGGTTGGCCTTCCGACGACTCAGAAAGGCTACGACGCAGTATGGGTTATCGTTGACCGACTGACCAAATCTGTACACTTCCTTCCGATCAAAATAAGATTCAACTTAGATCAGTTGGCCAGGCTATACGTAAAAGAGATTATTTCGAGGCACAGAGTTTCGGTATCAATTATTTCAGATAGGGATCCGCGCTTCACATTAAATTTCTGAAAATGTCTTCAAGAATGCATGGGTACGCAATTACGAATAAGTACAGCTTACCACCCTCAAACAGACGGACAGAGTGAGAGAACGATTCAGATATTAGAAGATATGCTAAGAGCCTGTGTGATGGACTTTAAAGGAACTTGGGATGATCACCTACCATTAGTAGAGTTTGGCTACAACAAAAGTTACCACGCTAGTATAGGCATGCCACCTTACGAAGCGTTATACGGCAGAAAGTGCAGAACTCCGTTTTACTAGGATGAAGTTGGTGAAAGACAATTGCTAGGGCCAGAATTGGTACAGCAGACGACAGAAATAGTCTAAGTAATCCGAGCACGACTGGTAGCGGCTCAAGATCGACAGAAGAAATACGCTGATCCACATCATAAAACTATCAAGTTTGAATCAGGTAGTTATGTTTTCTTGATGGTCTCTCCCTGGAAAGGGAAGATCAGGTTCGGAAAGAAAGGGAAATTGAGCCCAAGATTCATTGGACCCTTTGAAGTACTGAGAAAAATCAGAGAAGTTGCGTACGAGGTAGCCTTACCTCCAGCACTTGAGAATGTCCACAACGTCTTCCATGTTTCTGTATTACGACCATACAAAGCCGATTACAAGCATGTAATTGAATACAAACCCCTGCATTTTGAGAAAGACTTATCTTACGAAGAAATTCCTGTCCAAATTGTCGACCGGAAAGAACAAGTTCTGAGAAATAAAGTTATACCTTCTGTTAAGGTAATTTGGAGAAACCACAATGCTGAAGAAGCTACGTGGGAACTCGAAGAGAATATGATGAAGAATTACCCTCATTTATTTACTTAAATTATGTGTAAGCGATTCTGGGGACAGAATCTTTGTAAGGGGGGGGGGAGAATGTAACGGGTCGAAATTATTGAGTCGTGATTCTGGGGACAGAATCCTTTTAAGGGGGGAAAGATGTGACGAACGAGAATATTGTAATTTGATTTTAATATTTATTGAATTAAATAAATATTTTTTCGATAATTTAATTATTGGATTAAATAATTATTTGATGCAAATGTGGTAGATTAATTTAATTATATGCGTTACATTTATTAAATTAATGTAGAGAATAATTATTATTCAAGTATGTAATTATGTGAGCTTATTGAATTAAAAGAAATATTTAATTAAGCATGATGTTATTTAATTAATTTAATTATTAATTAGAGAATTAATAATTTGACATTATTTATTAATGAGAAAATTATTTATGTGACTATGTGGATTTATGAGAAATTATTATATTTTATTTAAAATATATTAAATAAAATATTGGAGTTATTTTATAAGGAATATGACATTAATTAAACTATAGTATATAAGAAGTTTATCAAATTAAATGCGAATGAATTATATTGAATAGCCAAACAAGGCCTTAGTAGTGGTTGAGGGCAGTTAACCACGAATTGGTTAACTGACCACAACTACGTCAGTTTAATTATTATATGTGACGTCTTCTTCTTCATTCATTCCATTATTGCTAAGTCTAGAGAATTATCACAGAGAGAGAGAGAGAATTAAGAAATTGAGAGAATTGTGAGTTGTTTGATTGATTGAGAAAGTTTAATCCCTCCTATCTACACTAATCTGTGAGTAATTCTCTCCAACCCAAATTCTACTTTTACGTCATTTAGTTTTTTATGAAAATGGCTTTCAATCAAGTTCTGTGGAATTTTTGTAAATTAGGAAATTGAGTTAGGAATATATGTAATAATTCGGGTAGCATAACATGTTTTATATATATTTTATATGATTCCATATCATAAGTTTCAGTAAATGATGACTTGCTATTTCAAAAATTTACAAAGTTTGGGTTTTTGGCCTTATGGCCCTTATACGTAATTTTAGTGTTCCAAACATAAATGTTTTTGTAAAATTTACACTCGTATATTATTGTGCATGTTGATACGAAGAGACCAAAGTTTAAATGAACGGATTCGGTGTTATAACGAATCCGTAGTGTCAATTTTTATGATTTATGTTCAAAACTTTAAGAACGTCAAGAATAGTAGAAAATTTTATGTTTTAATTCTGTGATTATGTGTTTTAGTGGGTTAAAATTACTCTATAAGTGTTGGGTAATGATTATGTATAAATTATAACATGTGGGTATGTGCAAATTGGTGAAATTAGTGTTTAAAAAGTGTTGATTTCGCTGAATTCTGTGTTCGCCGCGAACTAGAAATTCAGAGTCTGGGGTTTCGCGCCGCGGCACCAACTCCGAGTACATTTCTCGCGCCGCAGCGCCAAGTACCAGGCCGCAGCGCCAAGACGCCGCAGCGCCAAGACTCAATACAAAAGTGACGCCGCAGCGCCACTTAGCAGAATGCCCAGAAAATATTTTTTTTTAGCATTCAAGTATGGAAAGGTGTTAGCAACTTAGTCTAATGATTATAAAAATTTGTTAGGCATATTATGAGATGTTAAATTTAATTCTTAGCACATCCATAACATAATTGCTTGTGGATCGAATTAATGAATGCATAATTAGCTTGTTATTCACGAGGTATAAATTATGTGACAAAGTGGTAAATTAACCAAGTATAGTCAATAATCAAAGTAGACAAAGAGAATGAGTTTATGATGATTAGTTAAGTTATAATTAACTAGTATTGTGGATGTGAATGATATGTAGGATTAAATTCAAAGAACATGCTTAGTTAAAGTGTAATTTACGCACGAGACAAGTTTCCTACCCCTACTTGTTATCATTGTTCAAGTTTATTATTTATCTTGAGTAAATTCTCATTACTATTACTCAAGTTCGAATTGTTATATTAAAGATTTATTATCCTTCGAAAGTATGAATTTGTTATACAATAATTGTTCTATTGTATAATTCTTGAGATTATTATTCAAATTGAATATCATTATTGTTGAACCTTGTTAGACTAGTGAACCTTATTGATTCGACTAGTCCATAGTTGATGAACGTTCTAAATTTCAGAACCCTTATTGATTTATCCAAACCAAACTTACTTTGGTGCGGACTCGAATGTCAAACTGAGATGAACAACCATGCAAAGGGATTTACTTATGCGTTAGCTTTAAGATATTGTGCACAGTATGGTACTAAGGGCTGATCCCCCTGAGTACGAGAAGAAAGGTCCATAGTCTTGTGACTGTTAAAGGTTTCAAGTATAACCATTTATAACATAGGACATAGTTCAAGGTCTTATGACCCTCAGAAATCTTTTGATTCTTGTTATTCATTCTTGATTCAAAAGTTGAGCATTTATTCAGATGTCTTTGATTCACTCGCATGTTATTATACTATTATGTCATTGTTATACTTGTGGGCAATAGTGCTCACTCTTGCTTATTAATAACATTGCAGTTAAGAACGAAAGAACCGATGAACCTTCCACTAGTAAAGGCAAGGGCAAAGTTAGCAAGTGATGAAGACTTGTTATTTTATTGATGATGTATTTATGTTTAGACTTGATTTAATGATGTTGTTTAAGGCTTATTGTTTATATTTCCGCACAGATGTTTAAGGTTAGTTTAACCTGAGATTTGTATTATTATTCGGATGTTGTAACCCTTAAGGGGAAGATTTTATTTCTATCTATTGCATGGTTTGCATTTTTATGGGTAGATAGATAGATGATATTTGTACAGTGAACACCAAATCTCGTGGAATCGAAGTACTCGGATTTGGGGGTGTCACAAGTATCCGTGGGACAAGAATCACGGGAATGATTAGAGAATTAGGACTATTCAACCTTTTTGATTGGGCACGATATCCCAATTAAAAGCGCTTTTTGGAACAGACTTGACCTCATATTCATGTCTGCACTTTGCGATTGCCCTGACTCTTAGTTGTGGAGTATAAAGCTATGGCAAAAATAATGGCAATTAATGAAAAGATAAAAGATAAGTCACCAGCCTAATGTTTTGAATCGTGGCCTAGGTTGCTCGAGTTATTAAGTGTGACACCCCCAAAATAGGTCCATTCCACCCAACCCATTCTGAGTCGCCAAATACATGGTACAGAAAATAACTACAACTTTATTATTACAATTGTCGTGCAAAATACGACAACACATATACTGTGAGTTTAAATACAAATATTGTCATCTAGACAGTATTTAAACTCAATTGGAGTCCTCATTACAATTATTGATACACTATTTTATAAAATAGTGAGGACTACTAAAATAACTATCTTGAACCATCATTCCATACCCCGACTAGTACCCGCTACATTCTCGCCTCCTAAGAAGAAAAATGAAACAAAAAGGAAAAGGGTGAGCTCAACTAGCCCAGTAAAGAATATTATGACTAAGATAATATAGAACAAATTATCGTTAGTCCTCAACAGGAAAAAATCTGATAGAATACAATAGACAACAAGTTTTAGATCAACAACTGCATCGGAAACAACAATTCATTAGAAGAGTTAAGTAGAGAATGAAATCTACTATCATTTATGAATTTAAAAGTCCATCATCGATATTTTATCCCTGTAGCATCAATCAATATACATCTTGAATCAAATAGTCATCTTTGCACTATAGGCCAAAGATATTAATCAGTCGGTCATGTTCATCTCAACACCTGTTCATCTTTACACTACAGGGCAAAGATATTCATCAAGAAATCATTCATCTTTGCTCTACATGCCAAAGATATTCAGTAATATCATCATTTAGGACTAAGGATGATGAAAATATAATTTAAAGAAAATGAATCCAGTGAGACAAAAGAATAAATATTTGGGATTCGTACTTCGGTCTATCCATGTTTAAAAATACTCCATAAAAAAATTATTGTGGAGCAGAATTCAAAAATAATGGTCAAAACATAGATCCAATCAAAGATAGGAGCCATAACAGACAATCTTGGACACAGAAAAAAAAATTTAATTTTTTCTGCGAATAGTGTCGTATTCATGAATAGTGTCGTATTCATGAATAGTGTCGTATACGTGAATAGTGTTGTATACATGAATAGTAACTCCAATAGCAAAAGGTAGAAATTCCATAAGAAAAATCATCATGCTTTGTGAATAGTACTCGTGAATAGTAACTCGTGAATAGTAACCCCGACATGAAAAGATAAGAATTTTACAAAAAAAATCTTACCAATATTCTGGTATAATGATATTAAAAGAAATAATATCATTTATAAAAAAAATAACATCCCTTACCTCGAAAAGACAGTACTTCTGACTGAAATACTGGATATAGAGCTGAAAAAACTTGCACCGTATATCAACACTCACAGTCTGAAAATACTCACAAGAATACGCTCGATAATATAGATAGAGAATGAGAGAGAAAACTTTAGTTTCTGATGTGATTTTTAATTCTAACCTAAGCATCTTATTTATAGGAAAATACGTATAACACCAAAGCAGAAAATTTAATATAATATTAATATATTATATATAAATTCATATGCACACATTCTAAGATCTAAATTCAGCCATGCTTGACAATAAATAAGCCCACCAAACATATCAAAAACGTTTTTCTTTTAAAACAAATTTAAAACTTTTAAAAAATATTTATTTTGAAACTTCAGAACTTTAATAATTCATAATAAATAGCCCTTTTATCAGAAAAATTTGAACCTGATATTATTTTCATAAAAAATTTTATTATCTACAACTTTGCAGAAGAAAGTTTTTCCAAATTCCAAACAGAAATTGACCGAAATCCAGAAACGGGCGATTTTACAGGCTATAATCAAATTTCAGTCAAGAAATGGGGTCCACCGACACACAAAATATGTGTTAATCATTTAATATAACAACAATACTCTTCCTCCTCATATACTCATATATCCCACATTCATTGTAAAAATATCACCATTATTATATTATTAAAATATAATAATATATTTAAATGAATTATTTTATCAAAAAAAGATAAAATATTAATTTTTAACAATTGTCACATTAAAAAATTTCTCCATCTATATCTACATAAAATCAATATTTTCCTCATCATATAAATCAATAATTAATTATTCACAAATAATATTACAGAATCACAATACTAACAATCAAGGCCGTTCCCAGGAAAGAGGGGGCTTTCCAATAAGGATATCTCCTTACTGGCGCGTAATTAGATGACCAACCCTCTCCTTAGACAGAACTTTCTAGACATTGCCAATAATATTATCTAATAATATTATTCAGATAATATGAATTATTGCTCCGATAATGGAAAATACTATGTAGTGACAATTATTAAAACAACAATAATATAAAATATCAACGCAGCAATTATTGAATCAATAAAATAAAATACTGAACAATAATTGTTGTAACAATTATTGAGTAGTGCCTTCTTATATAATAATCGATAATTGGTGCAATACCATGTGCTGCTGTGCAATAACGCGTATTATTGTGTTTTAACCACCGGGTATTCCAACACTATTAACAGTAACAACTACGTCGTTATTTATAAACAACTTATACTTGTCATTTTCTTCATCCAATCGCTTTCCGTTATGAGGCCCACAAAAGGCTGCGCCGTCGTACGAATATTCCCCGACAGCAAGAATATTCCACGACCAAACGAATATTCCCCGACAACAATGAATATTTTATAACCAGTTGCTTATTTAAAAATATTTGCGTATTTTACCCATAACTAACCACATTAGTCAAATAAATCCTTACTATTTCAAAATAATAAATAAAGGAAATTCCATTTTATAAAAAAAAATTCGGGGTCTTACATTAAGCCTAAAGGGTGTCTTTACACTTGGTGCCCTAAATCCATCTGATTTAGGAGTCATCGGCCCAACACTCGTTACATTGGGTAACTTAGCGCCTAAGAAAATGAGCATTAAAAAAAAGGCTAAACCTGAGCTGATCCGAATCATGGCATAGATTATTCAAGTAATTAATCCCGAGGGGTGTCTTTACACATGGTGCCATAAAGCCATCTGATTTGGATGTCACCGGCCCAACGTTCCCTACATGGGTGACTTAGAACCTAAGAAAACGGATCTGTCAAATTCAGGTAAAGAAGTGAATAGAATGATTGCCTAATTTGTCTCGAAGCGTGGCCTTTATTACTCGAGCCAGTAAACCCGAAGGGGTGTCTTAACACCCAGTGCCCTAAAGCCCTCCGGTTTGGGAGTTATGATCTAAAACTCGTTATATGGGTAATTTTGCATAGCCTAAGAAAACGAGAAAAGTTAGGCGAAAGGGGAAAAAGCGAGAATCAAGAAATTTACGAAGGCGTAAAAATGAAACCGCTGCTAAGAGTTGTGTCACTCATAGTACATGTGTCATATGAAATCAAGTATGTGAATAAAAATTTCTAGAGTGAAGATGAAGTATCTCTGATATAGGGAGATAAGTCTTTTGAATCTAATCCTACCCATGAATAATTACCATGGATGTTTTCAAATTTCCTTGCAATTTCATAACTCATTTAATTTCATAAACATTTACTTCAAATGCCTTATTCACAAGAGTATACTAATCCCGATGGCCAAGTCGTCAAGCTTTTGGTGCATTTTGCTCTTTTTATGTGTAGGATATTGCTCAGTCATGACTTGGTCAACAAAGAAAGTTTCTCATATGAATCCCTGGCAACAACATGCCAAACGACTAGGGCATTTTTTGATTCAAGGAAAGGGATGGAGTTTAAGGCGGGATCAAGCCTCTCATCAAAAGAAAGGAGAGAACTCCTGAAAGAAATCATGGTGACATAAGCTTGCCCCCCTACAAAAGAAGGGGAAAATTCTCAATAAAGTCCTTAACTCAAAAGTAGAAGCCCTACGACAAAAGGTCTGGTGAATAAAATCCTTATCATCAAATGTGTCAACCTGCGTCAAGTCCTCACAAGTCGAGGCCTATACAGCGAAGTTAAACTCTGGGCAGCGAAAGAACGGGTTGCACCCTTTAGGGATGTCAGCGGCACTTAGGTCATCAGTTCAGCTGGGTTACGAATCAAAAGCACAAGGAAATGGTGCACAAGCACCCAACAACGAAAAGAAACTTTAAATCGCCTTAGAAAGGGTGAGGTAAGTTTCTACTCCAGACAATTTAAAATGTGCATCAACCTAGGATAATAGACTCCTTAGGATAAATCTAGATCATCACATCATGCATGATCTGCACATGTGCAAATGTGCTACATCAGCGTATATCTCCATCAAGGTTTTGCATGCATCTCTAGTAGATTTAAATATGTGTGCACATTAAATGCCTAGATTAGAGAAAATTTTATCATAGACATCAGTTTATATTGTAAGCCATTGGCATCAATCCAGCGTAACATCAGGTAGAGCCTGGTGAAGTAATCCTTTGAATATTACTTCAGCGAAGGTATCAGAAGATCTGGTATTCTAAATCATTGGTATCAATTCAGCGTAACATCAATACAGTTCAGCGATGAAAGCTGTGTATACCACCGTTCGAGTGGGAATCAAAATAGTTTAGTAATGTCAGCGTAGCTAACTACCAACAGGGTAGGATCTGTTGTCAAACTACCAGAAGGGTTGGCACCATTGTTAAACTACCAGCGTATACATCGGGAAGTTCTGATGATTTTAGAACATCAATACCAGCATAGGCATCAGCAATAACCGGTAAAGGTAAAGAGATTTGCGATGTGTGAAGTGCGATTGGCCAAATATGAAGTACGAAATGTGATGTGAGATTTGCGAACTACGATTTGCAAAATTATTTTAACATTAATCATAACATTTATTACATTGTGATTTACATCATTAAAAATACCTTGTCATATTTCAAGTGTCTAGTAATCTTTATCATGTTCATTCCATTGCATTACATGAACATGATAAAGAGGGGCATCTGTAGACACTTAAAATTTTATTTTCCTGTTACTAAATATGCAGGAGGGAAAACGCGTCTTTTTCACACTCTAGAGATAACCCTGGAAGACCACAACATCAAATCCAACTATAAAGATAACCCCTAAAGGTCAGGACAACCTCAGAGATAACCCTAGAGATAACCCTAAGGATAATCAGAGTGAACAACAGACCAATCTTAGAGATAACCCTAGGAAAAGACTGCTACAACTGCGCCAAAATCGGAGATAACCTCAGTAGGTGCCAACTAAACCTTAACTCAAATAAAATTAACTCATTTCAAATCAAATTACGTCAAAAGATGTCCCACAAGAACCATAGCTTAACTTTCGAGCGTAAACTACATAAAACAGCCCAACGGACTGTTTATGGAGACCCGGAGATGCCATTTAGGTCATAGACCCATCTTCTCAGATTCAAAAAAGGGCAAGCCATATGTCTTTGTGTAGATCTCATAAAGAGCTTTCTGGAATGGTATGGCACGCTTCTATCGGACTCCTGGATTGAAAGTTATGAAGTTCGAGCGGATAACGCATCGTCCAAGTGCACGTCCTTTGAGACGACGGGACCCGCCCTACCCAGGGCAGCTCGGGCAGCCGTGGGTAGACCTGTTGCTACCGTGAGTTGACCCACAACATTTTTGGTCCATCAATAAACCCCCAATCAGCCATAAAATGGAAGAAAGAAGGAAGAAAAGAGAGAATATCTGCCCATTTCAACTTGTAACCTCTTTTGGAGTGCTCCAAATTGTGTGATTCTTTTTTCTAAATACTTGTAAGCTTGTGTTTTGCTACATACTGAAATTTAACTGGTGGAAACTGAGTTTTCAGGCGTCTAAATCTATTTGAAGTCTTCTTGGCAGCCCACTATAAGATATTTCAGATTTTTAAGCTTTTTATCACTTCTGTATATATATTTCTACTCACGTTGAGAGTCACGTCATGTGGGTATGCCCGAATAGTATATATATATATATATATATATATATATATATATATCTATTATTCAGTCTGCGGGCTAGATTTGCCTAAATCTAGCCATTTCTTACTTTCACCGGTTTATGGTGACTAAACTGGAACCGTTGAAGCTGGAATAGTTTAGATTTACTCAAATCTAGTTCTTTTCCTAGCTTTTATTAGCCTACGAGCTAGATTTGCCTAAATTTGGCTATTTCTCACCTTGACCGGTTCGTGGTGACTAAACTGGAACCGTTGAAGCTAGAATAGTTTAAATTTACTAAAATCTAGTTCTTTTTCTAGCTTTTTATACATATTTCTTTCTCATGTGAGCCTAGGAATCATGTGATCACAGATTCAGCTTCTGAATCTAGATTCGGTTCTCGTGATGGACATTTTTAACTGCAACCAACCTATAAATTATTCGCGGTGTCTGAATTTCCTTAGATGACTTCCATGCCCATAAGGAGTTCGACAGTACTATGTATCTTATTTTCTCGAAGATGCCTCACATCTCTAAAAATAAAAGCAATTAAGCCGAACACCTAATAAAATTAAAGTATCAAAGGTCTCAATTACTATTGAGCACAAGAGTTTGAAAAACCTATTTTACAAAACATTATTGCTATATCTTGTTAAAATTGAACTTTTATACAAAAGTCAAACCCTTTATATATAGGTGCAAACGAGGCATAACACTACTTCCAAACAACTGCACATAGACCTAACACACACACATTCACAGATAAAAGTTTTAAAGTAAAGTGGCACTAACCGTGTTATCACAAAAATCGAGGGGTGCTTAACACCTTCTCTCCGCTTAATCAAGCCCCGAACCCTAACGAATTTCGATTTTGCAGACTAGTTAAACAGTGTCACATCATTGGGTCTTTGTGCAAATCTTTTCTCGGTTGAGTTGATACAATCATTTAAAATATACCAACTGGCCGCTCTAAAAGAAAAATCGTCGACATTTACATGTCGGACCTTTTCAAACTTGTTTTTTCAAATAAAACTCATCTAACAAAAGACAAAAATAGAAAGGGACAAATAAAAATCCCGACATTGACAATCTTATAATAAGAATTTTATTTGTTGAATTCTTATTTAAATAATTTCCAAAAATTTGGGTTGTCACATCCTTCCCTTCTTATAAGATTTTGGTCCTCAGAATCAACGAAACCTCCTTTACTCGGTTTTTATTGAATCCCTTTTAAAATTATCGTTGAATAACTTCAACACATTACCTTAATAATAAGAATTTTATATTTACCATTCCATTCTTTTTCTCAATAAATTCTCGCAAGCTTTATTTTATAACATTCACTTAAATTCAATTATATTTTGAGTATTATATATTCTTTAACACGTTCACTATCTATTTCTAAGTATCATTTCCACATACTCAATTCTTAATAACACTTGAGATATTACATTCACCCGTTCTTCTTAGAATTTTGTCCTCGAAAATTTAATTTACAAATCTTCATTCATTTAATTAATCAAAATAGATTTTACGTTAATCTTTATTCTTCACTAGATTCTATAACCAGATTCTTTCTCTAAAGATCTTTCTAAAAGCATCACATTCTTTACATCTTTCTCTTTTAAAAGTTTTGCATTATCCTTCGATAACTTCATCCCTTCTCCCATCAGAATTTTTTTCCTTTCTTGGAATTATTATGTTTTGCTTAATTTTCTCATCATGACAAGTTGCATTCTACAACTTCTTATTTCCTAAAAAATATCCTCCTTTCCACTTCAACTTTTCAGAATTATAAGAATCTTTCACAATTATTCAATAATTGGGAAGCAGTATAAATAACTCAGGAATTTAAAAGATTCTAAATTATGCTGAGGGGTCATAAGACCTTGAACTCTTCTCCAGGTTTAATAGTGCATCACCACTGTAAACCATCTTTAACAGAATGTTTAACAATCACACAAACTGAAAATATTCTCTGCAAGTACTCTAGGTGATCAGCCTATCGTACCCCTACACCGTGCATAACATATTACATCTTAATATCGCAATGACTATATGCGTTACTTTCAGAACCATTGTCTCCGAGAACATGTCCCCTTTTTATAGGGTTGTTCACCTCAGCTTCTTAATATATGAATCCACACAAAAACAGTTTGGTTTGGCATAGTTTGACAAATGGAAGTCCAATAATAATCTAGAAGGGGGGTCTAATAGATTATTACAGGTTAAAAATTATATTAGGACGTTTTGAATTTTTTTTAATTAATTAATTTACAGTTTTTAGAAATTAGCATGCAAGACAAAAAAAATAAATTCAATCACACAATGCACAAAGATTTATTTGGTTCATAACATACACCCCTAGTATGTTGCTACGTCCAGTCTCAAGTTCCTACTTGGAACTTGAGATTCTATTACTATCAGTAATAAATACTCCTTCAACAGGTGGAGAAGTCTTTACAAAGTTTTATAGACAAACTTTCAACTGTTCCCAACTAATCTATCTTGGACAGTAAGCTCCCCGCTCCCTCCTCAAGTTTAGTTGTATCTTCTTTTGAGTTCAGTTCTATTCTATGATCTGATCTTGAAACAACAGCCTCTTCCTCACCTCACAAGTTCACTAGAGACTCAACTTCCAGCTGACCTCTCTAAAACTCTAGTCTTGGTCGAAGAATTACTTGTCTTTCTCATAGGTACATAAAATAAACTAACTCTGACCTTTTCTCTTTTTACAAAGGATTTTACAACAATGTGCTTCTTAAATAAGCAGATAAGAATTTAGTACAGATTGATGCTTCTCAAATAAGCAGATATCAATTAAAGAGCAAATATATATAAAAGTTCAAAGACTTTTATACTTGAGAAAATATACTTCTTTGTAAGCAGATAATAATTTGTGTTTTGATCAAATCTCCGTAGCCTTGCGGTGTCTAAGTATGAAAAAATTTATATCCTCACAATTGATATTTATATAAATATTTTCAATAGATCACTACGATTTTTAAATTCGATTTGGATAATTCACTCTTTTTGGACGAATATCTTATTGTCGTTTTGAACTATCAAGTGTCGTATCTATTTTACAATATTTATATAAATAATATCAATAAAAAGTTACTTAAGACTATAAGGAATAGTACGGTTCGAATTTCTCTCCACAAAGGTATATCTCCGTAGCCTTGCGGCGTCCAAGTATTTTTTATTTGATAAATAGATGAAATATAGATATATAAAATTGTGTATAAAAATGTATATTCGTATATCTATAAATATAAAGCAAGTAAGAAATAGTTCAACTAAGTTAACTCAAATGACTTATCTCAATTACTTGGACCAATTTCCTCTTCTAAAATAATCAGAACTTTTGTAAGAAGAGATAGAAAGCTTTAGAGAGAGTATGTAGGCAAGGAGAATAAGCTTTTCTTTTCACTGAATTCGTAAAAACCAAATGAATGAAAGACTCCATATTTATAGAATTATGAAGTCGGGGGCAAAATGAGAATTTTTCAAAATCTGATTTTAAATGAAAGGTAGGGATTGCTTAATTTTAAAATCAATGGTTAGGATGAATTTGGATCACGCGGATTGCTCAACGAAAAGAATCAAATATCCGTCAAATTTACGCCCGTTCCTTTTTCTAATCACTTAGTAATTTAATGCTTTGACCACATGTTAAAAAAACTTTCCAGCATACACGATTTTAGTCCCAAAAGGAATGTCTCAAAGTTGCCAGCACATGTATATATGTATACATATACTCTGATATATATATATATATATATATATATATATATATATATATATGTTAGAATATATGAAGCATATATTATATATTTATCCATGCAATAAAACAATTTTTGCCCAACTTTGGTTTTTAAAAAATAAGATCTCATTGCCTTGGATATTTATATGAATCAATTTATTTAACACTTGATATTTAAATTATCAAGGTCAATAAAAATTAATTCAAATAAAATTAAAAAATAGTTTAGATAAAATAATAAATTAAATAAATTACAAATTTATTTATTTTCTTCATAATTGTGATCATTAAAATATATAAAAGAAAATGACACCTATCAATCTCCCCCTTTTTAATGATGACAATTATAAAAATATTTTTAAGAACTTCCCTTACTAATAAGAAGCTCCCCCTCAAACTATGAATACTTTAAGTCCGTATCTCGTAGCAGTTTAAGTCCACATCTCATAGCAGTTCATAACAGTTAAGGCAGTTATAGCAGTTTATAACAGTCATAATAGTTTATACCATCCCATAGCAGTTAGCATATAGTAGTTTATAATATTTTTCTTAGCAGTTTATAATATTTTTCTTCTCCCCCTTTGTCATCATACAAAATGATGGGGAAAGAGACTGAATCCTGCAAAAAATATTAGTTAAGTGGTTCTGCACAAATAGTTAGTAACAAATATATCATTCAAACATATCAGCAGTAGTAGTAGTAGTAGTAGTAGTAGTAGTAGTAGTAGTAGTAGTAGTAGTAGTAGTAGTAGCAGCAGCAGTAGAGGTGGTTAGTAGAGGTTAGTTTACAGTTATCCCAAATAGTTTGTAAGACCCCAACTTTTTATAAAATTGAATTTCTTCTATTTAATTTTTTTGAAATAGTAAGGGGTTGATTTGATTAATGTGGTCAGTTATGGGTAAAATGCGCCAATATTTTAAATAAGCAAGTGGTTATAAAATATTCATTGTTGTCGGGGAATATTCGTACGACGGCGCAGCTATTTGTGGACCCCATAACAGAAAACTATCGGATGAAGAAAACGACAAGTATGAGTTTTTAAAAATAACGGCGTAGTTGTTACCGTTAACATTGTTGAAATACCCGGTGGTTAAAGTAAAGTAATACGCGTTGTTACACAGTAGCACACTGTATTGAACATTATTTTATATTATTGTTATTTCAATAATTGTCATTGCACATTATTTAAAATTATTAGATTAATAATTTATATTATTTGAATAATATTATTAGATAGCAGTATTGACAATGTCTAATAAAATTCTGTCTAGGAGGGGTTATTTAATTGCGCACTAGTAAGGAAAAATCTTTACCGGAAGGCCCCCTCTTTCCTGGGACCTGGTTGTCAATATTGTAGTTCTGTAATATTATTTGTGAATAATTAATTATTAATTTATATGATAAGGAAATATTTACTTTATGTGGATATAAATGAAAGAATTAATACTGATGTATTTTATCAGTATTTTGTCAGAATAGATGTGTTGAAGATCATCCGTATGTGGATTTCGGTCATTTTTCTTTTAGAATTTGGAAAAACTTTCTTCTACAAATTTGTAGAGACTTAAATTTCCTATGGAATAGACATAAAATTCATATTTTTCTTGACAAAAAGGCTATTTATTATGAATTATTGACGTTCCGGAATAATTAATTTTTGGAGTTATAAATAATTTTTAAAAGAAAAATATTTTTTTATGTTGGTGGGCCCCACAAGTGTGCTGAAATTTGCTTTTCAAGGGTGGGCGTGATTTTTTTATTATATAAAATATTATTTTATTAAATTTTCTACTTTAGCGTTCTAAGCATTTTTCTATAAATAGGGTGTTTAAGTTAGAATTAAAAATCGAACCAGAATTAGAAGTTTCTCTCTCTATAATATCGAGGGTATTTTTGTGAATATTTAGATATCTTGAGTGTTGCTATACAGTGCAAGTTTTTTTCAACATTATATCCGATATTTTAGCCAGAAGTACTATTCTTTTGAGGTAAGAGATGTTATTTTTTTTCATAAATTATGTTATTTCTTTTAATATTATTATACCAAAATATTGATATGAATTTTCTTTTTATGTCGAGGTTACTATTCACGTATATGGCGCTATTAACGAATACGATAGTATTCACACAAAAAATTAAATTTTCTTTTCTTTGTTCAAGTTATCTATTATGGTTACTATCTTTGATTGTATCCATGTTTTAATCTTCATTCTTGAGTTTTGCTCTACAATTGATTATTATGGAGTATTTTTGAACTTGGATAAACTGAAGTACGAATCCCTAATCGTTGTCCTTTTATCTCACTAGATTCGTTTTCTTTAAAATATTTTTATCATCCTCAGTCCTAAATGGTTATATAACTGAATATCATTGGCTTGCAGTGCAAAGATGAATGATTACCTGATGAATATCTTTGGCCCGTAGTGCAAAGATGGACATGTGTTAAGATGAACATAACCACTTGTGATACTAACGAATACCCTTGGCCCGTCGTGCATGAATAATTCGTTGAATTGAAATATTTATTGAATGATCCTACAGGGATAAAATATTGATGATGGACTTTTAAATCGTAGAAGATAGTAGATTTCATGTTCTAGTTGACTCTTCTAATGGATTGCTGTTTCCGTTGCAGTTGTTGATCTAAAACTCGTTGTTTATTATAATCTATCAGATTTTTCCCTGTAGAGGACTAAGGATAATTTGTTCTACATTATCTTTGTCATAATATTCTTTACTGGGCTAGTTGAGCTCACCCTTTTTCTTTTTGTTCCATTTTTCTTCTTAGGAGGCAAGAATATAGTTGGGACTACTCGGGGTGTGGAGTGATGGTTCAAAACAGTTGTTCTAGCAGTACTCACTATTTTATAAAATAGTGTATCAATAATTATAATGAGGACTTAATTTGAGTTTGGATATTGTCTAGAAGACAATATTTGTATTAAAACTCACAACATATGTATTATTGTATTTTGCACAATAATTGTATTAATGAAGTTTGTATTTAGTTTCTGTACCATGTATTTGCCGACTCAGAATGGGTTGGGTAGATTGGACCTATTGTGGGGGCGTTACAGTTGGTATCAGAGCTTAAGAATTTGATCTCTGATGGAGATCTGGGGTTAGAACTAGGAAGGAAGTGACGAGTAAATCCTTCGCTAGTTTGTCCTACCTAGGCTTATTTGTTGTTTAATTGGTCGGTCGAAATATATGGATAATATGTGGAATGTCAATTAACCCTTATTTTTTGGCAGTATTTGAGAATGGCATCTGAAAATTTTGAGATGAGCAATGGAGCACATGGGGCCATTGAGACGCCAATAATCAACAACCAGGATAATGTGCATCGGGAAGGCAATAATCCTCATGTAAACAACTACACCGACCAAATGATGAATGATGGAATGTTTAGGAGCTTTTTATAATTCATGCAAAACCAGACGAGAGAGACTCCTATTCAAAATGCAGGTGGAAACAATGGCAACTCACGGCTGGTGCTAAGCAATTCAAGGAGATGGGACCGCCAGAGTTTTTAGGAAAGTCGGATCCGATCAAGGCGGAAACGTGGGTTAAGCAAATTACCAAGATATTTGATGTCTTGGGATGCACGGAAGAACAAAAGGTTCCATTCGCCACCTTTATGTTCCATGGTGAGGCAGATTACTGGTAGGAATTTGTGAAGCGTACCCACCCTGCCGCACTCATTATGTCTTGGGAAGCATTTCAGAAACTATTTAATGACAAGTACTTTCCTGAAAGTATTCGTCATATGAAGGAGGTAGAGTTTATCAGACTGGAACAGAAAAACATGACTGTATCCCAGTATGAGGCTAAGTTCGCGGAGTTATCCAGGTTTGCACCTCATTTGGTAGAGAATGAGGAATGTATGACGCGGATGTTTCTGAGAGATATGAAACCCGAAATTCGTTAATACCTCATTTCTCACAAATTTTCTCTATATTCAGATGTTATGAACATGTCTCAATTATTAGAGCGAGATAATGAGTCTATTCAACCAGGGACCATAACCAGGGTCGTACCGGTGGCAGCAGTCATCGGAATAATGACAATCAGCAGGGAGAAAAATATCCGGACAGAAGCAGTAACCACTCTGGTGGTAATCATGGCCATGATAGTTGAAGAAAAGAGTCGGGGGGAGATTTCAAAAAGAGAAGGTATAATAATGAAAACGTGAAAACGTCAACACCAGTATCAACTGTTTCTAGGGGAGGAGAACGACCACCGATCATATGTTATAAATGCGGGAAAGAGGGACACATCAGCCCAAACTGCCCACAACAATTCAAGGTGTGTTATAACTGTGGAAAGAAAGATCATATAACTCGAGATTGTCCTATAGCAAAACCAAGTCCAGCGAGGATGGTGAATCCAAAGGCGGATACGGACAAAACAAAGTCGGTGGTTTCAGGAAGAGCGTTTGTCATGACTACCCAAAATGCGAGAAACCCGAACGAAGTTATCACGGGTTAGTTAATCATAAATTCTTACGAAGTTTATACCTTATTAGATACCAGGTCTACCCATTCTCTTATCTCTCCTGCTTGTGCTCAACGTTTGAACTTAACTCTTGAGAAACTAGACTTTGACTTATATGTTGAAACTCCGTTAGGAGAAACTTTCATTACATCCACTGTTTATAAATCTTGCTTTATTCAAGTTGGGACCATCACATTACCTGTTGATCTCATCTCTTTGAAAATACTTGCATTTGATGTGATTTTAGGGATTGATTGGTTAACCACTCATCATGCTAAAATTGATTATTTTCGTAAGCTTGTTAGTTTTCATATTCTTAACTAACCTGTTATGTGAATTTAAGTAACCAAACCACTAAAGTCAATCACTGTCATATCAAGCCATAAAGCCATTCGTTTATTAAAAAATGGATGTCAAGCTTTCTTAGCCCATGTCATGGATTTAAATAAAAATACGTCAGATTTGAATAATATTTCTCTTGTTAATGAATTTTCTGACGTATTTCCTAAAGAACTTCCTGGCCTACCCCCAGAGCGTGATATTGAATTTTGTATCGACCTTAAACCCGATACAAAACCCTCAAATATTTCTTCACCTAAAATGAACATAACATGCGCCGAAGACGTTGGCTTGAGCTGTTGAAAGATTATGATAATACCATTCAATACTATCCTAGAAAAAGCGAACGTAGTAGCTGACGCGTTGAGTAGAAGATCGTATGCGGTTGCGAGTGTGACGTTGTTAACACAAAAACCCATTTTATACTACTTACAAATGATGAAGATAGAGTTAAAGGCTCTAAGTAACCACGTAATGATATCAAATATATGAGTAGAACTGACTTTAATCGATAAAGTTAAAGTTGCTAAAGCCACAGACCCAGAGCTGATGCGTATGAAGAAAAAAGTACAATAATGTGTTATTCCAGAAGCAAGAATCGATGAAGAATGAATACTTTGAGTCAACTCCAGACTTTGTGTTCCTAACGACTCTGATTTGAAGTACAAAATCATGATGGAGGCACACAACACACCATTTGTAATCCATCCTGAAAGTACCAAAATATATTGTGATCTTCGACATACATTTTGGTGGAGCAATATGAAGAGAGAGATCGCGGAGTTTATCTCAAGATGTTTAACTTGTTAACGTGTCAAGGCGGATCATCAAGTACCAAAAGGTCCATTGCAACCACTTGAGATTTCAGAGTGGAAGTGGGAGCGCATTAATATTGAGTTTGTTACTAGTCTTCCCAGGGTTTCTTAAGGCATAGATGCAATTTGGGTCATTGTCGATAGATTAACCAAGTCTGCTCATTTCTTGCCTATACGAGAAACTTATTCGCTTGAATGTGTTGCTCGTATGTACATAAATAAGATTATGAGATTGCATGGTATGCTAGTATCCATAGTTTCTGATCGAGACCTAAGATTCATTTCACGATTTTGGGTTAGCTTGCAGAAAGTTATGGGCACGGATTTACGATTCAGTTCGGCATACCATCCTCAAACGGACGAGAATTTGGAAAGAACTATTCAAACTCTTGAAGATCTATTGAGACTTTGTGTTCTAGACTTCAAAGGGAGTTGGGATAAGTACTTACCATTGGTGGAATTCTCCTACAATAACAGTTATCAGGCAAGTATAGGTGTGGCTCCATTCGAAGCATTATATAGACAAAAATGTCACTCTCCAGTATATTGGGATGAGGTGGGTGAAGCAATATTGTTGGGACAATAGTTGGTACGTGTGACTACAGAAAAGATTCAAATGATCCGATAACGTATAGAAACGACACAGGATCAACAAAAGAGTTATGCGGATCTTCATCGAAAGGACGTGGAATTTAATGTTGGGGATCATGTATTATTACGTGTTGCTGTATGGAAGGGAGTTACAAGATTCGAGAAGAGAGGAAAGCTCAATCCACGATTTGTTGGTCCATTTGAGATTCTTGACCGAGTAGAAAATGTGGCCTATAGACTCGCATTACCTCTAAACATGTCTCGTGTTCATAATATTTTTCACATATCTATGCTTCATAAATATATAAAAGACCTAAACTACATTATTGAGTTAGAACCAGATGAGATAGCTGAAGATTTAACATACGAGGAGGTACCTGTCAAGATCTTGGATAAAAAGGAGCATGTCCTACGCACAAAGGTTATACCACAAGTCAAAGTTTTGTGGAGGAACCATGTTATTGAGGAAATGACCTTGGAGTTAAAATTGGAAAATGAAAGCGAGGTATCCTCACCTTTTTGAAACACGAGGTACGTACGTCAATTTCGAGGATGAAATTTCATAAGGAGAGGTTGTAAGAGCCCAACTTTTATAAAATTTAATTTCCTCTATTTATTATTTTGAAATAGTAAGGGATTGATTTGATTAATGTGGTTAGTTATGGATAAAATGTGCAAATATTTTAAATAAGCAAGTGGTTATAAAATATTCATTGTTGTCGGGGAATATTCGTTTAGTCGTGGAATATTCTTGCTGTCGAAAAATATTCGTACGACGGCGCAGCCATTTGTGGGCCCCATAACGAAAAACTGTCGGATAAAAAAAACGACAAGTCTGAGTTTTTAAAAATAACGGCGTAGTTGTTAGCTTTAACACTGTCAAAATACCTGATGGTTAAAGTAAAGTAATACACGTTGTTGCACAGTAGCATACGGTATTGGACATTATTTTATATTATTGTTGTTTCAATAATTGTCATTGCACAATAATTCAAATTATCATATCAATAATTTATATTATTTGAATAATATTATTAGATAGCATTATTGGCAATGTCTAAGGAAGTTCTGTCTAGGAGGGGTTATTTAATTACGCGCTAGTAAGAAGAAATCTTTACCGGAAGGTCCCCTCTTTCCTGGGAACGACCTGGTTATCAATATTGTAGTTCTGTAATATTATTTGTGAATAATTAATTAGTAATTTATATGATAAAGAAATATTTATTTTATGTAATATAAATGAAGGAATTAATGTTGAGGTATTTTATCAGTATTTTGTCGTAATAGACGTGTTGAAGATCATCCGTATGTAGATTTCGGTCATTTTCCATTTAGAATTTGGAAAAACTTTCTTCTACAAAGTTGTAGAGAATTAAATTTCCTATAAAATGGACATAAAATTCATATTTTTCTGATAAAAGGCTATTTATTATGAATTATTGAAGTTTCGAAATAATTAATTTTTGGAATTATAAATATTTTTTAAAAGAGAAAACATTTTTTTTATGTTGGTGGGCCCCACTGGTGCGCTGAAATCTGATTTTCAAGGGTGGGAGTGAATTTTTTTTTAAAATATTATTTTATCAAATTTTCTACTTTGGCATTCTAAGCATTTTTCTATAAATAAGGTGCTTAATTTAAAATTGAAAATCACACCAGAATCAGAAGTTTCTCTCGCTATAATATCGAGCGTATTTTTGTGAGTATTTAGATATCTTGAGTGTTGCTATACAGTGCAAATTTTTTTCAGCATTATATCCGATATTTCAACTAGAAGTACTATTTTATTGAGGTAAGGGATGTTTTTTTTTCATAAATGATGTTATTTCTTTTAATATCGTTATACCGAAATATTGATATGAATTTTATTGTGAATTTTTTACCTTTTCGTGTTGAGGTTACTATTCACGTATGCGGCACTATTCACATATACGACACTATTCACGAATACGATACTATTCATAAAAAAAATAAAATTTTCTTTTCTTTGTGTAAGTTGTCTATTATGGTTACTATCTTTGATTGTATCCATGCTTTAATCTTCATCCTTGAGTTTTACTCTACATTTGATTATTATGGAGTATTTTTGAACTTGGATAAAATAAAGTACGAATTCCTAATCTTTGTCCTTTTATCCCACTAGATTCGTTTTCTTTAAAAAAATTTAATCATCCTTAGTCCTAAATGGTGATATAACTGAATATCTTTAGCCAGTAGTGCAAAGATGAATAATTACCTGATGAATATCTTTGGCATGTATTGCAAAGATGGACAGGTGTTGAGATGAACATGACCACTGGTGATACTAGCAAACACCCTTGGCCCGTAGTTGTAACAACTCCAAAATAGGTCTAATCCATCCAACCTATTCTGAGTCGCCAAATACATGGTACAAAAAACAACTACAACTTTATTACTACAATTGTCGTCCAAAATACAACAACACATATGTTCTGAGTTTTGATACAAATATATACCAACTGTGACTCTCATCCCAACGTTGGATAGCACGTCACAATGGCACCTTACATAAACAGTCAATAACTGTTTTAGAAATTAAAATATTTGGGAAGTGCTCAAGAAAACCTTCGTACATAGGAGGCCATGCGTCTAGCTTATTATAGATATCATATGTCCACAGAATTATCCTTGGTTGACCAAATAGACCCCAAAGAAAAATGAGCGAATTACTATCATATTCTTTCCGATGGTGAGTCTTCTGTTGAAATATCATTATCTCCACTGTCTCTAATTGAGAATTATACTTCAACCAAATACCAAGATTATATAGGTAGTGCTCGTAGATATACTCAACAAGTGGATGTGCATAACCCTGTCTTATGATGACATGAGGTTGTATGTCATTAGATATCTTGTATGATAGTGGCAAAACACCCTTGCAAAGTTGGGTTCGCCTCACCCTATATGATTCACCAAATATAACTACTAAATAATGTATAAAATACAACACACTATTCCAAAGTTCTCAATAAAATTATTTTCATATTGTTTAGGGATAACCTTCACAGCTGGAGACCACCGTTCTATTCCACTATTGCTCCCGCTCGACCCAGTTACACTCTTATTACGTGAAAGGAATTGTGAAGTAAAAGGGTGAGCACAACTAGCCCAGTAAAGAATATCATGACTAAAGATAATTAAATTATCCATAATCTTCGTCAATAATGAATCAGAGATTTAAAACATATGGTAGATGATAAAACTTTTCAACCATAGTTGCAGCGGAACGAGCAATCCATTAGAAGAGTCAAATAGACCATAAAGTCTATTATCTTCTACATGTTAAAAGGCCACCAACAATGTATTATCCCTGTAACATCAATCAACAGTTCCTATCCATAATCATGTAAATAACTCATAATCATAATTGTGGTTCTAAATTCCTCTTCACACCCAAGACGAATATAATTTTCATCACCTGTCTTCACCTGAAACATCAAAGATCATGGTTATACCAAATCACAGTTCCTGTTTCATAATAATACCACTAAATTCATCATTGCACTACGGGCCAAAGATATTCATCAACAGTTCATCTTTGCACTACATGCCAAAGATATTCAACAATAGTTCATCTTTGGACTAAAGGCCAAAGATATTCAACAACAGTTTATCTTTGCACTATAGGCCAAAGATATTCAACAACATGTTATCTTTGCACTACATGCCAAAGATATTCAACAACAGGTCATCTTAGCACTACAGGCCAAAGATATTAATATCCTAAAGAAATATATAATCATTTCAAAATTTATATAAACAATACTTATAACCATGTTGATCAATTCACCTTTGCACTTAAGTTAAAGATATTCAATTATAAATTCAATGGTCATGATCATACCAGTCAACAGTTCAACTTTGCACTACTGGCCAAAGAGAACCCATAGTCACGATCATATCAATAATCTACCCATCTTTACACTCAAGTCAAAGAGAAATTTCATCACCAAGATTATAAAAATATTATATATTATAATAAAAATAATATTATCAACAACTGCATTTAATTTCAAGAGTAGGATTCATAAATTAACGATAATTTGGTTAGAAAAAGAAACGAAATTTGTCGTGAATAGTACCCATGAATAGTAACTCATGAATAGTAACTCGTGAATAGTAACTCGTGAATAGTAACTCATGAATAGTAACTGGTGAATAGTACTCTGTATTCGCATATAGTACCGTGTGCGTAAATAATATCATATACGTAAATAGTGCCATATACATGAATAGTGTCGTATACGTGAATAGTGTCGTATACGTGAATAGTAATTTCGACCTGAAAAAGGTAAAAATTCCACAACAAAATCAATACCAATAATTCGGTATAATGATATTGAAAGAATAACATCATTATGCAGAAAATAACATCCCTATCCCTTATAATCCCTTATCTCAAAAGAACCGTACTTCCGGCTGAAATATCAGGTATAAGGCTGAAGGAAACTTGCACTGTTGAATAGCAACTCACAAAGTATCTAAATACTCACAAAATACGCTCGATAATATAGAGAGAGAAAGAGAGAAAACTTGTTTCTGGTGTGATTTTCAATTCTAACTCAGCACCCTATTTATAGGAAAATGTTAGAACGCAAAAGCAAACTTGACCTGCAACCTGATGGCTTTACCTGTTACTATTTCCACCCACCAAAAAATTTTCGCACATTTCTTCACCAACCAAAAGTGGGGCCCACCCATATTTTTAATAAAAATATTTTAATTTCTGAAACTTCAATAATTCATAATAAATAGCCCATTTATCAGAAAAATTCAAATTTCATGTCCTTTCCATAGGAAATTTAATTCTCTACAACTTTGTAAGTGTAAGTTTTTCCAAATTTCAAACAGAAAATGCCCGAAATCCACATACGGACGATTTTTAATACCTCCATTCTAACAAAATACTGCTAAAATACCCCAACATTAATTGCTCCATTTATAACTATAAAATAAATAAATCCATCATTTATATCCACATAAAATAAATATTTCCTTATCATATAAATCAGTAACTAATTATTTACAAATAATATTACAGAATCACAATTATGACAACCAGGTCGTTCCCAGGAAAGAGTGGACTTTCCGATAAGGATTTCTCCTTACTGGCGCGCAATTAGGTGACCAAACCTCTCCTTGACAGAACTTTCCAGACATTGCCAATAATACTATCTAATAATATTATTCAAATAATATGAATTATTGCTCTGATAATGGGAAATACTGTGCAATGATAATTATTGAAACAACAATAATATAAAATATCAACGCAACAATTATTGGATCAATAAAATAAAATATTGAACATTAATTACTATAATAATTATTGAGTAGTATCTTCGTACGTAAGAATCAATAATTTAAAAATACTTTGCAATACCATGTGCTACTGTGCAACCACGCGTATTACTGTATTTTAACCACAGGTATTCCAACAGTGTTAACGGTAACAACTACGCCGTTATTTGTAAAAACTTAAATTTATCGTTTTCTTCATCTAACAGTTATTCTGTTATGGGGCCCACAAGTGGCTGCGCCGTCGTACGAATATTCCCCGACAAAATGAATATTTTATAACCGCTTGCTTATTTTGAAAAACATTAATATATCACCCTTAACTTTAACCTTTTATTAATTTAACCATTTACTAAATAAAAAAATTGAATACTTTTATTTCATAAAATTCGGGGTCTTACAATCTCCCCTCCTTATAAAATTTTGTCCTCAAAATTTACGTACCTGGTATTTCAAAAAGTTGAAAATACCTTGCTTTCATTTCAGATTCCATCTTCCATGTCATCATGATTTCTCCACTTCTCATCTCTTGTATTTCAGATATCATTCTAGAATACAACTTCAAAACAAAGGTTAATTGACATTTCACAATTTATCAACTCAAGTAAGAAAATTCAGCTTAGGTAGGACACACACTAGCGAAGGATATTACTCATCTCTCCCCTCCTAGTTCTGTTCCTTGAACTCCGCCAGAGATCATATCACTAAGCTCTGATACCATCTGTGACGCCCCCAAAATAGGTCCAATCCATCCAACCTATTATGAGTCGCCAAATATATGGTACAGAAAATAACTACAACTTTATTACTACAATTGTCGTGCAAAATACAACAACACATATGTTGTGAGTTTTGATACAAATATATACCAACTGTGAATCTCATCCCAACTTTGGATAGCATGTCACAATGGCACCTTACATAAAGGTACAGTCAATAACTGTTTTAGAAATTAAAATCTTTGGGAAGTGCTCAAGGAAACCTTCGTACATGGGAGGCCATGCATCTAGGTTACGATAGATATCATATGTCCACAGAATTATCCTTGGTTGACCTAATAGACCCCAAAGAAAAACGAGTGAATTACTATCATATTCTTTCCAATGATGAGTCTTCTATTGACATATCATTATCTCCATTGTCTCTAATTGAGAATTATACTTCAACCAAACACCAAGATTATATAGGTAGTGCTCGTAGATATACTCAGTAAGTGAATGTGCACAACCCTGTCTTATGATGACACGAGGTTGTATGTCATTAGGCATCTTGTATGATAGTGGCAAAATACCCTTCCAAAGTTGGGTTCGCCTCACCCTATATGATTCACCAAATATAACTACTAAATGATGTATAAAATACAACACACTATTCCAAAGTTCTCAATAAAATTATTTCCATATTGTTTAGGGAGAATTTTCACAGCTAGAGACCACTGTTTTATTCCCCTGTTACCCCCGTTCGACCCAGCTACATTCTTATTACCTGAAAGGAATTGTGAAGCGAAAGGGTGAGCACAACTAGCCCAGTAAAGAATATCATGACTAAAGATAATAATATAATCCATAGTCTTCGTCAGTAATGAATCAGAGATTTAAAACATATGGTAGATGATAAAAATTTTCAACCATAGTTGTAGTGGAACGAACAATCCATTAGAAGAGTCAAATAGACCATAAAGTCTATTATCTTCTCTATGTTAAACGTCCACCAACAATGTCTTATCCCCGTAACATCAAGCAATAGTTCCTGTCCATAATCATGTGAATAACTCATAATCATAATTGTGGTTCTAAATTCCTCTTCGCACCCAGGGCGAAGATAATTTTTATCACCTGTCTTCACCTGAAACATCAAAGATCATGGTTATACCAAATTACAGTTCCTATTTCGTAATCATACCACTAAATTCATATTTGCATTACGGGCCAAAGATATTCATCAACAGTTCATCTTTGCACTACAGGCCAAAGATATTCAACAACAGTTCATCTTTGCACTACAGGCCAAAGATATTCAACAACAGGTCATCTTTGCAATACAGGCCAAAGATATTCAATAACATGTCATCTTTTCACTACATGCCAAAGATATTCAACAACAAGTCATCTTTACACTAGAGGCCAAAGATATTCAGCAACAGGTCATCTTTGCACTACAGGCCAAAGATATTCAACATGTCATCGTTGCACTACAGGCCAAAGATATTAATATCCCAAATAAATATATAATCATTTCAAAATTTATATAAATAATACATATAACCATGTTGATCAATTCACCTTTGCACTTAAACTAAAGATATTCAATTATAAATTCAATGGTCATGATCATACCAGTCAACAGTTCAACTTTGCACTACAGGCCAAAGAGAACCCATAGTCACGATCATACCAATAATCTACCCATCTTTACGATATATATGATAATAAAAATAATATGATCAACAACTGCATTTAATTTCAAGAGTAAGATTCATAAATTAACGATAATTTGGTTAGAAAAAGAAACCAATTTTGTCATGAATAGTACCCGTGAATAGTAACTCATGAATAGTAACTTATGAATAGTAACTCGTAAATAGTAACTCATGAGTAGTAACTCGTGAATAGTACTCCGTAATTGTATATAGTATCGTATACGTAAATAATATCATATACGTAAATAGTACCATATACATGAATAGTGCCGTATACGTGAATAGTGCCGTATGCGTGAATAGTAACCCCGACATAAAAAAGGTAGAAATTCTACAACAAAATCCATACCAATATTTCGGTATAATGATATTGAAAGAATAACATCATTATGAAGAAAATAACATCCCTATCCCTTACAATCCCTTACCTCAAAAGAACCGTACTTTCGGCTGAAATATCAAGTATAAGGCTGAAGGAAACTTGTACTGTTGAATAGCAACTCACAAAGTATTTAAATAAACACAAAATACGCTCGATAATATAGAGAGAGAAAGAGAGAAAACTTGTTTCTGGTGTGATTTTCAATTCTAACTCAGCACCCTATTAATAGGAAAATGTTAGAACGCAAAAGCAGACTTGATTTGCAACCTGATGGCTTTACCTGCTACTATTTCTACCCACCAAAAATTTTAGCACATTTCTTCACCAACTAAAAGTGGGGCCCACCCATATTTTTAATAAAAACATTTTAATTTCCAAAACTTTAATAATTCATAATAAATAGCCCTTTTATCAGAAAAATTCAAATTTCATGTCCTTTCCATAGGAAATTTAATTCTCTACAACTTTGTAAGTTTAAATTTTTTCAAATTCCAAACAAAAAATGTCCGAAATCCACACACGGACGATTTTTAATACCTCTATTCCAACAAATACTGATAAAATACCCCAGCATTAATTGCTTCATTTATAACCACATAAAATAAATAAATTCATCATTTATATCCACATAAAATAAATATTTCCTTATCATATAAATCAATAACTAATTATTCATAAATAATATTACAATATCACAATTATGACAACCAGGCCGTTCCCAGGAAAGAGGGGGCTTTCCGATAAGGATTTCTCCTTACTGGCGCGCAATTAGGTGACCAAACATCTCCTTGACAGAACTTTCTAGACATTGCCAATAATGCTATCTAATAATATTATTCAAACAATATGAATTATTGATCTGATAATGAAAAATACTGTGCAGCAACAATTATTGAAACAACAATATTATAAAATATCAACGCAGTAATTATTGAATCAATAAAATAAAATATTGAACAGTAATTACTTTAATAATTACTGAGTAGTGTCTTCTTACGTAAGAATCAATAATTCAAAAATACTGTGCAATATCGTGTGCTACTGTGCAACTACGCGTATTACTGTATTTTAACCACCGGGTATTTCAACAGTGTTAACGGTAACAACTACGCTGTTATTTGTAAAAACTCAAATTTGTCATTTTCTTCATCCGACAGTTATTTTGTTATGGGGCCCACAAGTGGCTGAGCTGTCGTACGAATATTTTCCAACAAAATGAATATTTTATAACCACTTGCTTATTTTAAAAAATATTCATATATCACCCTTAACTTTAACTTTTTATCAATTTAACCATTTACGAAACAGAAAAATTGAATACTTTTATTTCATAAAATTCGGGGTCTTACAATAGTGCATGGATAATTCGTTGAATTGAAATATTTATTAAATGATGCTACATGGATGAAATATTGATGATGAACTTTTACATCATAGAAGATAGTAGATTTCATGTTATACTTGACTCTTCTAATAGATTGTTGTTTCCGCTGCAGTTGTTGATCTAAAACTTGTTGTCTATTATATTCTATCAGATTTTTCCCTGTTGAGGACTAAGGATAATTTATTCTATATTATATTAGTCATAATATTTTTTACTGGGCTAGTTGAGCTCACTATTTTCCTTTTTATTCCATTTTTCTTCTCAAGAGGCGAGAATATAGCGGAGACTAGTCGGGGTGTGGAGTGATGGTTCAAAACAGTTGTTCTAGCAGTCCTCACTATTTTGAAAAATAGTGTATTAATAATTATAATGAGGACTTTATTTGAGTTTGGATATTGTCTAGAAGACGATATTTGTATTAAAGCTCATAGCATATGTGTTGTCATATTTTGCACGACAATTGTATTAATAAAGTTTGTATTTAGTTTCTGTACCATGTATTTGGCGACTCAGAATTAGTTGCGTGGATTGGACCTATTATGGGGGCATCACATAGTTAGTCATATTACAAGTAGTTCAAATAGTCAGATATCCTCAAGATTCAGAGGACAGAAGTGCTGAGAAATTTCTGGAATGTTGACATCTTGATCTTCTGGGAATGGTTGTGGTACAAGATCCACTGGGTCATCATTGGCTTTAAGATGAAACTCATAGGGGTCCATAAGCAATCTATTGTTCTCCATTAGAAAATAGACCATGGACTTAATAGTATGCAAAGACAATTGCACATCTTCCAACTTTTCTAACATGAGAGTTTGGTTTTGTAGAAGAAGTTGATTCATTCTATTAAGAGAATCTATTTTGGTGGCCATGTTGATGTTAGACTCTATGACCTCGTGATCAAAAGGTTTAAAAACAATTAAGGACTAAGGTGGAAGGTTAACATGAGAGACAATATTGCTTATTGGAACTAGTTGAGATTGATGTTGTGACACATTGATATCCAGATAATTAAAGATGTGAGTAAGAAACAAACTAAAGCCCAGACAGTTGTTATGGAAGCAGAACTCAAAAGATGATAACAGAAAGTAAGCCAAGTTATAAGGCATGCATTCTTGCAAGATGCTCTTGATAATTTCTAAGTTAAAAGGCGGTAATTTCCTATCATCTCTAACAGGCATGAAGTTATTTCTAAGAATTTTTCCCAAGAACTGGCTTTCAGCAGTAAGAAACTCTAGACCAACTTTATAAGGAAAATTAAACTCTAAAGCAGGTACCATTTGATCAGTAATAATAGACAAATTGTGTTTAAACAACATGCATTCTTCAACAGAGATACCAGAGGGATAAAGATAAGAGTTGACCCTAGGTAATTCTAATGTAAAAGGGTGAAGTTGTAGTGAATGTACAAGAAATAATTAATCAATGATATATGTTTGACCTTGTATACAAGTCATAATGCTATTTAACAAACCAGAAGATTCCTTAGAGAATTCCATGTGAGTGTAAAATTCAGATATGAGACCAGGATAGATAGATTTATCATACAAAGTGTAAAGCCCCGAAACCCGGTCTATCTTCACACCCAGATTTCGTACGTCACGGTTCCATCTTCTTCCAAACATATATCATTATATAGTTAAATATAACAACATACATTTTCAAATCCCATGTTCTAATATCTTATAACCTCATTCATTACAAATAATGATAATTACATTATTCTTTACATCTTACAAGAGTAACTTTCACCCGCCACTAAGGATACATGATAGTTCATTAAACTTTTCTGTAATTTAAGTCTTGGCTTGTTCTTCACGCTTATTCATATATTGAATGGCACTTCGTCTGAATATCGGTCAGCTTGATCATTATAAGATCCTTAAGTTCTTCTACTCGTACACTGAAAATGTTTTTCGTTTAAAGCAAGTATGAGCATTCAATTACTCAGCAAGTCATAATAGTTGAATAAACAACCTCAAGAATTTAAACATTCTTTTAAAACTTCAATAACCGAAAAAAGGTTATGAAGTAGCTTGAATAATAGGAATAATGTCTGATTCCTATCATTTTAAAACATTAGTCACATTCACTTTGAAACACTTTCTTTCTTTTACCTTTTTCATACACATTCTCTCTTGCTAGAATTATTAGCACAGACTTAACAATAACGGTTCATGTATAAATAGAACATTTTCATATTGAACATCTTAATAATAAAACAGTTCATCTCATAGAAACATCGAAGTGTTAAAATTGTGGCACAAGACCTCATACATTTTACCACCTTGTACAAATATCACATATATGCACCTAGATAAAACTTCTCAAGTTCAACATCTGAGAAAGTTTAAGAAACTAGCGTTCACTTAAAATATGAATAAAGTTAGGAAAATTGCCTTATGCACAGCTACAACTTACAGTTTACAATTTATGCTGAACTACTCATCGCAATCCCTATCCAAACAATAAAATAAATATAGCATCAAAGATCTAGGTTAAAATTAGGGTTTGCACCTTTTCTTGCTTGATTTTGATTTTTGGCTACTGATTCTACTGTTGCTATCACCAAGGCTTGTCTAGGTATGTTATAAGAGTGAATAGGCTTGGAAAATTCATGAGTTTGCACTGAACTAAGGCTGCCTTTTATAGAATTTCTAAACTAGAGTTTTTGGTCATTTTCACCAACTTGCCTCCAAAAATATCTGATCTATGATGCTTCTGCTACTTGGGAGTTTGAAAGCATATCATGTGGTGTGTTGGAACTTGTATTGGTGACTCCTAACCTACTTGTGTGCTAGTTTACACACATCAGTAGTTTAATTATGCCCTAATCCTCTTTAATCTTGATTAAGATTTTGGTTTTTATGATTAGGGTTGCTTAATGATGTTTATTAGCATCTAATTGAAGTTTAATAATCATGATTAAGTGTTCGGATAACCTAATTAATGTTTAGTCTAACCAATTAAGATTAGGGTTTACAAAATTACGGTTGGGATTTGTAATCTAGGGTTAGGGTTTCTTGATTTTGATATTAGGGTTCCTAACTTAGATTTTTCACAAATCCTAACAAGCACGACAAAGCAGCTTGTCAAAATACAAATACCGAGAAGTCCATTTTTGGAAGAAAAATTTTAAGCACGACGTGCCAAGCACGTCAATTTTCGGATGAAAATTTATTTAACCTAATTTGTTTAACAGAGTATATAATAACACAAAATACTTTCGGAACGGAGATATTTTATTAATATAACTGAATTTACATAACCGAATCTTATTAGGGTTTTGGGGTTTCACATTCACTCCCACTAATAAGAATTTTGTCCTCGAAATTATAGTACAGGTTAAGTAAACAGTTGGGGATAGTTCTCTCGCATTTTATCCTCGAGCTCCCATGTAGCCTCTTCAACATTTTGATTCCTCCAGATCTATTTGTTCCATGCTAGCACTTTATTTCTCAGGACTTGCTCTTCACAGTCGATGATCTGCACAGGTTCTTTTATATAAGAAAGATCTTCTTTGATTTGGATCGGCTCATAGTTTATAACGTGTTTATAATCAGGTTTGAACGATCGTAATACAGACACATGAAACACATTATGAATATGGTTTTACTCATGGGGTAGTGCTATTTCATAAGCAACTTCACCTATCATCCTCAAAAATTTAAAGGATCCAATGAATCTCGGACTCAATTTTCTTTTCTTGCCAAAATGTATCTTGCCCTTCCAAGGGGACACTTTCAAGAATAAGTGGCTTCCTATGCTAAAGTTTTGTTGTTGACGATGTGAATCAGCGTATTTCTTTTGTCAATCTTGAGACGCTTGTAATCGTTCACGTATAATTCTGATGGTTTCAATAGTTTGTTGGATTATCTCAAGTCCTAACATTTGTCTTTCCCTGACCTCATCCAAACATAAAGGTGTTCTACATTTCCTTCCATATAAGGCTTCATAAGGTGGCATACCTATGCTACCATTTTAACTGTTGTTGTAGACAAATTCCACCAAAGGTAACTGATCTTCCCAACTTCCTTTGAAGTCTATGATACAGGTTCTTAGCATATCCTATAATGTTTGAATGGTTCCCTCACTTTACGCATCAGTTTGAGGGTGATAAGCTGTACTTAATCTCAATTATATTCCTAAGTGTTTTTAAAGGCCTCCCCAAAAATTTGAGGTGAAACGCGAGTCTCGATCTGACGCTATAGAAGCAGGTACTGTAAGACCCCGAATTTTATGAAATAAAAGTATTCAATTTTTCTATTCAGTAAATGGTTAAATTAATAAATGTTAAAGTTAAGGGTGATATATGAATTTTTTTTTCAAAATACACAAGTGGTTATAAAATATTCATTGTTGTCGGGGAATATTCGTTTGGTCGTGAAATATTTTTTCTGTCGGGGAATATTCGTACGACGGCGCAGCCATTTGTGGGCCCCATAACAGAATAACTGTCGGATGAAGATAACGACAAAAATTGAGTTTTTATAATTAACGGCGTAGTTGTTACCGTTAACACTGTTAGAATACCCGGTGGTTAAAATACAGTAATACGCGTTATTGCACAGTAGCACACGGTATTGCACAGTATTTTTGAAATTATTGATTCTTACGTAAGAAGGCACTACTCAATAATTGTTACAGTAATTACTGTTCAATATTTTATTTTATTGATTCAATAATTGCTGCGTTGATATTTTATATTATTGTTATTTCAATAATTGTTACTGCACAGTATTTCCCATTATCAGATCAATAATTTATATTATTTGAATAATATTATTAGATAAAATTATTGGCAATATCTAGAAAGTTCTGTCTAAGGAGAGGTTTGGTCATCTAATTGCGCGCCAGTAAGGAAAAATTCTTATTAGAAAGCCCCCTCTTTCCTGGGAACGGCCTGGTTGTCATAAATGTGATTCTGTAATATTATCTGTGAATAATTAATTATTGATTCATATGATAAGGAAATATTTATTTTATGTGGATATAAATGAGGGATATATTTTTGTGGTTAAAAATGAAAGAGTTAATGTTGAGGTGTTTTATCTATATTTTTGTCGGAACGGAGGTATTGAAAATCAAATTAGGGTTTTTGAGATATTTTGCGAGGGTTATAATTTTTAATCCGACCGTTGGATCGTGGTAATATTTGGATATGTTATACATATATAAGTTGAGTATATGTCCACAAATTTTGAACCGTTAAAAATGAACGAATGATTTGTTACGAATTTTACGAGATGACTGGTTTAGAAATTGTTGAATTTTCGGAGTTTATCATTTTGGTAGAAAATTCTAGAATTGGTGGGCCCAACTCTTGGTTGGTGAATAAATGTGCTGAGATTTTTATTCAAATGTGGTGGGTGGAAATAGTAGCAGATAAAGCCATCAGGTTGCAGGTTAAGTCTGCTTCGGCGTGCTAACATTTTCCTATAAATAGAGGGCTAAGTTAGAATTGAAAATCACACCAGAATTCATAAGTTTTCTCTCTTTCTCTCTCTATATTATGAAGCATATTTTGCGAGTATTTAGATACTTTGAGAGTTGCTATTCAGTGCAAGTTTCCTTCGACTTTGCATTCCAGTCAGAAATACTGCATTTTTGAGGTAAGGGATAGTAATGGATTTTAAGGGTTGTTATATTTTCCAGTTTCGTAATTTTTTTGACCTTCAAAAATTTTGAAAAAATTTGAAATGATATTTTGATGAGTTTTCTTGGTTGTGTCCAGAAATGGTGATTTTTGGACGTATAGATTGAGAGTTATGAATTTTATGAGAAAAGACTATTTTAAAAGTAACCGCTTATAATTCCTTGTGGTTAACTCCAAAATTATTGAAATTTTTATTGGGAGTACATGAATATGATAGGAGTATACTCTGTGAATTTCAGAATTTTTAGATAAAAGTATAATTTTTGTTAAATGTCTAAATATTTGGCTATTTTGGCCATATGAAAAATAGTAAATGACTTTTAAAAATTCTGAGAAAAATATATGTTCACTATGGGACTATATTATTCTAAATCCCAGAAAAAAAATATTTTTGGAACTGATTTGGTATTTTTCATGAAAATGGTCTAGTTATGAGTAAATGAATTAAATATGTTTTGTGAAGTAAGAAAATTAGAAAATAGGATTTTATGGCTTGAGAATCCTATATGAGGTATATGTAGATTTTTGATGAGGGTTTTTGGTTATTGGTGATGAAATCTTATGAGTGTGGCATTTTAGGATGATTAAATGCATTATATAATAAATTGTAAACAATTAAAATAAATTGTTTATAAACTTAAGAAATATTATTATTTCAATATCATTATACCAAAATATTGGTATGGGTTTTATTGTGGAATTTCTACCTTTTTCATGTTGAGTTACTATTCATGAGTTACTATTCACGAGATACTATTCATGAGTTACTATTCATGAGTTACTATTCACGAGTTACTATTCACGATAAAATTGGTTTCTTTTTCTGACCAAATTATAGTTGATTTATGAATATTACTCTTGTGATTAAAACTATATGTTGATCATATTATTTTTATTATCATATATAACATTTTTATAACCCTAATGATGATATTCTCTTTTACTTGAGTGTAAAGATTGGTAGATTATTGGTATGATTATGACTAGGGTTCTCTTTGGCCAGTTATGCAAAGTTGAATTGGTGACTGGTATGATCATGACCATTGAATTTATAAGTGAATATCTTTAGCTTAAGTACAAAGGTGAAATAATCAACATGGTTATAATTATTGTTTATATAAATTCTGAAATGATTATATATTTCTTTGAGATATGAATATATTTGGCTTGTAGTGCAAATATGAACTGTTGATGAATATCTTTGGCCTGTAGTGCAAAGATAAATTGTTGATGAATATCTTTGGCCCGTAGTGCAAAGATGGCATGTTGTTGAATATCTTTGGTCAGTAGTGCAAAGATGAACAGATGTTAAGATGAACATGACCAACTGGTGATACAAATGAATATCTTTGACCGTAGTGCAAAGATGAAGTTATTAGCATGATTATGAACAGGAAATGTGATTTGGTATAACCATGATCTTTGATGTTTCAGGTAAAGATAGGTGATGAAAATTATCTTCGTCCTAGATGAGAAGAGGAATTTAGAACTACAGTTATGATTATAAGTTATTCATATGATTGTGGACCAGAATTGTTGATTGATGTTACAGGGATAAAATATTGTTGGTGGATTTTTAACATGGAGAAGATAATAGACTTTATAGTCTATTTGACTCTTCTAATGGATTGCTCGTTCCACTGTAACTATGGTTGAAGTCTTTATCATTTACCATATGTCCAAAATCTCTGATTTATTATTGATGAAGGCTATTGATAATTTAATTATCTTTAGTCATGATATTCTTTACTGAGCTAGTTGTGCTCACCCTTTTGTTTCATAATTCCTTTCAGGTAATAAGAGTGTAGCTGGGTCGAGCGGGGGTAACAAGGGAATAGAACGGTGGTCATCATTTAGTAGTTATATTTGGTGAAGAAAATAGGGTGAGGCAAACCCAACGTTGAAAGGGTGTTTTGTCACTATCATACAAGATGTCTAATGACATACAACCTCGTGTCATCATAAGACAAGGTTGTGCTCATCCACTTGCTGAGTATCTTTACGAGCACTATCTATATAATTTTGGTGTTTGTTTGAAATATAATTTTCAATTTGAGACAGTGGAGATAATGATATGTCAAGAGAAGACTCACCATTGGGAAGAATATGATAGTAAACTTCTCGTTTTTCTTTGGGGTCTATTGGGTCAACCAAGGATAATTCTATGGCCATATGATATCTATCATAACCTAGACGCATGGCCTCCCGTGTACGAAGGTTTTCTTGAGCACTTTCCAAAGATTCTAATTTCTAAAACAGTTTTTGACTATACCTTATGTAAGGTATCATTGTGAGGTGCTGTCCACGATTGGGACATGAGTCACATTTGGTATATATTTGTATCCAAACTCATAGCATATGTGTTGTTGTATTTTGCACGACAATTGTTGTAATAAAGTTGTAGTTATTTTCTGTACCATGTATTTGGCGACTCAGAATAGGTTGGATGGAATGGACCTGTTTTGGGGTTGTCACAGTTGGTATCAAAGCTTAGGGATATGACCTCTGGCAGAGATCGGGAAATAGAACTAGGAGGGGAGATATGAGTAAATCCTTCGCTAGTGTGTCCTACCTAAGCTTATTTGTTGTTCAGTCATAATATCGGGATATTATGTGATATGTTAATTTGTTCAATTAACCCTTATTTTGAAGCTGTATTCTAGAATGATATCTGAAATACAAGAGATGAGCAATGAAAAAATCATGATGACGGGGTGATAGAATCTTAAATTGAAGCAAGGTATTCTCAACTTTTCGAAATACCAGGTACGTAAATTTCGAGGACGAAATTTTATAAGGAGGGGAGATTGTAAGACCCCGAATTTTATGAAATAAAAGTATTCAATTTTTCTATTTAGTAAATGGTTAAATTGATAAATGTTAAAGTTAAGGGTGATATATGATTTTTTTTTCAAAATACACAAGTGGTTATAAAATATTCATTGTTGTCGGGGAATATTCGTTTGGTCGTGGAATATTCTTTCTGTCGGGGAATATTCGTACGACGGCGCAGCCATTTGTGGGCCCCATAACAGAATAACTGTCGGATGAAGATAACGACCAAAATTTAGTTTTTATAATTAACGTTGTAGTTGTTACCGTTAACACTGTTGGAATACCCGGTGGTTAAAATACAGTAATACGCGTTATTGCACAGTAGCACACGGTATTGCACAGTATTTTTGAAATTATTGATTCTTACGTAAGAAGGCACTACTTAATAATTGTTACAGTAATTACTGTTCAATATTTTATTTTATTGAATCAATAATTGCTGCGTTGATATTTTATATTATTGTTATTTCAATAATTGTTATTGCACAGTATTTCCCATTATTAGATCAATAATTCATATTATTTGAATAATATTATTAGATAACATTATTGGCAATGTCTAGAAAGTTCTGTCTAAGGAGAGGTTTGGTCATCTAATTGCGCACCAGTAAGGAAAAATTCTTATTGGAAAGCCCCCTCTTTCCTGGGAACGGTCTGGTTGTCATAAATGTGATTCTGTAATATTATCTGTGAATAATTAGTTATTGATTCATATGATAAGGAAATATTTATTTTATGTGGATATAAATGAGGGATATATTTTTGTGGTTAAAAATGAAGGAGTTAATGTTGAGGTGTTTTATCTGTATTTTTTGTCGGAACGGAGGTATTGAAAATCAAATTAGGGTTTTTGAGATATTTTGCGAGGGTTATAATTTTTAATCCGACCGTTGGATCGTGGTAATATTTGGATATGTTATACATATATAAGTTGAGTATACGTCCACAAATTTTGAACCGTTAAAAATTAACGAATGATTTGTTACGAATTTTACGAGATGTCTGGTTTAGAAATTGTTGAATTTTCAGAGTTTATCATTTTGGTGGAAAATTCTAGAATTGGTGGGCCCAACTCTTGGTTGGTGAATAAATGTGCTGAGATTTTTATTCAAATGTGGTGGGTGGAAATAATAACAGGTAAAGCCATCAGGTTGCAGGTTAAGTCTGCTTCGGCGTGCTAACATTTTCCTATAAATAGAGGGCTAAATTAGAATTAAAAATCACACCATAATTCATAAGTTTTCTCTCTTTCTCTCTCTATATTATGAAGCATAATTTGTGAGTATTTAGATACTTTGAGAGTTGCTATTCAGTGCAAGTTTCCTTCGACTTTGCATTCCAGTCAGAAATACTGCATTTTTGAGGTAAGGGATAGTAAGGGATTTTAAGGGTTGTTATATTTTTCAGTTTCGTAATTTTTTTGACCTTCAAAAATTTTGGAAAAATTTGAAATGATATTTTGATGAGTTTTCTTGGTTGTGTCCAAAAATGGTGATTTTTGGATGTATAGATTGAGAGTTATAAATTTTATGAGAAAAGACTATTTTAAAAGTAATCGCTTATAATTCCTTGGGGTTAACTCCAAAATTGATGAAATTTTTATTGAGAGTACATGAATATGATAGGAGTATACTCTGTGAATTTCTGAATTTTTAGATAAAATTATAATTTTTGTTAAATGTCTAAATATTTGGCTATTTTGGCCATATGAAAAATAGTAAATGACTTTTAAAAATTCTGAGAAAAATATATGTTCACTATGGGACTATATTATGCTAAATCTCAGAAAAGAAATATTTTTGGAACTGATTTGGTATTTTTCATGAAAATGGTCTAGTTATGAGTAAATGAATTAAATATGTTTTGTGAAGTAAGAAAATTAGAAAATAGGATTTTATGGCTTGAGAATCCTATATGAGGTATATGTAGATTTTTGATGAGGGTTTTTGGTTATTGGTGATGAAATCTTATGAGTGTGGCATTTTAGGATGATTAAATGCATTATTTAGTAAATTATAAACAATTAAAATAAATTGTTTATAAGCTTAAGAAATATTATTATTTCAATATCATTATACCAAAATATTGGTATGAATTTTATTGTGGAATTTCTACCTTTTTCATGTTGAGTTACTATTCATGAGTTACTATTCACGAGTTACTATTCATGAGTTACTATTCACGAGTTACTATTCACGACAAAATTGGTTTCTTTTTCTGACCAAATTATAGTTGATTTATGAATATTACTCTTGTGATTAAAATTATATGTTGATCATGTTATTTTTATTATCATATATAACATTTTTATAACTCTAATGATGATATTCTCTTTTACTTGAGTGTAAAGATGGGTAGATTATTGGTATGATTATGACTAGGGTTCTCTTTGGCCAGTTGTGCAAAGTTGAATTGGTGACTGGTATGATCATGACCATTGAATTTATAAGTGAATATCTTTAGCTTAAGTGCAAAGGTGAAATGATCAACATGGTTATAATTATTGTTTATATAAATTCTGAAATGATTATATATTTCTTTGAGATATGAATATATTTGGCGTGTAGTGCAAATATGAACTGTTGATGAATATCTTTGGCCTGTAGTGCAAAGATAAATTGTTGATGAATATCTTTGGCCCGTAGTGCAAAGATGGCATGTTGTTGAATATCTTTGGCCAGTAGTGCAAAGATGAATAGATGTTGAGATGAACATGACCAACTGGTGATACAAATGAATATCTTTGGCCGTAGTGCAAAGATGAAGTTATTAGCATGATTATGAACAGGAAATGTGATTTGGTGTAACCATGAACTTTGATGTTTCGGGTAAAGATAGGTGATGAAAATTATCTTCGTCCTGGATAATAAGAGGAATTTAGAACTACAGTTATGATTATGAGTTATTCATATGATTGTGGATCAGAATTGTTGATTGATGTTACAAGGATAAAATATTATTGGTGGATTTTTAACAAGGAGAAGATAATAGACTTTATAGTCTATTTGACTCTTCTAATGGATTTCTCGTTCCGCTGTAACTATGGTTGAAGTTTTTATCATTTACCATATGTTCTAAACCTCTGATTTATTATTGATGAAGGCTATTGATAATTTAATTATCTTTAGTCATGATATTCTTTACTGAGCTAGTTGTGCTCACCCTTTTGTTTCATAATTCCTTTCAGGTAATAAGAGTGTAGCTGGGTCGAGCGGGGGTAACAAGGGAATAGAACGGTGGTCATCATTTAGTAGTTATATTTGGTGAAGAAAATAGGGTGAGGCAAACCCAACGTTGAAAGGGTGTTTTGTCACTATCATACAAGATGTCTAATGACATACAACCTCGTGTCATCATAAGATAGGGTTGTGCTCATCCACTTGCTGAGTATCTTTACGAGCACTATCTATATAATTTTGGTGTTTGTTTGAAGTATAATTTTCGATTAGAGATAGTGGAGATAATGATATGTTAAGAGAAGACTCACCATTGGGAAGAATATGATAGTAAACTTCTCATTTTTCTTTGGGGTCTATTGGGTCAACCAAGGATAATTCTGTGGCCATATGATATCTATCATAACCTAGACGCATGGCCTCCCATGTACGAAGGTTTCCTTGAGCACTTTCCAAAATTCTAATTTCTAAAACAGTTTTTGACTATACCTTTATGTAAGGTATCATTGTGAGGTGATGTCCACGATTGGGACATGAGTCACATTTGGTATATATTTGTATCCAAACTCACAGCATATGTGTTGTTGTATTTTACACGACAATTGTTGTAATAAAGTTGTAGTTATTTTCTGTACCATGTATTTGGCGACTCAGAATAGGTTGGATGGAATGGACCTGTTTTGGGGTTGTCACAGTTGGTATCAGAGCTTAGGGATATGACCTCTGGCAGAGATCGGGAAATAGAACTAGGAGGGGAGATATGAGTAAATCATTCGCTAGTGTGTCCTACCGAAGCTTATTTGTTGTTCAGTCATAATATCGGGATATTATGTGATATGTTAATTTGTTCAATTAACCCTTGTTTTGAAGCTGTATTCTAGAATGATATCTGAAATACAAGAGATGAGCAATGAAAAAATCATGATGACGGGGTGATAGAATCTTAAATTGAAGCAAGGTATTCTCAACTTTTCGAAATACCAGGTACGTAAATTTCGAGGACGAAATTTTATAAGGAGGGGAGATTGTAAGACCCCGAATTTTATGAAATAAAAGTATTCAATTTTTCTATTTAGTAAATGGTTAAATTGATAAATGTTAAAGTTAAGGGTGATATATGATTTTTTTTTCAAAATACACAAGTGGTTATAAAATATTCATTGTTGTCGGGGAATATTCGTTTGGTCGTGGAATATTCTTTCTGTCGGAGAATATTCGTACGACGGCGCAGCCATTTGTGGGCCCCATAACAGAATAACTGTCGGATGAATATAACGACCAAAATTTAGTTTTTATAATTAACGTTGTAGTTGTTACCGTTAACACTGTTGGAATACCCGGTGGTTAAAATACAGTAATACGCGTTATTGCACAGTAGCACACGGTATTGCACAGTATTTTTGAAATTATTGATTCTTACGTAAGAAGGCACTACTTAATAATTGTTACAGTAATTACTGTTCAATATTTTATTTTATTGATTCAATAATTGCTGCGTTGATATTTTATATTATTGTTATTTCAATAATTGTTATTGCACAGTATTTCCCATTATTAGATCAATAATTCATATTATTTGAATAATATTATTAGATAACATTATTGGCAATGTCTAGAAAGTTCTGTCTAAGGAGAGGTTTGGTCATCTAATTGCGCACCAGTAAGGAAAAATTCTTATTGGAAAGCCCCCTCTTTCCTGGGAACGGTCTGGTTGTCATAAATGTGATTCTGTAATATTATCTGTGAATAATTAATTATTGATTCATATGATAAGGAAATATTTATTTTATGTGGATATAAATGAGGGATATATTTTTGTGGTTAAAAATGAAGGAGTTAATGTTGAGGTGTTTTATCTGTATTTTTGTCGGAACGGAGGTATTGAAAATCAAATTAGGGTTTTGAGATATTTTGCGAGGGTTATAATTTTTAATCCGACCGTTGGATCGTGGTAATATTTGGATATGTTATACATATATAAGTTGAGTATACGTCCACAAATTTTGAACCGTTAAAAATTAACGAATGATTTGTTACGAATTTTACGAGATGTCTGGTTTAGAAATTGTTGAATTTTCAGAGTTTACCATTCTGGTGGAAAATTCTAGAATTGGTGGGCCCAACTCTTGGTTGGTGAATAAATGTGCTGAGATTTTTATTCAAATGTGGTGGGTGGGAATAATAGCAGGTAAAGCCATCAGGTTGCAGGTTAAGTCTGCTTCGGCGTGCTAACATTTTCCTATAAATAGAGGGCTAAATTAGAATTAAAAATCACACCATAATTCATAAGTTTTCTCTCTTTCTCTCTCTATATTATGAAGCATATTTTGTGAGTATTTAGATACTTTGAGAGTTGCTATTCAGTGCAAGTTTCCTTCGGCTTTGCATTCCAGTCAGAAATACTGCATTTTTGAGGTAAGGGATAGTAAGGGATTTTAAGGGTTGTTATATTTTCCAGTTTCGTAATTTTTTTGACCTTCAAAAATTTTGAAAAAAATTGAAATGATATTTTGATGAGTTTTCTTGGTTGTGTCCAAAAATGGTGATTTTTGGATGTATAGATTGAGAGTTATGAATTTTATGAGAAAAGACTATTTTAAAAGTAATCGCTTATAATTCCTTGTGGTTAACTCCAAAATTGATGAAATTTTTATTGGGAGTACATGAATATGATAGGAGTATACTCTGTGAATTTCTGAATTTTTAGATAAAATTATAATTTTTGTTAAATGTCTAAATATTTGGCTATTTTGGCCATATGAAAAATAGTAAATGACTTTTAAAAATTCTGAGAAAAATATATGTTCACTATGGGACTATATTATGCTAAATCCCAGAAAAGAAATATTTTTGGAACTGATTTGGTATTTTTCATGAAAATAGTCTAGTTATGAGTAAATGAATTAAATATGTTTTCTGAAGTAAGAAAATTAAAAAATAGGATTTTATGGCTTGAGAATCCTATATGAGGTATATGTAGATTTTTGATGAGGGTTTTTGGTTATTGGTGATGAAATCTTATGAGTGTGGCATTTTAGGATGATTAAATGCATTATTTAGTAAATTATAAACAATTAAAATAAATTATTTATAAGCTTAAGAAATATTATTATTTCAATATCATTATACCAAAATATTGGTATGGATTTTATTGTGGAATTTCTACTTTTTTCATGTTGAGTTACTATTCATGAGTTACTATTCACGAGTTACTATTCATGAGTTACTATTCACGAGTTACTATTCACGACAAAATTGGTTTCTTTTTCTGACCAAATTATAGTTGATTTATGAATATTACTCTTGTGATTAAAATTATATGTTGATCATGTTATTTTTATTATCATATATAACATTTTTATAACTCTAATGATGATATTCTCTTTTACTTGAGTGTAAAGATGGGTAGATTATTGGTATGATTATGACTAGGGTTCTCTTTGGCCAGTTGTGCAAAGTTGAATTGGTCACTGGTATGATCATGACCATTGAATTTATAAGTGAATATCTTTAGCTTAAGTGCAAAGGTGAAATGATCAACATGGTTATAATTATTGTTTATATAAATTCTGAAATGATTATATATTTCTTTGAGATATGAATATATTTGGCGTGTAGTGCAAATATGAACTGTTGATGAATATCTTTGGCCTGTAGTGCAAAGATAAATTGTTGATGAATATCTTTGGCCCGTAGTGCAAAGATGGCATGTTGTTGAATATCTTTGGCCAGTAGTGCAAAGATGAATAGATGTTGAGATGAACATGACCAACTGGTGATACAAATGAATATCTTTGGCCGTAGTGCAAAGATGAAGTTATTAGCATGATTATGAACAGGAAATGTGATTTGGTGTAACCATGAACTTTGATGTTTCGGGTAAAGATAGGTGATGAAAATTATCTTCGTCCTGGATAATAAGAGGAATTTAGAACTACAGTTATGATTATGAGTTATTCATATGATTGTGGACCAGAATTGTTGATTGATGTTACAAGGATAAAATATTATTGGTGGATTTTTAACAAGGAGAAGATAATAGACTTTATAGTCTATTTGACTCTTCTAATGGATTTCTCGTTCCGCTGTAACTATGGTTGAAGTTTTTATCATTTACCATATGTTCTAAACCTCTGATTTATTATTGATGAAGGCTATTGATAATTTAATTATCTTTAGTCATGATATTCTTTACTGAGCTAGTTGTGCTCACCCTTTTGTTTCATAATTCCTTTCAGGTAATAAGAGTGTAGCTGGGTCGAGCGGGGGTAACAAGGGAATAGAACGGTGGTCATCATTTAGTAGTTATATTTGGTGAAGAAAATAGGGTGAGGCAAACCCAACGTTGAAAGGGTGTTTTGTCACTATCATACAAGATGTCTAATGACATACAACCTCGTGTCATCATAAGATAGGGTTGTGCTCATCCACTTGCTGAGTATCTTTACGAGCACTATCTATATAATTTTGGTGTTTGTTTGAAGTATAATTTTCGATTAGGGATAGTGGAGATAATGATATGTTAAGAGAAGACTCACCATTGGGAAGAATATGATAGTAAACTTCTCATTTTTCTTTGGGGTCTATTGGGTCAACCAAGGATAATTCTGTGGCCATATGATATCTATCATAACCTAGACGCATGGCCTCCCATGTACGAAGGTTTCCTTGAGCACTTCCCAAAGATTCTAATTTCTAAAACAGTTTTTGACTATACCTTTATGTAAGGTATCATTGTGAGGTGCTGTCCACGATTGGGACATGAGTCACATTTGGTATATATTTGTATCCAAACTCACAGCATATGTGTTGTTGTATTTTACACGACAATTGTTGTAATAAAGTTGTAGTTATTTTCTGTACCATGTATTTGGCGACTCAGAATAGGTTGGATGGAATGGACCTGTTTTGGGGTTGTCACAGGTACTCCATACCTAGAGATAAATTCATTAATGTATAATTTGGCAAGGCGATCTAGGTTATAAGTGACCTTAATAGGTAAGAAGTGAGCTGATTTAGTAAGACGGTCAACTATTACCCAAATGGCATTGTGGCCCTACTGTGTAGCTGCAAGGCCTACCACGAAGTCCATTGTTATATATTCCCACTTCCACTCAAAAATTGGTAAGGGGTTGAAGTAAACCACTCGGCTTTTAATGCTCAGCCTTAACCCTTTGACACGTGAGACATTTGCTTACCCATTCAACTATTTCTCTTTTCATATTCGACCACCAAAAGTGTCGATTTAAGCCTTTGTACATTTTAGTACTGCCCCGATGTATGGCAAATTAAGAATTATGAGCTTCGTTTAATATTTCGTCTTTTAATACTTGATTCAATGGAATCCAAATTCTATCTTCATATCTTATTATTCCATTCTTATCTATTCTGAATTTGATATTCTTGACATGAGTTATATTATACTTACATTTTTGACACTCCATGTCTTCTCCCTACATCTTTTTAAGTCTATCTAGTAGAGTCGAAACTCTCTCTAGAATGAATAACTTTTGGGTAGAGGTAGTTAGACATCCCACCTCAATTTCAAGTCTTTCAAAATCTTTTATTAACCTATCATTGGTGGTTATTGCGTTCAACTTTTCTTGGTTCTTTCTACTAAATGCATCAGCTACAACATTAGTTTTTCCGGGATGATATAAGATTTCACAGTCAAAAACCTTTATCAGTTATAACCATCTCCTCTGCCTTAAGTTTAACTCCTTTTATGTAAAAATATATTTTAGACTTTTGTGATCTGTATATATCTCGCACTTCTCCCCGTATAAGTAATGCCTCCAAATTTTTAACGCAAAAACTACCGCGGCTATGACGCCCCCAAATCCGGGTCTCTTTCAACCTGATAAATGGTGTTACATTGTACTCATAACTGTTCATTCATTCTAATGAAACGACATCAAAATATGTGTTCCAACGACATTCTTATTACATTAATAATAATAAATCTCGTTCCTAGGTTCTTAAACAATTACATTCTTGGTTCATCATAATATAATACATATACTTACTAGTCTATTACAAGATAAACTAATCATTCGTCTTTGCCTTGCCTTTATCTCTACTGAAAACTTTAGTTCGTTCGTCCTTAGCTGCATTCATATGGTTCAAGCAAGAGTGAGCATAACAAGCTCAGCAAGTACAACAATTTCATTTAAAAAGCATGCTTGAAACATAGGAATCGTATATATTCAGTAACTGGATAATAGTTACGAAGTACTATCGATAATTCAAAATAGTATTCCTTTTCCTTCAAAACGTTTTATAATAATAATATTCAGTAAAACATCAATTCTGGTCCAAGACCATGAGCATTTCATAATTTCTTTGAAAAGGACAACCCGGCACTAAGTCCGTAAGTCCGGCATAGCTTACGAGCACTTTTAGGTGACCAGCCTATAATACTCTATGTTGATCAACACTACATCCCTTAAACGTATGTACATTTAAGTTTTGGCAACCTCACGTGCCCATCGAATAATCGATAAAAATACATTTGTTTGTTCATAGACAGACTTACCTTTGAATCCGTACCAAATACTTGGCATAGGATATCGTTAACAGTTCTATATTGAAAGACTTGTAAATCAATTAATCTATCACGATTAGTCTAGTCGAGTTAAAACTGGCATCGACTCTTTCTTTAAAACCATACATGCATCTCATAACTTGAATCATTTGAAAACCTGGCTAACACGAAGGTTAGACAAGCGTTTAAGAAAAACTTGACTTTAACGTCTGCTACAGTATAATAACTAATAACTTTTCCTTTGAGTCTTTACTGTCTCTACAACAGATAATCACATAACATACCACATTAGGTCATGAATGAACATACATAGTTCCTAAAGAATCTTACCCTTCTTCTCAATTTAATCATGTATTAGATTTGTTATTTATTGGTTCCATCTTTCCGTCGTTCTTTTACATCGTTCTTACCAACTTCTTTCCTTTATATAATTTAATTGAAATTATTTCATTAATACAACTCGATTCGAGTTAATTATCCTTCCTCACGACTTACTAACGTCATTACGTTACTAATTGACACTTAATCGGCATTGATTATGTACACTTATTGTACACCGTTCTTGTTTACATTCATTTAACTTTCTTTAACTCTAAGTGATCACACTTGAGTTTTAATTATGACTTAACAATGTTTTATTAAGTCCTTTAGTTCATTTCTAAACAATTTACATTCAAACTCTACTTGTAACCATTCTTTATTGTCTAAGTTTTAAGGCTGGCGCCGCGGCGCCAGTGTTCCTTCGTTATGCCGCGCTGCGGCGTCATCCATTGTGGCTTAGAGACCGGACTCGGCGCTGCGGCGCGAGTCTCCTTTATTATGGCTGCGTTGTAGCGCCAATTAACAGTGGCTATGCTCTTCCCTAGCGCTGCAGCGTGACTTACTTTGCTTTGACTGGCACCGCGGCGCCAGTACTCAGCACCAGAAATTTTTTGACAATTAACGTTTTATGTGAGATTCTAGGGCTCATAACTTCTTCGTTATAAGTCCAAATTAGCTCGTTAAAAAGCCTACGATTCATAAATCACGTACTCTACGTGGTTATGCAAGAATTTTATCTATTTGACTTTGTTTGCTAAAAATTCACTTATTAATCCATTTTAACGAAAACGATAAACGTTCGTGAACGTTCAACACTCGTTTCTTCGTTCTAAGTCGGAATTCGGTCATTCTCGAGTCTGCAACTCTATAATGCCAAATAAGATGTGTCTCCATTGAAAACCAATGTTTCCAAGCTCAATATCAAAATTTGACTTCCATTCCGAGATTTTCACGAATTCGACGATTATCGTCTAATCGTGTAAATTACGGCTTAACTTCGTTACTTGAGATTTTTAAACCGTTTCAAATTGAGTCATTCCATCATACTAACATCTTGACATACATACTTCATTAACTTATAAACATGTTAAGTTATTACTTGTTCTTTGTGATCTTATAACTTATTAAAGTATGAAATACTTATGTTTTCATTTCTCATGACTTATGTCTTCTTTTCATATGACTTATTATGGTTCTCTGTCTGAAGGTCGATTTTCAAAAAGTGTTCGGCCCCTTTAAATTGGTCAAATAAATCATCAATTCTTGGTAAACGATACTTTTTCATAATGGTTAATTTATTTAATTCTCTATAGTCTATACATAACCTCGTGGTTCCATCCTTCTTCTTTACAAATAATACTGGTGCTCCCCAAGGTGAAACACTAGGTTGTATATACTTTTTATCTAAGATTTCTTATAGTTGTACTAGTAACTCTTTCAGTTCTATAGGTGCCATTCTGTATGGTGCCTTAAAAACTGGTGTCGTTCCCGCTGCAAGGTCAATGACGAACTCGATTTCCCTATCTGGAGGAAGACCTGGTAAGTCATCTGATAATACATCGAGAAATTCCTTAACTATAGGTATTTAATCTAGTTTTACTCCTTCCTGTCGAGTATCAACTATATAGGCCAAATAACCTGAAAAACCCTTTCTAAGTAACCTTTCTACCCGAATTATGGTCAGACATCGAGATTGCTTAGGTGAACAACCTCCGTTGAACACTACCTTTGACTTCGACACAGTCAATAGGTTTATACATTTTCGATGACAATCACTCATTGCGTTATGGTTAACTAACCAATCCATTCCTAAGATTACATCGAATTCTCCTAACTGAATTGGAATAAGATTTACCAAAAAATTATGTCCCTTTATATCCACACTACAGTTCCTATATATAGTCTTAACAGGAATCTTCTCATTGTTTGCAATTTCTACACAAAATGGTATGTCTAAGTTTTCACATGGTATATTCAAGTTTTTAGAAAAACTATTAGACACAAAGGAACAAGTAGCACCAGAGTCGAATAACACGTATGCATTTAAAGTGTTGATAGGGATGATGCCTGTCACCACGTCCTGCGAAGCAACAACATCCCTCACTGATATATTAAATGTTCTGGTGGTTGGTCGACTCTGAGCTCCAAATGCAGCTACTATTGATTGATTATTGTTATTCTCTTGTACGCTATTTCCCCTTCCTCCCTGGTTCTTGGATTTGGTACAGTTCCTTGCTAAATGTTCCGACGAACCACAGTTGAAATATTTATTTTTATTAGGGAGAGGACACTGTGGAGAAAAGTTTCCCTCTTTTCTATAATTATAACATTTATTTTTATTTCTAAGACATAATCCTTTATGTTTTCCCCCACATGTAGGACACGGTTCTATCTTATTATCTTTATTATTATTAAAGTTATATTTATAATTACTTACCTTTTTCCCCGAGTTGTTAGAAAAAATAGTATCCCAGTTCCTTTTACTATTAAAACCACCTGAACTGGGTTCTAACTTAGGTTTCCCGCCCTCATTTTGATTCTTCTTTTATTTGTGAAATTTAATGAGATTCTCGTTTTCACTCTCAGCTATGAAAGCTTTTTCGAGTATCTCAGAAAAAGTCTTTATTTGGAATATAGATAATTTACTTCGTATCTGAGGTTTCAAACCTTCCTGATACCTCCGAGTCTTCCTAGGTTCAATATTGACTTGATGTGGAGCTAACATGTACAGTTCATTAAACTGGCTATATACTGAGATACAGTAAGTTCACCTTGTTTTAACTCTAAGAATCGTACCTCCATACGATCTTTCAGAGATTGGGAAAAATAATTTTCAAAGAACAATTCTTTGAATCTGTCCCATGGCACAACTTCAGTTTCTACCCGAGCGTTAGTTGATTCCCACCAATAATTTGCCTTTCTTTTTAAGAAAAAGGTTGCAAAAGCTATCTTTTGATTGTTATTGACATTGGTTACTAAGAAAAAATTTTCTATCTCAGTAATCTAGATTTGTGCATCGACAGGTTCGGATGTACCTTTGAGTTAAGGTGGACTAACTAATTTAAAGTCCTTAAATGGGGTATTTTGGGTTGTGGGTCTATTTATAGCACCTAACAAAAGTTCTACTAACTGTTGGGTAGAATTAACATCGTTATCTAGCTCTCGTTGAGGTCTTTTGGTTGGTGGCATGATTCTATATAAAACAATAAACATTCACCATAAGAATTTGTATAACACAAACATACTTTTTATTCATATATCATAGAATACACACATAAACAACTAGTTGTTTATAAACACTACCGGCTATAACACAAATTTCAAATGCTCTTTTATTCGTACTAATACAGAGCACTTAGATCTCTATACTACACTTATAAATTATTAACTTCATCGAAGGAATCTTGGATCATGTGGATACCACAGATCGAACTATTAAATAGGCAGTTTTCTTCCCTTCGACTGGATATCAAACTACTCGTCATTGTAAATCACTAAAGACATCTCGAGTTTCCAGAGTAGATTTGAGTAACCTCGACTATATTTCCCTCCTGCCACTCTATGCGTGGTGCTGCTGTACTTTTTTTCGATTATTGGTTCCCCTTTCATGCTCTAACATTCCCTCGACTAAATGTGCCCTAAATTTCATTTGATTATTATCATGCTCAGATTTGTGAACTAATGATGCCATCGTCTGCTCATGATATTTAATTCTCATTAATTGTCCTGCTACTAGATCCTCCTCTTCCTCAACATCTAGCAGTTGTTGATAATGAAGCAATTCTTTATCAGATACATCACTATCTATAAATGACTCAATTTGTGGTGGATTGTTTACTATCGGCATTTCCTCATCATCAGAGTTGGCCATTCTATAAAAAAAAACTTCTTTATTGCTTATATAAAAATTACACAAAATATAAAATTTTTAATGTTATTTTTATGTGCAAGTTAATATTTTTACGAACTCGAAGACTATATACTAAGATTCCTCTTCCTTATATCTATAGCCTTAACTGCTCTGATACCATTAATGTAACGGTCCCATATATATACTCCCACGGTATTCGATATGGTGCTTAGTACTAGTCAATTAATATACCGCATTCAAATCTATACGCCCATGGTATCCAATTCTATGCTTATATTTAATCGAATGGCTGTATAATTATTACGAGATACAATTCACATAGATCCAAGATTCACACTATCCCATAATAGATAACAATTCCCTAGAGAATTATTGTTGTGTTTGGATACCCTCACTTGGATGTATAGACTGTATCTACGAATAGTATCTATCTATCCAAAATTAAGAGTACTAGTAATAATATGAACAATCCATATTACCAATACCCTCACTTAGATGTATAGTCTATATCATGCGGTTTACACTATCGTATCGATAATACCTATTTATCTGAAATCCAGAGTTTCAACAACAACATGAATAGTCCATGTTGTTAATTCCGTCACTCAAATGAATAGTTCCCATGGATCTCAAACTAAATTGAAGTTCTAATTACATATATGTATGTAAAGGAAATATAGGTGCAGAAATAAAAGATGTTATATATCATATATTAAAGTTCAGTTACATGATTCTTCATAAAGAATTTACAAAAGTATTACATTCAGCTAGACAGTAATATAAACTAGTCTAAGTACTGACACTTCCCTTTATTTATTCCAGATGTGCCAAGGTTACCATCTAATACTGCAAAGGGAATGATTTGCAAGAGTGAGCTATGACATGCTCAGCAGGTTTTATAATTTATCACAATATAGGATTTGAAGAAGTAAAACAGTTCAAAACTCAACTGATTGTTGTTACCATGTCTGGAATTTTTATATTTCAACCATTTCTAGACTTTTTATTTCTGTCAGTCACAAAAACATAAAAATCTTATTCAGATGTGAGATAGGGGATCAGCCTATTCAGCATCCTAGGAGTATGCATCTCATCCTAATCGTGCCCACTTGCACTAAGTGTCATATTCTATTGACACACATTTATCCCTTTTTGGGATATACAACTCAGTATAGGATGTCTTGCCAAAACAATTTGGTTGGACACAAAAGTTTATGCTCAATAAACAATATCATATGAATAAACAATTCATTTCTTAATTATGCTGAAGCTATAGCGATAACTTTACAATAATTGGCAATTCAAGTTTAGGTATGGTAATACATATCAAAAGTAATTCAAGATAGGAATCTTGTTTAACGAATTAAAATAGGGTTTAGTAAACTTACGTAATTAATAATTTGGAGTTTAGTAAACTTGCCTGAGCGAAGATCGATCAAGCAACGCTACTCGATTCGTTTATAAACACCTAAGATGTTTAATCATATAAATCTAACATATTAGTATTGATAGCAATACTCATATACATAAACTATTTATGTTCGGGTTAAGTTCGATATGGTTTCGGTGTCCAACGACTTTACCGAGTAATTAATAAGTTAATAACTCGGTTAAACTTTATTTATATGCTTTATTATATTTTTAAATAATTTATATATCTTTTATAATAATTCCTGGAAGCTTATAAAATTTTTTAGATATTTATTTATCCATTAAATGATTTTTAAATCATTTATTTCTATTTCTAAATAATTAATATTTATTTGGAATATTATAAAAATCTTGTTTATTATTTTTAAATAATTTATAATCATTTAAGATGAATTTTTAAATCATTAATATTATTTTTAAATAATTATTTATTATTTATAAATAATTATTCTAATTACTTTATTTTTAACTTAATTATTAATAATATCTAAATAAATAAAATATTTATTGAAATTATGTAAAAATATTAAAAGTTAATTATTATAACTTAAAATAATTTTTAAAACTTTTTTTATAATTATTTATTGATTATTTCTAATTTTTATTAATTTATTTATTAGAAATTATTTTCTGTCCGTCGCTAAAGCTCTATAGTGACAGAAAGTGTCGTTATAGGTGTTCTTAAGTTTTTGGAAATCATTTGGTCATGGCCTAGAGGTCACTTTGACCTTAGCTTAATTTCCTATTGTTAATGATTCTATGTTTGGAAGTATATGGGTGTTATAGTACTCATGTAATAGTACAACAACATACTAATTTCATACTTTAACCTACATATAACAAGAAGTTATAGAGGCTCAAAGTCACTGTCAGAGTTGTTCTTAAATTTCTGGGTAACCCAGAATAGTGGTCGGTCAACGGTTTTGTGGCTTCTAGATCTTTCAATCCGTGTGATAGATTTGTGTTTTGATTGTTGTAATATGTAGTCTATATATTAAGGTACATATATGTTACACTGGTTTTGACAGAGTATGATTCTAAGGTCTAGATCTATGTTGGTCAAAGTATAGCCGAAGGCTGTTCTTCATGTTCTTCAGTTTTCTGGGTAACCCATAAAACACAGTCATGCTCGGTCAACGACTTTTAACCATTAATTATGGTAATCCTATGAATTGTTTAAACGTTTGAATGTCATAGATATGTAGTATGTATGTCAAGGTATTAATTCATTACAATTAGTCATCATAACATCAAACAGAAAGAGATTAAAAGGTTGGTCAAAGTAGCCGGTTCAACCTGTTCTTGAGTTTTCTAGGTTACCCATAAAACAGAACTTCGTGATCGGCCAACCACTTTTGACCACCTATATCTTGGAATATATGATTCTAATGAACATGCTTTCTTTTCCGGATTAAAGACCTCGTGTAATACTACAACTACTATACAATTAACAGACCTAACTATTAACATAAACAGATCTACAGGTTCTGAAATTCGACTGTCAAACCTGTTTTTCTAGAATTTCCAGTTTGGTTAAAGCACTATTTTGATGCATCTAGATATTATGAAAACATGTTCTATCAACTTAGTATACTTACTAACATGTTATTACATATATCTAAACATTTAAACAACAAAATAAACATAGCATCAAAGATATAGGTTAAAATTAGGGTTTGCACCTTTTCTTGCTTGATTTTGATTTCTGGCTACTGATTCTGTTGTTGCTATCACCAAGGCTTGTTTAGGTATGTTATAAGAGTGTATAGGCTTTGAATATTAGTGAGTTTGCACTGAACTAAGGCTGCCTTTTATAGAATTTCTAAACTAGGGTTTTTGGTCATTTTTCACCAACTTGCCTCCATAAATATATGATCTATGATGCTTTTGCTGCTTAGGAGTTTGAAAGCATGTCATGTGGTGTGTTGGAACTTTTATTGCCGACTCCTAACATACTTGTGAGCTAGTTTGCACAAATTAGTAGTATAATTATGCCCTAATCCTCTTTAATCTTGATTAGGGTTTTGGTTTTTATTATTAGAGTTACTCAATGATGTTTATTAACACCTAATTGAAGTTTAATATTCATGATTAAGTGTTAGGATAACCTAATTAGGGTTTAGTCTTACCAATTAAGATTAGAGTTTACAAAATTAGGGTTAGGGTTTATAATCTAGGGTTAGGGTTTCCTGATTTTGATATTAGGGTTCCTAACTTAGATTTTTCACAAATCCTAACAAGCACGACAAAGCGTTTTCTCAGTGTAAGCACGACAAAGCAGCTTGTCAAAATACAAATATCGAAAAGACCGTTTTCGAAAGAAAAATTTTAAGCACAACGTGTCAAGCACGTCAATTTTCAGACGAAAATTTATTTGACCTAATTTGTTTAACAGAGTACTTAATAACACAAAACACTTTCAGAACAGAGATATTTTAATAATATAACTGAATTTACATAACCAAATCTTATTAGGGTTTTGAGGTTTCACATTCTTCGTGAACGTTTCTATCGTTCCTATCAAAACAATACACATCTAACTTATACGCGATGGTTTTAAACTTGTCCATTAACAACAAGTTCTAACTACGATGGTTTTAAATTTATCCATCAACAACGTTCTTCGTGTTCTTCGTCCGTTGTTCATTTTTAATCGATACTTTGATTATGATTTCACTTTTTTCTGAAATTTGGTGTTATTAAACACAATTCCTTACTTATTTCACCGAATCATTCATATGATTCATTCAGATCGTTCAAATTCATTACGAATTTCATTCTTCCCCCTCATCCGACTTCTCTCTCTCTCTCTCTCAAGTGTTGGTGATTTTCAAAATCATCAACAAATGAGCTAAGGTTCTCTTTTATAGAAAACAAAGGCTAGGGGTATTTTAGTCATTTAAAAAACTACCTTACTATTCACACATCCTTACTATTCACGAAGCTTCTCTTGGAAGCTTCCTGGTTCCGTCTTTCGGGATTCGTCCGACAGTTTGAAAAACTGCGATTCTCGGAATCCAAATATTTTTGGATATTTCGTCTATTTTTTACAGATTAACTTTTACGCATTCTTCGGAACTTTGAAAACCTGAAAAATACTTTTTGATGATAAGCATTTTCCTTCACGTTTTCCCCTAACGTAGTTAAACGAATGAAAAGTACATAACAATACTTCTCGTCATTTTTATTTCGTCTGATTTTTTCGAGAAAATTTTTTATTAGCTAACTTAACTTTTTATAACATTTTATCGTCAAATCTTTCGACGGAATGTTATTTCGACATATCAAACTCTTGGAAAGGCTTAGGTTATTTAAACCTTAACCCTTAGGGTTTCGTCGGGTGAATAGTGCCTATTTCGTCTTTTTCCTTGGAAATTATTTTTGTTCCCGAAAATTTTTTATTTTCGTCTTGAAAATTCTTACACGTTTAGTCTAGCTCGTAGCCAGAATCCTCTCGTATTATAATCATCATAGGTTCTAGAATGATTAATAAACACATAACACATAATATTATTAATAAACATTCATTTTATTAATAACTAATTCTTTAAACTTAAATTATGGACAATTCGATTTTTCGGGTTGTCACATTCTTCCCCGCTTATAAAAATTCCGTCCCCGAAATTTCTAAAACCACATACATACTCGGATGCTTTATCCTTACAACCTTTAGCAAAGGTTTTATTCCTACCTTTTCCCTTACTTGTTGAATAATCTCAACATTTATTTCTTCTAACATAATTGTCAATCCTTCGGAATCCGAGATATATGCACATATTTAACTCCTTGAACAATAATCCACTAATGTAAATTGAGAGTAATCATGACTCTTAGAAATTGTCGCCACATATATATCACACTGCCTTTTGAATAACCCAATTTAAAAGATATGTCCATTACGTAATAAATGTCAATGGCTAATGAAGATAATCATGATCTTAGAGTACCAAAATTTGTGCATTTCAAAAGAGATGGCATAATATAAATACACTTTCACAACAAACCCTTCAACTTCCTGATAGCTATTGTCAAGGATTAACATTCATGGCAATATAAAAATACTAACTACTAAAAATCGGACAAAAATATCAGTTAGCATTTTATTTTAAAATTCTTCTCAATTTTAAGCATGCATGACACTTGTCATATTAGATACACATAAAATGACCTAGAGTCTTGAATTGAAAAATTAAATATTTGTAATGACCTTACAATAAATTCTTAAGACACAAAAGTCTTCAAAGTCTTTGATCAAATCATCGATGATCTTTTATCAACTTCCTGAAATTTCACAATAAACAATTTAGTATACAAACTCAAGTCATCATCAAAACAATAAGGTTAGAATATTAATAAGTCAACAGACTTTATAAGTCATTTCGCGAAAATTCATTGCCAAATGTCCATTTTTTTGTAGTGTAACCATCCATAATCCACACAGCCTAGATCTAGAATGCTAGAAGAGCCTCAATTAAACATTAATCGAAAAAAATTAAATCTAAAGCATAACGATTGAAAATACATCAGATCTAAGCCAAATATATACAAAAATTATCTAAAGATCGAATCGTTCACCTTGGGGAAGGTGAATTATGCCTCCTTGAGCTTTGTATCTAGAAAGAATCTGTGACAACCTGAATTTTTAGAAATAAAATTTAAATAAGAACTTAATAAATAAAATTCTTTTCATAAGAAGTGACGGGTTTGAGTGTATAAATATACGTGTTATATATATTTATGTGAGTTATGTGATGAATGAATAATATATGTATTATATATTTATTATCGATTACGTGATGAGGAATGTAAATTAATAGTTGGTCAATGCTAATTAATTCACTTACTTTAAACTAACTAAAGAAAAACAAATATTTGTATAAAAGATAAGGAATGAAGTAAAAACTCGAATTGGAGTTTGAAATGAAATCTTGAGACGCGGACCTGCTATTTGAGTATGGAACGATGAAGTTAGTCAAGAATGACTATAAGCATGAAATGTGTCGGAGTTAAATTTTGGTCAAAGTCAACATTTGACTTTTTGAAATAACGATTGTAAATTACGCTTAACCATGTATTAAGGATTATTAATGTTTATTGAATAAAATAAATATTTTGATGGAAATTATTATTGAAATAATTTATTTGGTGTAAATATGATTACCAAGTATATATGGGTTACATGTGCATTTAAGTGCATGAATATGGGAAGTTAATGGGTTAGAAAATAACTAATCGAATTAAAGGAACCCATTAATTAATTAAATTAGTGGGCTCATAAATGGTAAAATGGATTTCTAAATTTAATTGATAAAGTTTGAGGGTAAGAAATTAAATATTCCGAATATATGAGAATTAAATGTTCAATTTAATTTCAAAATAAACTCAATTTTAAATCTAATTTTAAATATTAAAATTGGTTAAATGGGTAGTTAAATAGGATGTAATTGGCAAAGTGGAGTTGGCTAAATAGTTTAATAGGCAAAGTAAAAAGGTGTTAGTCAATTAAAAATAAAGAAAATATATTTGGACCAATTAGTGTGATGAACGAGACTTTTATAATTAATTTTTAATATTTATTGAATTAATACAATATTTTGTTGATTTGTTTATTGAGTTAAATAATTATTTGATGGAATTGTGGTAGATTAATTTAATTAAGTGTGACACATTAATTAAATTAATATGGAATAATTTTATAGATCAAAGTGAGAATTTAACTGAGATAATTAAATTAAATGAGTTGTTACAGAATTTTAATGTTGTTCTAATTAATTTAATAATTAATTAGAGGTTTATTTATTTGTTATAAATAATAAATGAGAATTTTAAGTATGTGAAGATGTGATTTAATGGGTAATATTGCCTTTTATTTAATTGAGTTAAATAATATTATTTGATTAATTAAGGTGTGATAAATAAACTATATAATAAATAAATTAATTAAAATAATGAGAAATGAGATAATTTGGTGCTAGCTAAACAAGCCCTAAGGAATATGGAAGCAGTTAATTCCCTGTTACGCTTAACTGTTGCCCATGATTCCATCAGTTATTTGTATACGTAACATACATTATCATCAGACTTCATTATATCATATCAGTTGGAGAATACAAAGAGAAAAGAGAGAGATTTGAGAGAATAATGAGATTAAAGAAGAAAGAGTTGGAGAATTGAAGAAGTTTCCTTTCATCATTGTGTATCTGAATAGAGAAATCAAAGGTAATCACTTGATCTCGACTTTTAATTTACGTTTTGAAAAGTTTTCATGAAAATCAAATTTTAACTCTCTGAAAATGAATATTAAGGTCAATTATTGAATATATGATGTTGTATATGTTTATTAATATGTATAGTTCATTTATATATGATTTATATGTGTTTTAGATTAATCAAATCCATATAATTATGTTTAAATTGGAATGTTATAGTTTACAGAGTAAGAACATATGAATATGGCTTAAAGTTCAAAAATTCATGCTTCAATTGCATATTAGTCGGTGAGTTGATAATTGATTATGTTTATACATGTAAAAACAAAAAGAACGAAACTTAAACGGACTGATTTGGTGTTATAACGAATCTGTAATTTGTGATTTCATGAAATTTAACGAAACTTTGAAAATAGCAAGAACATGAAAATTATGAGTTCAAATTTAGTTGTTTATGCGATTTAAGTTGTTAAAAGCATGCTGAGAATGTCATTTAAATGTTTCTATTAAGTTCAAAACACATGGGCTGTAAGACCCCAACTTTATTGAATAAAGATGAATTTTTTATAAATATCATTTTTGAATATTAAGGAGTGAATTTGAAATAATGTTATAGTTGTGGGTAATATTTATAAATTTTACAAAGTACACAAGTTGTTATATTATATTCGATTGGTCGGAAAATATTCGTACGACGGCACAATCATTGACCCCACAACGGAATTATTATCAGTATAAGAAAATGACAAAAATATATTTTTATAAAAATAATGGCGAAAGTTTTACCATTAACTGTTGAAATACCCAGTGTTAAAAGTACAGTAATACGCGTGGTTGCATAGTACCACACGGTATTGATTATTGATGCTTACGTGAGAAGTCACTCAGTTATACTCAATTATTGCTACAGTAATTGCTGCATCATATCTCTCTTATTATTGATTCAATTATTGTCACAGTATCATTTGTATAATATTTTATATTATTAAATCAATAATTGAGACGACAAAGTTATTAATATTATTATTTACAATATTGACGATGTCTAGAAGTTCTGTCAAGGAGAGGTTTGGTCACCTAATTGCGCGCCAATAGGGAGAAATCCTTATTGGAAAACCCCCTCTTTCATGGGAACGACCTGATTGATAAATATTGCGAATTATAATAATGATGATAAATGTTGAGGAGATTTTTATGAAGTATTTGTTGTATTTATGGACCCCCCATTTACCCATTTTTCAAAATAATCGGTAAAAAATTAATTATTATAATAAAGGTGGGGGTCACAGGTGGGGCCCATGTTTTGAAAATGAAAAAGTTGCCAGAGGTGGGTTTTTGTATGTCACGGGGGAAAATAGGGGGGGGGGAGGTCAGGGATTGTTAAGGTTATATATATATATATATATATATATATATATATATATATATATATATTATATATATATAACTTAGTTGACAAATTGGGGAAGGAATAAAAAACTGATCACGGGAGTGTATCCCGTGAAATTTTTTGACAAATGCTATATATATATATATATATATATTATATATATATATTTATATTTATATATTTATATATTTAATATTATAATTAAAAAGTTTTCATTTTATTAGAATATTTTATTTCATAGTATCCTTTCCATTCTCCTATAAATATGATATTTAGTTAGAATTGAAAATCACACCAAAATCAGAGAATTCTTCTTCTATATATAATCTGGAGCGTATTTCTTTAGAGTTTAGAAAGCTTTGAGCGTAGAAAACAGTGAAAGTTTTCTTCAAGAATATCCCCGCTATACCAGTTGGAATACTTTTCTTTTCAAGGTAAGAGATGTTATTTTTGTTCAATATTCGCTTGAAATAATATTTTCTTCCATACTCTTTAGTATGCAAGTAATATTATTTCGTTTCAGATATCGAATTCTATACTCGTTTTGTTAAAGTTTTGGCTTCTAAACTCCACGAAATTAGTAGAAAATTCTTGATATTTACACTTCATCCAGTATCTTTTTATGAAAATATTATTCTGAGCATTCTTGATAAGTTTTAACTTTTTCATGCCGGACTACTATTCCCGAAGTACTATTCACGGGATACTATTCACTCGAGTACTATTCACCCAGGGTACTATTCATGATAAAAATTGATTCGTTTTTGGTCCAAATTATTTTTGGTATAATATTATTCTTGAATTTTACTCTACAAAGCAGTATCATGTTGGCAATTTGAACGTTATTCATTTCTGGATAAATTAAATTATAAATCTTTAAAAATTTTATCATTGAACTTGCTTTATTGAATTTTTATATCATTGTCATCATTCTCATGTTTATATTATGTTGAAAGTCATCTGTGGCCTGTAGTGCATAGATGGACTTGGTATGATTATGACCATGGATTATTCGGTATAATCATGATCGTAATGTTACAAATGAGGTTGTAAAAGTCCTCATTGGCCCGTAGTGCATTGATGGACAGTTGTTGGCATGATCATGACCATTGATGGAAACATGAATATCCTTGGCCCGTAGTGCATGGATAATTTATGGTCGTGATACTAATGAATATCCTTGGCCGTAGTGCAGGGGTGATTCGATGATGTGGATTATTTATTAAGCTGAGTCTCAGCGATAAAAGTGATGAAAAATCTTTTAAATCATAGAAGATAATAGATTTTATGCTCTACATGACTCTTCTAATGGATTACTTGTTCCGCTGCAATTAAACTTGATGTTTGTTATATTTTATCAGTTTAACACTGTCAAAGGCTAACGATAAATTATTCTGCATTATCTTAGTCATAATATTTCTTATTGGGCTAATTGAGCTCACCCTTTTGCTTTCATTGTTCTCTTCAGGAAATGAGAACGTAGCCAGGACTAGTCGGGGAACAGAGTGACGGTCCAGATGATAGCATTAACAGTCTTCACTATTCTATGAAAATAGTGTGATAATAAATGTATTGAGGACTCCATTTGAGTTGAATACTGTCTAGAAGATAATATTCGTATTAAAACTCTCAGTTTATTTTTTGTCATATCTTACACGACAGTAATATTATTAAGTTGTATTTGAATTTTGTACCATGCATTTGGCGACTCAAGATGGGTGATGTATACCTATTTTGGGGGCGTCACAGTTGGCATCAAAGGTTAGGGATATGATCCCTGGCTGAGATGTGAGGCAAGAACTAGGAGGGGAGAGACGGGAAATTTCTTCGCTAGTATGACCTACCTAAGTTTATTTAGTATTTAATTGGTCGGTCAGAGTATAAGGATAATATGTGACATGTCAATTAACCCTTGTTTTGTGGCAGTATTTAAAAATGATATCTGAGAATGTTGTGAATAGCAATGGAGCACAAGAGACCGTTGAGTCACCACAGATCAATAATCAGGATAATGTGCATCAGGAAGGCAACAATCCTCATGTAAACAACAACACCGATCAAATGATGAACGATAGAATGTTCAGAGGCTTTATGCAATTTATACAACATCAAGCGGGAGCGGCTTCTGTCCAAAATGCAGGTGAAAACACTTGCAACTCTCGGACGGTAACCGCTAAACAGTTCAAGGAGCTGGGACCACCGGAGTTTTTTGGAGAGCCAAAACCACTTAAGGCAGAGACATTGATAAAGCAGATCAACAAAATATTTGATGTCTTGGGATGCTCCAAGGAGCAAAAGGTTCCCTTTGCCACCTTCATGTTGCGAGCAGAGGCAGATTACTGGTGGGAATCTATAAAGCGTATTCAACCTACGGCACTGAAGATGTCTTGGGAGAAGTTTCAAGAACTGTTCAACGACAAGTACTTTTTCGAAAGTATTTGTCACATGAAAGAGGTAGAGTTCATTAAACTGGAGCAAAACAACATGACCGTGTCGCAGTACGAAGCCAAGTTTGCTGAGTTATCCCGGTTTGCGTCCCACTTAGCTAATAATAAGGAAAGAATGACGCAGATATTTTTAAGAGGTTTTAAACCAGAGATACGTCAATATCTTATCTCTCACAAACTGTGTTTGTATTTAGATGTTGTAAATAGGGCTCAGTTATTGGAGCGCGATAATGAGTCAACCCAACCAAGAGAGAGCAGCCGATAAGTCGATAATACCAGTGATAGCAGTCATCGAAACAGTGACAACAAGTATGGAGGGAATCAACATGCCAGAAATGGTAACCACTTCGGTGGTAATCATGGCCAAGACAATAAAAATGGACATTTCAAGAAGAGGAGATTCAACAATTATGGAAAGACGTCAGCACCAGCACCCGTTGTTAAGGAAGGAGAACGACCACCTATCATATGCTTCAAATGCGGAGGGGAGAGACACATTAGTTCAAACTGCACGATGTAGTCCAAAGCGTGTTACAATTATAGAAGAGAAGGTCACCTAGCCCGATTTTATCGTGCACCAAAGTCAAGTCTAGCTGGGATGGAGGCATCAAAGGCCATCTAAGACAAGATAAAACCGGTAGTTCAAGGGAGAGCATTTATCGTAACCACCCAAAAAGCGAGAAATCCGAACGAGGTCATCACGGGTAAGCTTATCATAAACTCTAGCGAAGTATATACCTTATTTGATACTGGTTCTACCCAATTTTTTATTTCTCCTACTTGCACTCAACGTTTAAATTTGACTCCAGAGAAATTAGACTTTGACTTATCTGTTGAAACTCTGTTGGGAGAAACCTTTATTATATCCACTGTTTATAAGTCTTGTTTGGTTCAAATCGGTACCCTCACATTACCTATCGATCTTATTTCATTGAAAATACTTACATTTGACGTAATTCTAGGGATTGATTGGTTAACTACTCATCATGCAAAAATTGATTATTTTCGTAAGGTTGTTAGCTTTCATATTCCTAACCAACCTATTTTGCGAATTCAAGCAACCAAACCATTAAAATTAATCACTGTCATCTCAAGCCATAAAGCTGTTCGTTTATTGAAAAATGAATGTCAAGCTTTCTTAGCTCATGTCACTGATTTAAACAAAAATACGTCAGTTTTGAATGATATTTCTATTGTTAATAAATTTCCTGACGTATTCCCTAAAGAACTTCCTGGTTTGCCCCCAGAGCGTGAAATTGAATTTTGTATCGACCTTGAACTCGGTACAAAACCCATTTCCAGAGCCCCATATCGAATGGCTCCTATTGAACTTCAAGAGTTAAAAATATAACTGCAGGAATTGTTAGACATCAGTTTCATTCGTCCTAGTACGTCCCCTTGCGGTGCTCCTGTTCTATTCGTGAAGAAAAAAGATGGGAGTATGTGACTTTGTATTGATTATCAGGAGTTAAAACATGTCACTGTCAAAAATAGATACCTGTTGCCTCTCATTGATGACCTGTTTGACCAGTTGCAAGGCCCCAAATTCTTTTCAAAGATTGATCTTCATTCCAAATATCACCAATTGAAGATTAAAACTGATGACATTCCAAAGACGGCTTTCAGAACTCAGTACGGGCATTATGAATTCCTAGTTATGTCTTTTGGATTGACTAATGCTCCTGCTGCCTTCATGGATATGATGAACCGAGTATTCAAGGAGTATTTAGATCATTTTATGGTTGTCTTTATTGATGACATCCTTATATACTCCAAAAGCTGTGAAGATCATGAGCAACACTTGAGGCTGATACTCCAAAAGCTTCGTGAAAATAAGCTTTATGCCAAGTTAAAGAAATGTGAGTTCTGGCTTGAGAAAGTAGCATTCATTGGGCACGTTATATCAAATCACGAAATATCTGTTGACCCGGTAAAGATTGAAGCAATTCAAAGTTGGGAGCAACCTAAATCAGTAACCGAAGCATGTAGCTTTCTCGGCTTAGTTGGTTATTATCGGAGATTCGTGGAAGGATTTTCTTGTATCGCTACTCCATTAACTCAGCTGACTCGAAAGAATATAAAATTCGGTTGGAGCGAGGAATGTGAGAAGAGTTTTCAAGAAGTCAAGAGGAGACTCATTTCAGTACCTGTTCTGACAATACCATCTAGCTCGGAGGGATTTGTCATCTACAATGATGCTTCGAGCTAAGGGTTAGGATGTGTTCTCATACAACATGGGAAAGTCATAGCATATGCCTCTCAACAACTCAAAGAATATGAAAGGAATTATCCTACTCATGATCTAGAGTTGGCAACAGTCATTTTGCCCCAAAGATCTGAAGGCATTACCTGTATGGAGAGAAGGTGGAGATCTATACGGATCATAAAAGCCTCAAATATTTTTTCACTCAAAAGGAACTCAACATGCGACAATGACGTTGGTTTGAACTGTTGAAAGATTATGATCATACTATTTAATTCCATCCTGGAAAAGCAAACGTAGTAGCTGACGCATTGAGTAGAAGATCATATGCAGGTACGAGTGCGTATTCTCAATGCAAAGGCCCTTTTTGTATGACTTGCAAAGGATGGAGATAGAGTTAAAAACTCCAGGGACACATGTGATGCTAGCGAATATACGTGTAGAACCGACTTTAATCGATAAAGTTAAAGTTGCTCAAGCTACAGACCTGGAGCTGATGCGTATGAGAAAGAAAGTGCAAGAAGGTGCTATTCCGTAAGTAAGAATCGATGAAGAAGAAATACTTCGAGTCAACTCCAGACTTTGTGTTTCTACCGATTCTGACTTGAAGTATAAAATCATTACGGAGGCGCACAACACACCGTTTGCAATCCATCATGGGAGTACCAAAATGTATCGTGATCTTCGACATACATTTTGGTGGAGCAATATGAAGAGAGAGATAGTAGGGTTTATTTCAAGGTGTTTAACTTGTCAACGAGTCAAGGCGGAGCATCAAGTACCAAAAGGTCTATTGTAACCACTTGAAATTCCAAAATAGAAATGGGAGCATATTACCATAGATTTTGTTATTAGTCTTCCTAAGGTTTCTCAAGGCATATGTAAGACCCCAACTTATTAATAAATGAAATTAAATTTCCTCTATTTATTATTTTGAAATAGAAATGGTTGATTTGATTAATGTGGTTAGTTATGGGTAAAATAAGCAAATATTTCAAATAAGCAAGTGATTATAAAATATTCATTTTTGGTCGGTGAATATTCGTGTGGTCGTGGAATATTCTTTCTGTCAGGAAATATTCGTACGACGGCGCAGCTATTTGTGGGCCCCATAACGGAAAACGACGATAACGATAAAAATTGAGTTTTTATAAATAACGGCGTAGTTGTTACCGTTAACACTGTTGGAATACCCGGTGGTTAAAATACAGTAATACGCGTGGTTGCACAGTAGCTCACGGATTGCACAGTATTTTAGAATTATTGATTCTTACGAAGGAAGGCACTACTCAATAATTGTTACAGTAGTTACTATTCAATATTTTATTTTATTGATTCAATAATTGCTGCGTTGATATTTTATATTATTGTTGTTTCAATAATTGTTGCTGCACAGTATTTTCCTTTATCAGATCAATAATTCATATTATTTAAATAATATTATTAGATAGCATTATTGGCAATGTCTAGAAAGTTCTGTCTAAGGAGAGGTTTGGTCATTTAATTGCGCGCTAGTAAGGAGAAATCCTTATTGGAAAGCCCCCTCTTTCCTGGGAAAACGGCCTGGTTGTCATAAATTGATTCTGTAATATTATTTGTGAATAATTAATTATTGATTCATATGATAAAGAAATATTTATTTTATGTGGATATAAATGAGGGATATATTTCTGTGGTTAAAAATGAAGGAGTTAATGTTGAGGTGTTTTGTCTGTATTTTTTTCGGAACGGAGTATTGAAAATCAAATTAGGATTTTTGAGATATTTTGCGAGGGTTATAATTTTAATCCGACTGTTGGATCATGGTAATATTTGGATATGTTATACATATATAAGTTGAGTATATGTCCACAAATTTTGAACCGTTAAAAATGAACGTATGCTTTATTATGAATTTTACGAGATGACTGGTTCAGAAATTATAGAAGTTGCGGAATTTGTCATTTTGGTGGAAAATTCTAGAATTGGTGGGTCCCACTCTTGGTTGGTGAAAAAATATGCTGAGATTTTTATTGAAATGTGGTGGGTGGGAATAGTAGCAGGTAAAGCCATCAGGTTGCAAGTTAAGTCTGCTTCGGCATGCTAACATTTTCCTATAAATAGAGGGCAAAGTTAGAATTGAAAATCACACCAGAAATAAGTTTTCTCTCTTTCTCTCTCTAGACTATTGAGTGTATTTTGTGAGTATTTAGATACTTTGAAAGTTGCTATTCAGCACAAGTTTCATTCAGCCTCATATTTGATATTCAATCAGAAGTACGGTTATTTTGAGGTAAGGGATATTATTTTCTTCTTAAATGATATTATTTTTTTCAATATCATTATGCTGAAATATTGATATGAGTTTTTTTTTATCAAATTTAGAACTTTTCGTGTCGGGGTTACTATTCACGTATACGGCACTATTCACGAATACGGCACTATTCACCGAAAAATAAAATTTTCCCTTTTTGTCCAAGATGTCTATTATGGTTACTATCTTTAATTGTATCCATGTTTTGATCTTTATTTTTGAATTCTGCTTCATAATTGATTATTATGAAGTATTGTTGATATTGGATAAACTGTTATACGAATCCCTACTATTTGTCCTCCTATCTCACTGGATTCATTTTCTTTAAGATATTTTTTATCATCCTCAGTCCTAAATGATGATATTACTGAATTTCTTTGGCCTGTAGTGCAAAGATGTATGATTACCTGATGAATATCTTTGGCCTGTAGTGCAAAGATGAACAGGTGTTGAGATGAACACGACCGACTGGTGTTACAAATGAATATCTTTGGCCTGTAGTGCAAAGATGAATATTTGATTCAAGATGTATATTGAATGATGTTACAGGGATAAAATATTGATGATGGACTTTTAAATCTTAGATGATAGTATAATTCTTTTTCTACTTGACTATTCTAATGGTTTGTTATTTCCGCTGCAGTTGTTGATCTAAAACTTGTTGTCGATTATATTCTATCAGATTTTTCCCTGTTGAATACTTATGATAATTTATTGTATATTATCTTAGTCATAATATTCTTTACTGGGCTAGTTGAGCTCACCCTTTTCCTTTTTGTTACATTTTTCTTCTCAAGAGGCGAGGACATAGCAGGGTCTAGTCGGGGTATGGAGTGATGGTTCTAGAAAGATGTTTTAGTTGTCCTTACTATTTCTGTAAAATAGTGTTTGAATAATTGTAATGAGGACTTACTTGAGTGTAGATATTGTCTAGAAGACAATATTTGTATTTAAACTCACAGTATGTGTTGTCGTATTTTGCACGACAATTGTATTATTGAAGTTGTAGTTTGCTTTTTGTACCATGTATTTGGCAACTCAGAATGGGTGTTGTATACCTATTTTGGGGGTGTCACAGTTGGTATCAGAGCTTACGGATATGATCCCTAGCTGAGATGTGAGACAAGAACTATGAGGGGAGAGACGGGGAATTCCTTCGCTAGTATAACCTGAATAAGTTTATTTGGTAATTATTTGGTCGGTCAGATATAGGGATAATATGTGACATGTCAATTAACCCTTGTTTTGTGGTAGTATTTGAGAATGGTAGTAGAGAACGTTAACAATGGAGTGAATGAGACTGTGGAGATACCTTTAATCACCACCCAGGGGAACGTGCAACAGGAAGGCAATATTCCTCCTGTAAACAACGTTACCGAGCAAACGATGAATGATGGAATGTTTAGGAGCTTTTTGCAGTTCATGCAAAATCAGACGAGGGAGACTCGTGTGCAGAATACGGGTGGAAATGATAACAACGCGCGATTTGTCACAGCCAAGCAGTTCAAAGAATTAGGACCACCAGAATTTAAGGAAAAGCCGGATCCGATCATGGCGGAAACGTGGGTCAAGCAAATTACCAAGATATTCGATGTCTTGGGATGCACGGAGGAACAGAAGGTTCCATTCGCCACCTTTATGTTCCGCGGTGAGGCAGACTACTGGTGGGAGTCTGTGAAGCGTACCCAGCCCGACGCACTCAACATGTCCTGGGAAACGTTTCAGAACCTGCTTAATGACAAGTACTTTCCTGAAAGTATTCGTCATATGAAGGAGGTAGAGTTTATTAGACTGGAACAAAACAACATGATGGTGTCCCAGTACGAGGCGAAGTTTGCAGAGTTATCCAGGTTTGCACCTCATTTGGTCGAAAATGAGGAACGAATGATAAGGACGTTTCTGAGAGGTCTAAAACCCGATATTCGACAATATCTTATCTCTCATAAATTTTCTTTATATTCAGATGTTGTAAACAGGGCTCAATTATTAGAGCGAGATAATGAGTATGTTCAACCGAGGGACCACAACCAGGGTCATACTGGTGACAGCAGTTATCGGAGCGATGAGAACCAGCGAGGAGGGAAAAATACAGACAAAAGTGGTAACAACTCGGGTGGTCATCATGGCCATGATAATAGGGGGGTGAGTCAAGTAGAAATTTCAAGAAGAGAAGATTTAACGATGATAGGAAGACGTCGACAGCAGCACCAGCACCAGGAACAAATTCTAGGGGAGGAGAACGACCGCCAGTTAAGTGTTACAGATGCGGAGAGGAGGGACATATAAGTCCAAACTGCCCACAATAGTTCAAGGTATGTTATAATTGTGGAAAGGAAGGATATATCGCTCAAGATTGTACTATAGCGAAACCAAGTCCAGCTGGGACGGTGACACCAAAGGCGGATACGGACAAAATAAAGTCGACGGTTTTTGGAAGAGCGTTTGTCGTGACTGCCCAAAACGCGAGGAACCCGAACGAAGGTATAACGGGTTAGTTAATTATAAATTCTTGCGAAGTTTATACCTTCCTAGATACCGGTTCTACCCATTCTTTTATCTCTCCTGCTTGTGCTCAACGTTTAAACTTGACTCCGGAGAAATTAGACTTTGACCTATCTGTGGAGACTCCGTTAGGAGAAACTTTCATTACATCTACAGTATATAAATCTTACTTAATCCATGTTAGCACAATCACATTACCTGTTAACCTTATCTCTTTAAAGATACTTGCTTTTGATGTGATTTTAGGAATTGATTGGTTAACTACTCATCATGCCAAAATTGATTGTTTTCGTAAGGTTGTTAGTTTTTATATTCCTAACCAACCTGTTATGCGAATTTAAGCAACCAAACCACTAAAATCAATCGCTGTCATACCAAGCCATAAAGCCATTCGTTTATTGAAAAACGAATGTTAAGCTTTCTTAGCACATGTCATGGACTTGAACAAAAATACGTCAGATTTGAATGATATTTCTGTTGTTAGTGAATTTCCTGACGTATTTTCTGAAGAATTTCTTGGCCTAACCCAGAGCGTGATATTGAATTTTTGTATTGATCTTCAACCCGATACAAAACCCATTTTTAAAATCTCATATTGAATAGCTCCTATTGAACTTCAGGAGTTAAAAACCCAACTATAGAAGTTGGTACCCGAGCCTCTATCTGGTGACTTCCTTTGTGGAATGCACCCAAGCCAGACTCTCCGTAAGGGACTCTATATTTATGTGGTGGTAAAACAATATGTGCCCTTGTGACGTGCTATCCAAGATTGGGATATGAATCACAATTGAGAGCAACCGAAGTCGGTGACCAAAGTACATAGCTTCTGGGCTTAATTGGTTACTATTTGTGGAAGGATTTTCTCGAATCGCTACGCCGTTAACTTAGCTGACTCAGAAAGATACAAAATTCGTATGGAGCGAGGAATGCGAGAAGATTTTCCAATAGCTCAAGAGGCGACTCATTCGGAACCTGTTCTGACCATACCATCCTGGAAAAGCTAACGTGGTAGCTGAAGCGTTGAGTAAAAGATTGTTCGCGAGTACGAGTGCGATATTGTTGAACACAAAGACCTATTTTATATAATTTATAAATGATAGAGATAGAGTTAATGACTCTAGGGACCCACGTGATGATATATGAGTAAAATCGACTTTAATCGATAATGTTAAAGCCGCTCAAGCTACAGACCTGGTGCTGATGAATATAAAGAAGAATGTGCAAGAATGTGTTATTCTAGAAGTAAGAGTCGATGAAGAGAAGAAAGCTCAAGCCTTCGATTTATTTAAAATCCTCGATCGAGTAGGAACTGTGGCCTATAGACTCGCCTTAACGCTAAGTATGTCGCGTGTTCATAACGTTTTTCACGTATCGATGTTATGTAAATATGTGGACGACCCGAATCATATTATTGCGTTAGAACCAGACGAGATAGCCGAATATTTAACGTACGATGAGGTACCTATCCTATGCACGAAAGTTATACCATAAGTTAAGGTTTTGTGGAGAAACCATGCTATTAAAGAAATGACTTGGGAGTTGGAATCAGAAATGAAAGTGAGGTATCCTCACCTTTTCGAAACACCAGGTACGTACGTCAATTTCGAGGATGAAATTTCATAAGGAGGGGAGGTTGTAAGACCCCAACTTATTAATAAATGAAATAAAATTTCCTCTATTTATTATTTTGAAATAGAAAGGGTTGATTTGATTAATGTGGTTAGTTATGGGTAAAATGAGCAAATATTTCAAATAAGTAAGTGGTTATAAAATATTCATTTTTGGTCGGTGAATATTCGTGTGGTCGTGGAATATTCTTTCTGTCGGGGAATATTCGTACGACGGCGCAGCTATTTGTGGGCCCCATAACGGAAAACGATTGGATGAAGATAACGAAAAAAATTGAGTTTTTATAAATAACGGCATAGTTGTTACCGTTAACACTGTTAGAATACCCGGTGGTTAAAATACAGTAATACGCGTGGTTGCACAGTAGCTCACGGATTGCACAGTATTTTAGAATTATTGATTCTTACGAAGGAAGGCACTACTCAGTAATTGTTACAGTAGTTACTGTTCAATATTTTATTTTATTGATTCAATAATTGCTGCGTTGATATTTTATATTATTGTTGTTTCAATAATTGTTGCTGCACAGTATTTTCCTTTATTAGATCAATAATTCATATTATTTAAATAATTTTATTAGATAGGATTATTAGCAATATCTAGAAAATTCTGTCTAAGGAGAGGTTTGGTCATCTAATTGCGCGCTAGTAAGGAGAAATCCTTATTGAAAAGCCCCCTCTTTCCTGGGAACGGCCTGGTTGTCTTAAATGTGATTCTGCAATATTATTTGTGAATAATTAATTATTGATTCATATGATAAAGAAATATTTATTTTATGTGGATATAAATGAGGGATATATTTTTGTGGTTAAAAATGAAGGAGTTAATGTTGAGGTGTTTTATCTGTATTTTTGTCGGAACGGAGGTATTGAAAATCAAATTAGGGTTTTTGAGATATTTTGCGAGGGTTATAATTTTTAATCCGACCGTTGGATCGTGGTAATATTTGGATATGTTATACATATATAAGTTGAGTATATGTCCACAAATTTTGAACCGTTAAAAATGAACGTATGATTTATTATGAATTTTACGAGATGACTGGTTCAGAAAATATTGAAGTTGCAGAATTTGTCATTTTGGTGGAAAATTCTAGAATTGGTGGGCCCCACTCTTGGTTGGTGAAGAAATGTGCTGAGATTTTTATTAAAATGTGGTGGGTGGGAATAGTAGCAGGTAAAGCCATCAGGTTGCAAGTTAAGTCTGTTTCGGCGTGCTTACATTTTCCTATAAATAGAGGGCAAAGTTAGAATTGAAAATCACACTAGAAACAAGTTTTCTCTCTAGATTATTGAGTGTATTTTGTAAGTATTTAGATACTTTGAAAGTTGCTATTCAGCACAAGTTTCATTCAGCCTCATATTTGATATTCAATCAGAAGTACGGTTATTTTGAGGTAAGGGATATTATTTTCTTCTTAAATGATATTATTTTTTTCAATATCATTATGCTGAAATATTGATATGAGTTTTTTTTTATCAAATTTAGAACTTTTTGTGTCGGGATTACTATTCACGTATACGACACTATTCACGAATACGACACTATTCACCGAAAAATAAAATTTTTCCTTTTTGTCCAAGATGTCTATTATGGTTACTATCTTTGATTGTATCCATGTTTTGATCTTTATTTTTGAATTCTGCTTTACAATTGATTATTATGAAGTATTATTGATCTTGGATAAACTGTTATACGAATCCCTACTATTTGTCCTCCTGTCTCACTGAATTCGTTTTCTTTAAGATATTTTTCATCATCCGCAGTCCTAAATGATGATATTACTGAATATCTTTGGCCTGTAGTGCAAAGATGTATGATTTCCTGATGAATATCTTTGGCTTGTAGTGTAAAGATGAACAGGTGTTGAGATGAACATGACCGACTGGTGTTACAAATGAATATCTTTGGCCTGTATTGCAATGATGAATATTTGATTCAAGATGTATATTGATTGATGTTGCAAGGATAAAATATTGATGATGGACTTTTAAATCTTAGAAGATAGTAGAATTCTTTCTCTACTTGACTCTTCTAATGGTTTGCTGTTTCCGCTGTAGTTGTTGATCTAAAACTTATTGTCGATTATATTATATCAGATTTTTTCCTGTTGAATACTAATGATAATTTGTTGTATATTATTTTAGTCATAATATTCTTTACTGAGCTAGTTGAGCTCGCCCTTTTCCTTTTTGTTCCATTTTTCTTCTCAAGAGGTGAGAACATAGCAGGGTCTAGTCGGGGTATGGAGTGATGGTTCTAGAAAGATATTTTAGATGTCCTCACTATTTCTGTAAAATAGTGTTTGAATAATTGTAATGAGGACTTACTTGAGTGTGGATATTGTCTAGAAGACAATATTTGTATTTAAACTCACAGTATGTGTTGTCGTATTTTGCACGACAATTGTATTATTGAAGTTGTAGTTTGTTTTTTATACCATGTATTTGACGACTTAGAATGAGTGTTGTATACCTATTTTGGGGTGTCACAGCATAGATGCAATTTGGGTCATTGTTGATAGATTGACCAAGACGACTCATTTCTTACCTATACGAGAAACTTATACACTTGAACTTCTTGTTCGTATGTACATAAATGAGATTGTAAGATTGTATGGTATGCCAGTATTCATAGTTTCTGATCGAGACCCAAGATTCACTTCAAGATTTTGGGTTAGTTTACAAAAAGCTATGGGCACGGATTTACGATTTAGTTCGGCATATCACCCTCAAACGGACGGGCAGTCGAAAAGGACTATTCAAACTCAGGAGGATTTATTAAGACTCTGTGTCCTTAACTTCAAAGGAAGTTGGGACAAGTTCTTACCATTGGTGGAATTTTCCTATAACAACAATTATCAATCAAGTATTGGCATGGCTCCATTTGAGGCGTTGTATGGAAGAAAGTGTCGTTCTCCAGTATGCTGGGATGAGGTGGGTGAAGCAACGTTATTGGGACCGGAGTTGGTACGTATGACTATTGAAAAGATTCAAATGATCCGACAACGTATAAAAACTTCACAAGATCGACAAAAGAGTTATATTGATCTTCATCGAAGGACGTGGAATTCAATGTTGGAGAACATGTGTTGGTACGTGTTGCTCCATGGAAGGGAATTACAAGATTTGGGAAGAGAGGAAAGCTCAATCCTCGATTCATTGGCCCATTTGAATTCCTTGACCGAGTAGGAACTATGGCCTATAGACTCGTTTTTAACAGCCAAGTATGTCTCATGTTCATAACGTTTTTCATATATCCATGTTACGTAAATATGTGAAAGACCTGAACCACATTATTGAGTTAGAACCGGACGAAATAGCGGAAGATTTAACGTATGAAGAGGTTCCTGTTAAAATCTTGGATAAGAAGGAACTTATTTTAAGCTCCAAGATTATACCTCAAGTCAAAGTTTTGTGGAGAAACCACGATGTTGAGGAAATGACCTGGGAGTTAGAATCTAAAATGAGATCAAGGTATCCTCACCTCTTCGTCATACCAGGTATGTACCCTAATTTTGAGGGTGAAATTTCATAAGAAGGGGAGGTTGTAAGACCCCAACTTTTATGAATAAAGATGAATTTTCTATAAATATCATTTTTGAATATTAAGGAGTGAATTTAAATAATGTTATAGTTGTGGATAATATTTATAAATTTTGCAATGTACGCAAGTTGTTTTATATATTCGATTGGTAGGGGAATATTCATTTTAACAGGAAATATTCGTACGACGGCACAATCATTGGTGGACCCCACAACGGAATTATTGTCAGAATAAGAAAATGACAAAAATATCTTTTTATAAAAATAACGGCGAAAGTTTTACCGTTAACTGTTGAAATACCCGTATTAAAAGTACAGTAATACGCGTGGTTACATAGTAGCACACGGTATTGATTGTTAATGTTTACGCGAGAAGTCACTCAATTATACTTAATTATTGCTGCAGTAATTGCTATATCATATCTCTCATATTATTGATTCAATTATTGTCACAGTATCATTTGCATAATATTTTATATTATTAAATCAATAATTGGGACAACAAAGTTATTAATATTATTATTTGCAATATTGACGACGATGTCTAGAAGTTCTGTTAAGGAGAGGTTTGGTCACCTAATTGCGTGCCAATAGAGAGAAATCCTTATTAGAAAGTCTCATCTTTCCTAGGACGACCTGGTTGTTAAATATTGCGAATTATAATAATGATGATAAATATTGAGGAGATTTTT